>VWPW01006103.1:143658-422169 GCA_013389825.1 Crypturellus undulatus
TTTATGTATTTTTTTTTTTTTTTTTTTTTTAAGTCGTGTAAGACTAACAACATATGAAGGACTTGGCTGTGAGATAACTCTGGAGAAAACAATGACTGACTTATGACTGAAGACGGGTCTTATAGAGAAACTTGATTGGAGCTGAAATGAATGTGGTTTACCTTAAACTGGTTAATGTGGGCAGTAAAGCTTTTACAGGGTTTATGTTACACTGTTAGCCAAGTTTCTCAGATAACTTGTTGATGTCATTCTACGTATTCTGGGGCTAAGTGCTGCCTCGAGACCAGAAGTACTGTACTAGCCTGTGAGCAGTGCTGTGCTGCCTTGCTTGGTCTCAGCCATGCCATGCACAGCAAAATACAGCCTGTGAATTCGGCAGCATTTGTAGAAGTAGTGTGAAACTGTAGTCTGTGAATTTGTATTAATTTAGGATTTTTTTTTCCCCAAGTAAGACATACTTTGAATTTCTAATAACTGCAGTCTGTTATGCTATGTGTGATTGATATCTGTGTATTTCAACATGATTTTAAGAATGCCTCTCTTAAAATTACCACATTTTATTCACTTTATCAAATCCTTTATTTTTAAAGGTCACATGATTAAGTGATCTATGTGAAAACTCAGGGATTGGGTCTTTTCAGGCATGATGGCAGTCTGGTAACATGTACAAGACACTGGGCATGCTTTTTCTCATGGAAACAACACACTTTGAGTACAACATCATGTGTTGATGTACCTTTTGTATAGATTCTTTATACACAACATTGACTTTATCTTTGTTTTGGCATTTCTTATGTCTGATATACTTTCATATCTGTAATAATGTGTTCTTTAATTGAATGCATGTGACAAAAGTCAGTCTCTGACCAAGATAATATAGGAGAACTTTGGCACCTGTTTTTTTTTCCCCCCCTTCCCCCGCGCGCATTCACATTAGATTCCTTCAGCTCTGGTAAAATAATGAAGGGAAAAGCATATCTCTTTTTCCATCTTCAGGTTTTTGTGTGCACTTTATTGCTAGTGCTGAAGGGCTAATGGAATAATTATTTGAAGATATAGCCAATATGTTCTCAAGTGATGCTGGATGTGGTTTTGGTTTAACTATTTCTTCTGCCATGTGGCATAAATAAAGTCTGCAAAGGTGGTAGTTGTTTTTTTAAAATAACAATAGATTTGACTATTTCCCTGACTTTATTTATGAAGTGTTTTCGGTGTCTTCCACTGTGTAAGGTTACAACAAGGCATTTTCCTCTTTTTTTTTTTCCAAAGTTAATTCTGTTAACTTGCAGTAAGAAAGGGTTCAGTAAGAAAGGTGCAGTAAGGGAACTTTTTTTGGGCAAGTAACTAAAATGTATATTTAGTGATTGATACAGTGTCAAATGAATGAACAAAATAGTATTACAGGAGTTAACCCCCCGGTCTCCATATTATTTAATCTGACAATTATTATACATACTGTTTAGTCTGTGTTTTATCATAAAGGATCTGCTAAGAAATAATGGCATAGTAACATTGTACGCTTTCTACAATAGTAGTGTCTGTTGCTTGCTTTATTTTAAAGAAAGCATCTGATTTGAATACCTTACCTCTTATCTCCACATTCACGTAATGTGTCCTTATTTTAATGGAAGAGTGTTTTTCTTTTTCCCCTCCATCTTAAGTTTAATGATACAGTTTAAAAAGCAGAAGTAGGAGTCTCTTATGTTTAATGATTCTGTGAAAATGTTCCTAAGCAAAAATATATCCCAATTGAAGATGGAGATTGGGAAAAATAAATCCCTGTACTGCCTATTCTCATTTCCATTTGACTCTAAAGGGTTATTAATATCTTGCAAGACAACCCTGAGGCTTTTTCCTTTTTAACCACTGTGCTAAAACAGTTACTGAACAGTAATATTTTAAGCCATGTATATCTTCCTCTCTTTGGCCTTGAATCTGAATGTGCAGTGAAGAACTAGGCAGGGACAAATGTCTGTTAGAGACAGCTAACATTTCTGTGACTGATCTGTTTTTGAAAACTTGAATGCAAGAGAACAGAGAACCTTTTCTACAGTAAACACTAAACTATTTGTTTCCCATATGTTTAGTTATAACGCAACATGTGTACCCATATGCTAAGAAGATGCATCCTTTTTATTTCCCTAAAAAATAATTCAATTAATCATACTCTTATTACCAACTCTATATTCTAAATGTTAGCCATGCTTAATTAGGTGGGTCTTCCTGTTAGCTCCACATCTCTGGCTGTATTTATCTCTTTTCCTGAGGAGTTTCTGAATTCTGCTTTGGTCCTTAGGAAATAATCCAGAGACTTAAGTGTGCTCTGTTATCCTTTGTGCCCAGCAGAATTTCAGTAATGGTTTGGAAGTATTGTATGTGTATTTTAAGTATGCTAAGTTAGAAAATAATGTTGGAATTTGTCAGCTGAAGACAGCTGTAGAAATGTGCTTGCTTTGAATAAGTATATGTATGACAGGCATTGATGACAAAGCATCTTTCACTGTGAGTTTTACATAGAGAGCTAGATAACTAGAATAAATGCTTATTTTCCTTCTTCCTGTGGTGCTGGGAGATTCTTTCTAACTGAGTAAGATGGGTTTAGAGTGGATGTATTTGTGCTTGTGATATATCTGCCATGATAACGAAAGTAAGGAGGATTATTTTGCATTTTTTTTAAATTCCTGGAAGTGTTTCTGAAACTGAACTTCATCTGATAACCATATTGCTCCCAGCATTATAATTCAGGATTGCATGGATTGGACTGGTGTTACCTTTATTTTTTGGAAGTTAACGATAGACCTGTGACTTTGATATTCAAAGGAGTTATGTGATTCTGGTATTTGCAGTAATAGTTGCGTGCCGTGGTCAGTATCAGTATTGAGCACAGTACCAGTATGCACAGGACTTACCTTGAGATTTTTCTCTGATTTATAATGTTTAGAAAGTTGAGAGGGGGGAAAATTATTAATTTTATCAGCTGTAACTGGGCTGTCCTGTAGCCACACTTCTCAATTTCTTGCTTGAAGTGTTGAGATAGAGAGTTTAGAGAAGGGATTCAGAAGAGATCATTTTGATATCCTTTATGAACTCTATGAAGATAATTGTAAATATAAAAAGATGGGCTATGGAACAATTACAAGTGGAGCTAAGAGAAGAGATGCAGGTAGCTATATCTTAATGGACTTACGGATATATACACAAAGATGAATGTTTGTAATGTGCAGGACAGGCTTGCCTTGGTAAGGAGTCCATTAAAGGAACTGTTGAAAGGTGTTAGGACAGTGACTGTAATGTGAAATCTGCAGGGCTTGAGTCAGGCTGAGAAAGGGGTTATAACAGTTTGAGTAGGAAATAGTGTTTTTTTTATTTTTTTATTTTTATTTTATTTTGTATTTCTGAGATATCAAAAAAGTGACCCTATTCTTAAACAAGCATCTTGCTCCAGATGTTTTGAATTATATTTAATCAACAGTCTTACTGTTATGGAAAACTTGTATGCTATAACTGAAATACTGTGTGAAGTTATCAACATAAAGGACATCTTGGTTTTTTGGTATCATTCTTTAACAGCAGCTGTGCTCTTCCTGATATGACTGTTTGCATCCTGTTTTAAAAACTGTAAGCTGACAAATGTGACTGCTAATAAGTTGGTGTATATGCAATTTTTGTACTTCACAAATGTTGCTTTCTCCAATGCAAGTTTTCAAAGCACTGAATCTTCTGAGCATATTTGAGAAAAGAGGATGTGGCTTCATCTCTGTGCTTTTTATTATATTTTTCTATCAGGGAAATCAAATTCTTTAGTAGTGAAATATTTTTATTTTCCATTGAAAAAAATTTTTGATGTTAAAATTGATGTGTAATGATAGGTTTTTGAGCATAAGATATCTGAATTGTAATTAAAACTCAGATTCAGGGCAGAAGAGGAAAAAGGCAGTGCAAGAGAGACGCTTTGTCTTCTGTATACTGCTGTTCTGAAATAGCATGTTATGCTAATATTTCTGAATCGATACGCAGTCAAATTTGGTAGTCTCAGTTTGATAATGTGATAGTTGGGCTAGGTGGTTTCTGGGATTTGAAGCATTTGAATGCAGAAGATGGATTCCCTTTGAGAGACTCCTTCCAGTTTAGTATTGTATCCTTCTGTGTTTCTTCAGGGAGTGTTGCGTGTAGGTTTTTTTGTTTGTTTGTTTTTTGTCCTCTTGCTGTTCTCTTTGTACTGTTCTAAATGACAGTGTCTTTCTGTCATGGAAGTGCACATCAAGATGTTTACTTTGGGAGATGTTAGGCTCAACTATGGAAAAAAGTGATGGTAGCAGTAGAAGTATCAATGGTTTCCATTAGGAAGCAGTAGAGTGGTCAATCTTCTTCAAGGGCAAAGAGGTAAAATCATGGATGGCTGAAGAAGATGTGGACAGTAGGTGAGGCATACATTCACTGGCTATTGGAGAACTGAAATGGAGTATATTTGTGACTTTTTAGAGTATTTGTATTTTTTTCTTAAAACTTCTACAAGAAATATGTAGAAAGCGCAGTAACATTGCGAATCAAAGAAGGGAAATCAGTTCTAAGTAGCTGCTTGTTTTCTTTGCTGTAACTATGAAATCTGATGACCTGAATAACCTTCATAAAGTTTGCAAATGAATGGTTGATATGACCTCATCCAATAGGAATCAACCAACTGAATTAACTGATTAAAAATACTATTTGGTCAGATTTGTATTATAGAATTAGTTAGAAAAATAGAACCTCATGTTTCATGAAGAGCACAGAAATTCTGAACGCCCTCCAGACTTCCTTGGGGATTTACTCTAAGTTGTAATTTGAGGGGGGAGGGTGGGAGGAAATAACACAGACGTTATTTTAGGATTCCCCCTGTTCCCCCCCCTTTTAGAGAGGGAGAAAGGGCTGGTGCTCAAAGTATTTGCTTCCCTGTTCATCCTATTAATTTAGTAACCTCAACAAACTAGTTAAATGTGGTGTTCAAATGACTAAGTTATGGGTTTTCAGCAAAATGATTAATGTTCCTGGATGCTGGAGTAAGTAAGATAGGTCCTTTTTGCAAACTTGCTACCTGTAAATATGAAGAAAGAACTTTGAACACTGCTTGAAAGTCAGCCTGTTAAGCAGTGGGATAGTGCTATCAAGCGATGTGCGTGAGTTGAAAATTTCAACAGTCTTCATGGCCTTAGTTTTGTAAAGGAGCCCAGTAAATTCCTAGTGACTCCTATTTGAATTGTTCTCTACGGGCTTGTCTCCATAGGGGACTTGTCTTCACAATACGGTGTTGTATGTAAGCTGACTGTCCACAGCTGTACTACTGTGGATTTACTCTTCAGTCAATTTCTGTACAGATCGTTTTACCTGACCTAAGTATGAGACTTCAGAGCAGTGTGTGGCATCTCCCCCACCCCCCAATTTCTATTCCATATACATTTTTACTAAGGAAGTGGACTCCTTTATTGTGAAGGTAAGCCTAGTGGTGACAGGCTTGCTTTTATAGTCTTCTTTTGAGGAAGTCCTGGCATTAGTCTATGAACTTTCTTATGAACTTTGCTTATATAAAACATTTAACAGTCTTCTATCCCCCCCCCCCCCCCCCCCCCCCCAAAAAAAAAAAAAAAAAGAGTTAAGGCATTTGCTTATTTGTTTTAAAAGAGGCTGTTGGAGAGGGGATTGAAATATTGCAAGTAGGAAGAGGTCCAAGTAAAAATTTACTTTTGGAAACTGAAAAATGGACTTGCCCCATATTGGCGGTTTATGGTCCAAACCCAAATCTGCTATGTAGTTATGTCTGGAGCCCCTGCAGCACCCTCTGGTGATCTGAACATGTTTGTGCAACATTTGGGGTCCTTGAGCTTCTGAACGAACACAATCATTTGGTCTTGGGACAGGACTGAAGGAAACATATCCAAACAGGCCTAGACTACAGCCAGCTTCATGTTATTAATGGATGCTGTTGGGCTTTGTTGCTGTTTTTTTTTTTTTTTTTCCTTCCCGTGTTTAATTTCTGTCCTAGAGTTAGAATGTTAAGGGGTCTGTTGGAACTCCTGTTCATTTTGGCTCAAGGCAAGCACAACTGGTGTGATTGCATAGAGCCATGAGATAAAAGGATTCCAGTGTTATGAGTGTGTTGGTAGGGGAGAGATGAAGCTTGGGATGGAGAAGAGGTAAGAAGATGGGTAACATCTGTTTACAAATGTTCACCCTGTATTCCACAGCCTATTTATGATACTAAAATATTTCTTGGTGAAAGTATGGAGCTATTGCATTACTTAACCAATATGAAAAGCCACAATTAAACATAGTCCGAACAGTGCTGGTTAAGTGGTAGTTGAGCAGGCAACAAACTGATAGAACTTGGTTTCATTTGTTTTTTGATTCTTCCATTGTTTCCTGATCTTCCAGAGCTTCCTTCCTTTACTATATTTGATTCTTTCTGAAGTCTTTAAGCTTTTTACCTACCTTAAATGGCCTGCTATCTGGAAAAGGGAACTGGGTGTAGAAGCCTGCTGAGCACCTGCTGAGAGCCAGAAACTGCTGCCTCTCAAGTTGCTGCAGTTCAGATGCTTGGCTTAGTCACACATGCAAATACTGAGTGAAAAACTTTGCAGCACTATTGTAAAAGCTTAAAAATCATTGATACTGCTACTGTTCAACTTGGTTGATGTTGGTTTATTAAATTTAAAGTTACCAGTGAAGGGACTGTGGCCATGTAAACTTCATTTTGCTAGAAAAACAGGTTTAAAAGTGAAGATAACATAGTTCTTTCTTGAAGCAGTTAATACACTCATTGATAATGCTCTGATCTTGTATTGGTAAACAGTGTTATTTTCTTAAGTGTTTTTATTTAATTTTATGAAAATAAACTCTTTAATTTAGAACTCTGTATTTGGTTTCTTAATTTGCTTTTAATGTATTTGATTTGATCTAAATGTCATGTTAGACTGATTCATTCAACAAAATAAAGTTAAATCTTAGATTTTCATCTTAATGCTGCCTGTTTGTAAGTAAATAAGAAGATAGTTTATAAACCATTTACAGTTGTTTCCTACCCAGGGAGTGACTAATCTGGCTACTTCTAGAAAAATTCTGTGGCAGTTTGGGTATTTTGTGCAAGAAATGACTAGGCAGTGCTTGTACTCTGCATTTGGCGCTCTGATCTGGGGTAGTGGCTCGGTGGGCTGTGGTTGCTGCTGCCTGTCATCTGCTTTGCTCATGACAGACTTTGGACTGCAGTTGTATAGGGTTTCAGAGTGGGCAGCAGTTTATTAGACTTAGGTATTTTAGGGTGGGAGACGGGTGGGGAGGAAGAAGCTATTTCTGTCAAATAAAGCTGGAAGACCTGTTTGTCTAGAAACCATTTTAGATTTTTCTATTTTTATACCTTGTATTCCCTCTTTCCCCCAAAGTGGAAGGAGTATCTTGTGCCCCCCCCCCCCCCCCCCCCCCCCCCAAAAAAAAAAAAAAAAAAAATCTGTAAGAATCTCTATTATTCTTTAGACATCTTGTTAGGCCTTTCTCCCTTTTTCTGTTACGTTCCACCCCCCACATTGGTGTTTAGAAGACAGAGCACTTCAGTAATGAAACCTGCCTTACTATTTTGGTGTATTTGTATGTATGGGTTACACAGTATTCCTCTCCATGATACCATTATATTCCTGAAGTTACTGGCAGACTAGTATCAAATGAGATTTAAGCTTGCTGTTCCATCATATATTACTCTCATGGCATGTTAACAAGAAGGTAATCAGATAAACTTGTTGAATGCTTCCTGTGCAAGAAGTTTACTTACGTGAGCTGAGGATTTTGCTTTAGCTCTATTTTTTTTAAATACACCTCTTTTTGTAGCTCTTGCTTGCATGTAGATTATGCCTGCCAGCAAGCCACAGAGACCTGTAGTAACTCTTGGTGTGTTGGTCTTCTAATACTAAGACTTGAATGACTAATTTTCTGAAGAGGTAAGGGATAAGAACCCTTGATGTGAATAGTTTATTTTGTGTCTGTTACGACTATAAGAAGCAGGAGAAAATGAGTGTTTAGGTACCTAAAGTCACTGTTCTGATTGTTGCTACTGTCTTATCTAATTCTTCACTGTTTTAATTCTTCATGGTCTCTCCTGCTTAATCTTAATGACTTCCAAGATGCTTCACTGGCATAATTAGCTTATCTTAAAATAGTCTGCTCTGCTAGCAATCTTGCAACTGTAAAGGGGCAGCTAGCCCAGCAGTCATCATTGCATTTCATATAGTGCACCCACACAGATCGTGTTTGGGACGACGTTTGTTTTGGGGAGGAAGGAAGGAGTGGGTAGGAATTTTTTGAAAGGATATAGTAGGACCTTGAACATGAATATTCAACCCACCTGTGTAGGGATTTACAGCTTTCATTTAGCCAATTAAAATAAATAGAATGCAACTTCTTTTTAGTTGCTGCAACTAAGATCTAGGTAACACAGAATGAAGATACAAAAACCAGTTCCAGAGGTTTGAGGGTTTGAGTGTGTCTAACTTGCTTTATCATCCTTTTCATTTGAGAAATGGCGCTCTCATCTTAGCTCAATCTTTTTTTTTTTTTTTTTTTTTTAAGTTCTGAGGCTTGGATTTAGAATGTAGACCTGCCATTAATGCGTCAACTTACTTGAAATTGTGAGTTATACTATTTTTTGTAATTGAGTTATCTTTCCTATTCCATTAGTTGTCTTTGACCCAAACACAAATATAGGCAAAGAAGGAAATGCATGTATTAATAACAAAGATGGTTGTAGATGTGTTAATTCTGAAGGGTAGACTGAATTTAAAATATATGCTTTTGGACGAGATTAAGTGCAGCAATTGTAGTTTCTATGATGTTGAAGTGACTAGAATATATTTTGTCTCTTTTTTACTATGCAAAAGAAGGAATTTGGCATGAAGTACATTCAAGATGCTGCTTTTAATGTACTTCAGTCATTTCTGAAAGACACCTTATTTTGATATTACAATTCTCTTTATGAAAAAGAGTAAAAATAAGTGCCAAGTAGCCATGTTCTTAGAGCTTATCTTTTAGTGTGATACAAATAGTTATTTGCTCAGAATGTTCAGCTGCTTGGTAGCTGGTGTGGGGTATAAAAAAAAAAAAAAAGTCTGCTCTGGAATGTAAGCAGAAAATATTCAATTATTTCAACATGTAAAATACTTCAGTGTCTTTTTTTAGCCTTTTTGTTTGTTTCTAGCTTTGGATTGATAAATCTGTTCATTTTTGAAGTCTAAAATAAACTTCCAAAAAGACACTTTCATGTTCTGTTTTTCTAATTTCTCATTCTCAAACTCTGTAGCAAGATTTTAGAGAAGTGTTTTTATTGTGTATAACACTAGCTAAACAGTCTCTGAAAGGATAACTTGGAATCTATAAAATGTAGTTGAAAAAATTCTCCTAATTATAGTGGTCGAATTCACTTCCAATTATTAATTTTGTATATTACTTCCACCCAGGAGACAGCAATAAGAAAACTAGTGTTTTAAATTGTATTCTATATGTTAAAGTCTCACCTGTGCTGGACAGTTTCCAAGACTTCCAGTATATGGCAGCAACTCTGGGAGTCTTACATATAGGTTAATTTTTAACTAATTTAGTTTCATTTTGCTGGCATCGCTAGTGCTTTTACATATACAGATAGCCTTATAATACAACTGAAGATCAGGAAGTGAAACTTGTATTACTTGACGTGATCATGGACTCTTGGTACTAGTACCATTACAGTATGGCTCAGTCTACTATAATGAGATTATTCTGGTGAAACTTTCAAACCAGATGAGATGAAGTCGGCTTTGAACTGAATTGTGTGTTTCTTGTAATGCTTGATTCTCAGCTTTCCTTTTTCTTCATCGTGTTCATTAACTGTGCTTACAATGAGGTTTTAATGGTGAAGTCGTTTCACTGTTGCAGCAACACCCTTTGCCCTAGCACAGGTATAAGTTATGTAGATCTTATTCTGGTGTTTCTTGCCATGCCCCCCCAGATGCCTGTTAGATCTGTTTAGATAAAATTGCTGTAAGCTGGCATCATTGCCAGTGTGCTTGTTCCTTGTTACAGCATTAAAGTTTGTGTCTTGGAAATATAATAAAGAGATTATTAAGGGAGGAAGACAAGTACACAAATGCTTCCTTTGGAGTACTTGAATAGTGTTGAATGGTAAAATTAGTGTTTCTGTGTTAGTGAAGGTATTTTCTTAAATACAAATTGGTCAGATCTTTCTATTGTTATCTTTATAGTACAGCATATTGGTTATACTATTGCCAATATACAAGTTGCCTTAGCAAAATCTCTAAAATAGAATCAACAAAAAAATGTTTAATCATACTTGGTCAAGCATATTGAAAGGTGCTAGTAGTTCCTTTCCTGAAGGAAGAAAAAAATGGCTTTTTTGTTGTCAGAAAGCTTATGCAAAAGCTTTTTTTTTAAAAAAAAAAAATATCTCCTATGCCTTACCCCATACTAAATTGGATCATTAAATTCTTATTTTGGATATAGGAGACAGTCTGAGTCAAATCCAAGTAATATATCTGTCTAAATGAGTGATGCCTAATTGTATTATCACTGTTTAGAGAACATTTCTACAGTCATTCATTGCAGAACTGTGCAGCTCTATTTGAGAGCTACAGTAAATATTGAATCCCCTTCTTGAAGTGCAATCTAATGAATGTAGCTGCATTTCTAATTTCCAGAATGCCCCAATGAGTTTGGAAGCCCTGAACCTGTAGGGCTGAATCCCAAGAGGTAAAAAGAGTTCTGACTCCAAGTCAGTGATGTAGAAGAGGGAGCACATGATCTACCTACCCAGCTCAGTCAACAGGCCTCTGGGCACCCTGCCAACAGTTCTCCCCTGCCTTGTCTGCAGATGCTGTGCCTGTTAGTGTCTTTCAGTCCTTTTATCTGTCCTGGTTCTATATTCTGGCCATAGGAAGATGCTGTGGATTGAGAGGTCTAAAGTCATTTGGATAATGCAAGATGTCTGTCATTTTTTTATAAGTTTGGGAGGAAAGTTGTATCTAGGTTCTAGCATTGTTTTGTTAGTCTGATGCAAATTATGTATAAAATCTCCTAAAATGTCTTGAAAGGATGGTGAATTTCTTCATCCTGACTGTAGATCACTGCACCATGTATGTCTGTGCAGTGTGTTTGGAAATGTGACAAGTTTGCAGGCTCTGCTTGTATTTCTTATACAGAAGCTTCCTTGCTTATCTTAATAGTGCTCACATCTGAAAGACTTGCTGAGCTACTAGACTGAACAACATACGATGGGAAAAATACTACCTACTAGATCTGTCTTCCAGATTAGAGACCAAATTCAGGAAAATAGTCCTTCAGTCTGTTAGCTAGAATTCCTCAGATCCCCTCCTAGATCAAAGGTGTAGCTATATAGTGATTAAAGGTGTGACTGCAATTTGTGTGTAGATAGAGGTATGCAGACTACCTTTAAACTAGTTAGTTTAGTGTAGCTACATAGCTGAATGGTATGTTAAAATACACAGTGAAAGCATTTTGTTTTTCTCCCCTACCACTTAGAAATCAGAAAGTGCTCTTTAATTGTAGTATCTAAATGGGACAGAACTGCTTCATAATGGAGAATGCTTTTTGAAGGTGGTATTTATTATCTCTGAAATCTTTGAGAAAGTGAGTTAATATGCTCAATTAAGAGTATATTCACTAACAAGAGCTGGATGGCAATGCACCTGCATTTTGAAGGGGGATATGTTTTATCACATGCTCTCGTGTGGTTTAAAGTTGTGAATTCCTGTTTCAGCTCTTGTTCTTATCTTTAGCAGAAGTCTACTGAAACTATTTGATATATTTCAGTGAAGAAAATGGTAGTCTGCACATGGTTGTTCTTAGGTTTCTTTATTAAATGTGTTCTCGTAATTTTATATGTTTTGAGACTATTAAATTGATTTGATAGGCCTTGCTTTGTAAAAATGGCTGTAATACTTCAAAAGTAGACTTGACACTCTTCTCAATTATTGTGTGACAAATTTAAATCCCAGAAGACTTTTTTATTATTTTTTTTTTATTTTTTGCATATTTAACTTGTCTGTTTAGACTGAAAGGAAGTTTATGGCTTTCAGTAAAGCTTAGCTCCCCAGTTTGTCCGTGTTCTAGATTGGTTCTGTTCTAAGAAGAAATCTTCGAGTCAGACAGCCATGAACAGATCAGAAGAACAAGTCGGGAGCTTTATTTTGAAATCTATGTGTGACAGACTTCCGAACAATCCAGTGTGAAGCTCTTGTGGTGTTGGTACTGGTTTGATGATGCCAGTGGTAGTTTATACTCTGACCTGACCAAATGGATGCATGACTGTCCGAAAACCTTAGTTTTCTTAAATAGCAAGAGAGGATACTTGACAGGTTACTTCTAGCTACTTTATTATTATTATTTATTTAGAATTCTGTATTTCTGCATTCATTTTCTATTCTCCAACTGATGTCTGAGACTTTAAATTAAGAATTCTTGTTCCTAACCTGTACTGTTTTTTTTTTTTTTTTCTCCTCATTGTTCAGGATGACTTCTGTGCCCCAAAGCCTGTCCGCTAATCAGTTTCTTTTGTATCAAATGTTACTTTCCCTGCCAAACCTTGCCTTGTTAAGCTGTTTTGCCACAGAGGAAATTGAAAATTGGTGTGGGGCCTTGCCTGGCCTTTGAAGTTGATTGATTATGTTCTGACCCTGGTGCAAGGGCCTTAATCTCCTCTCCCTGCCTGTGAGCACAGCCCAGCAATCTCTTGTGCTGTTCCCTGTCAGTGTGACAGGGAAAACAATTTTTTTGCAGATAAGCAGATAAGGTGTGGCGTGTCACACAGTTTGTCTAAAATGCAGTGATGTAAATAGTTGAAGCACTGTTGTGTATAATTGTAGGTGTGAGGATCTGAAAGACTGAATGTGCCAGACTTGAGCTGTATATCTTTTCTAATTTTTTTTAGGGCGGAGGGGAGGAATTGCAAATAAGTGAGAAACTTTTTTCACCGCTTTTATTTTTTTCTCTGCTTTTTTTTTTTTTTTTTTTTTTTTTTTTTTTTTTTTTTTTTTTTTTTTTTTGTCCTGTAGCATCCATTCATTTTATTTCCAAGAGTGTGAGTTTTTCTCTTTCCATTTGTCAGATTTAATTCTTAAAGTGCTAGCACTTTCTCTGGAGGAAGAGAACTAGGAACTTGTGAATTTTAGTCTTAGTAAGAATCTTTGTCAGCAAGTCTTAATAACTTTGGTTCATCTTTTGATGCTGTCATGAATGAAGTCCTAGGTCAATCATTTGGATATATAACATAGAATTAAGTTTTATTCCTTGATTCCACTAACAGTTTGGAAAATATATGCTTTAAAATTGGACTGACACATATCAACACTTCTGTGAAAACAAAACAATTATTTGTCCCTGATCATAAGAATAGAGCAGCTGCATAGTTTCATACTGTGTAAGCTATGTTTTCATTGATTGTAATATTAGGTAGGTATTTTTGCTTTTTTTTTGTTGTTTGTTTGTTTGTTTCTCTCTGAAGTAAGAGTAATGTGCATCAAATAGTTGTGTATAATTTATTGGCAAACTCTAAGGTCAGTGGTTGTAAAATGCTGTGTGTATTAAACATTTATTTTTCTCAGTCAAAATATGCTTCAAATGCTCTGTGGGACTGTAACTTTTCTCTATTGGAATGCTCTCAATAGTATTCACTTGAACACTTGTATTTCAGCTGTTAATATATTGGTGAAATTTATTAATAAGGAACGTGGCCTTTTTAGACAGGTTTTATTTGTTGTTCCCATTTCCTAGAGTGTTCTTCATGTTGTAGGTTATTTTACTAGTTCATTATTTTATTACTTTTTTGTGCCTAGACCAAGTTAGTTTTTCTGCTTGCTGATGTTACTTGTCCTTTTCAGAAGGAATCCATTTGGATATCAAATTGGTCTAGATATGTTAAGAGTTGTTTACTTCTCACGTGCTGGTGCATTGCTTTTATTTTTCAATGCTGCAAGTTTGCTAATAGCAGGTGAGAGTAATATTTAATTCTTAAGTCGTCAAGATGGAAATTGTTTTTTTAGAGAAGATGAAAAGTAAAAACAAGTTTGAGTGTTTCAGATAAGGAAATGTTGGCTTAAGTATTTGCAAAATGCCAAGTTTATCAGGAAGTAAACAGTTGGAATATAATTCAGCTAGGCTCACATTTTTGACAGTTATACAGAGGTGAACCACAGTTCTTAAAATATGTGAAGATTTGGGTTTTTTATTCTTTGTAATGACAATTTTTCTATTCCCATGAGAGTGGGTGTGGGAAATTCTTACCAGCAGTTGCATGGAAACGTGTAGGTGCAAAGGTGGCCCAGATTCAATACAAAAACTGTAGGCAAAGTGCTGTCAGCTTTAGCACTTAGTCAATTTGATGCTATTTGAACAAATAACTTAATCATGTGCTTATGTGGTATTACATAGATACACATTCTGCCCCTGATTAACAGAAATGTTTCTCTAGTCCTGTTAAGAAAATGTGTCCAATTTTACGGAGGTGGATTGGTGCCTACAGTCTGGTCCCCTAACTACTGGTTTATTTCTGAGGGTTATGAGACGGGAAACGTGTCAGTACAGTGTTTTAGTCCAGAATTTCACGTAAAAGTTTTTTGAGAATGTAAATGATAAGACTTGTTAAGTTTGCAAAATTTCTGATGTCTAAATGAAAGCCAGTCAAGATATTGAGAGTACTGTGGATTTTAAACATGGTTTGTTCCTAACCTTTGACTGACTAAAATTGCAAGTGTTGTAATGCATCTGTCAAATGTGATGCTCTGTATCTTGGTGTTGTCAGTGTGTTACTTGACAACCTGCTAGTGTTCTCTGTAGGCTGATAGGATGAATTGCTCTGATTACACAACAAACTAATTTAAAGTATTGTCTAAAACGGTTCATTACAGCATATGTGCACCTTTGCCTCTCCATGTTCTTTTGCTATGCCCATGGCATCTTCTTTCTGGGTAATTCAGTTACCAACTGATTGTTTTAACCTTGTGTGACCCTCCTTGCAGCCTTGATGCTGAAGATTATTGTGATTACACTCTTACCCCTCATTATTTGAGTTTATTGAGTTAGACTTTTCTGTACCTTTGTGAAAAAGATCAGTGTGTTGTCTTAACAACAAAATGCAGATTTTTTTTTAGTTGCCCTTGATCTCAGCAATCTAATCTGTTCCCCTTTTATTTTCATGTTCTCTAAGACAGTCCAGTTGGTGTGAAGCCATTAAACGTATTATCTGAAACCTCCCCCTCTTAGTCTGTAGGCAGCTTTTAGAAGAGTTAGCCTTCATTTCTCCCACAAGTTAGGCGTTTCCTGGAGCAGTATGACATAAAGATAGTAACAGCTGAGCAAAAATTCCACTATATTCACTTAATATGCTTTATAGTGTGTACTATATTAATTTTGATAATTCATGTTTGTTTGTACTTTTTATATACTAGACTCTGTCTGTCTATATATGTCAATATAGTGACAATGTCTCTTTGATATGTTAGTATATCTTATTGAGAACCTCTGCTATGAATGTCCTGGATAGTAGGCGGTGAAATTTATTTAATGTGTTCTAGAAGCTTTTATGTAGTCAGAAAATACAATAATCCAGTAAGGTATCTCCAATACATATTTGATATTGTATACCAAGATTTTCATTTTTTCTATATAATATTCATTTAATAATATGTCCTGATTTGGATTTCCTTGATCTTATACTTCAAAAACTCTTCTGACCTTCTTAAATCTGCATAGTGGGAAAGTCAAGACAAGCCCATTAGTATGGGAAGTCTTGAATCTTAGCATAATATAGGTGACTTAAATGCAAGGATTGCATTTATGTGTGTTTAAAATAGTAAGTGGGTTAAAGCAGCACTGGCACACTTAGTTCTCTGTTGGTTTAGCCTTTTCCTTTGCATGGTTCTCTGGAATGTGAGGCCTCTTCCTATATTTGCAGTAGCCGAGCTAGACTCTTATTCCCACTTACAGGAGAAATTTAATATGAATAGTTTGTATAGAACTGAATTGCTGACATGATTCCATGTGATATATTTAGCATGCATATGTTTAGTAACCCTACAATCTTATGCATGTGAATTAAACAGTGAAATTGTTAAAAGTTACAATTTACCTGAATAATATTTTCAGAGTTCTGCTAACTGAAGAAAAATGAATGGTCTGTAGAGACTCAGTTTGGAAACTGAATATAATCTTGAGATATTAAAGGATGGTGCCTGCATGCCAGGTGTAGAGAAAACGGAAAATTCAAGAGTATTTGAACTCTTTCCCTATTTTTTCCTGTTTTTCCTGTTCCCTATTTTTTTAGGCTGGTGTTATTCACAGTTTGTTCCTCCTTGATGGCTAAAGATGAATTTTTAAATGAGACCTGAAATTGTGAATCCAATCTTGGTAGCTAACTTTGTAACTACTATAGATATTGGCAGTGCCAATATATGTCTAGTTTCTTGGTATTACCTTACAGCAATGAATAAAAATTCATTTATTCTTCCAGATAAATAAAAATGTGCTAGCTGGGGTCTATTTACCAGGTTCTAGCTAGAGTCCTGAATCTGCAGTAATGCATTTATGCAATTGCATGTTTGTATTTCTCAAGCTGTAAAATTCACGTGGGCTCTGAATGCTTTTGTTTATATGTGAAGGCTTGAGTCACTTGCAGGTGAGACTGGGCTACAGGCAGATAACACCTCCTGCTTCCCCAGCTGTGGTTTAATTTGTATGGTGTGTGCATGATAACTTCTTTTTCTCTCCTTTTTGTGAGCTGAGTATTAGGTACTGCCTTCTGGATGATGTCTGATTGTGGACTAGTAAGATCCTTCTACCTTGGAGGCTTTTTCTATGAAATTCTCCACTTCTGAGAGAGAAACTGTGGTAGAATTTAGAACAATTATGAGGAAGCCCAACTGGCTTTCTTTTGAGTGCTTTATGGCCACACATAGATAAGCAGCATCAAGCTGACTTGAACAGAACAGAGAACTGAAATTATTCCATAAAACATGACGACATTATGCTCTCAGACATCAGAATTACATACCTTAATCTACCTGTTGTTTCCTAGGCCTGCAGAATATAATTGTTTTTTGGAAGCTAAGAACGATCTTCTTGATCTTGTTTTGTAACACTAGTAATCATTTCACCCAAGTGACTTCATATATGAAATCAGCAAAATTTCCTTAGAATTTGCATTTTTAACTGTAGCAGAGCGGATTTGAAATACCACAGAGGAACCAGCTAAGGACTTAGACCTCTATGGAAAGCTCTAGTTTCTTTGCAGTGTATTTGTCGGTGCTGTGGACAGACACACTAATTGCGTTCCCTCGATATGGCTTGTTATTTATTGTCTTTCCTAAATACATTTTTGGTTCCAAGAACTGAATCTTGTGCTTACATGCTTAACTTATTTTTTGCTTTTAGAGGGCTGCAGAATACCATGTGTATCCTTGAAAGATCTTCTTGTTTTGTGACCTCTTCAAAAGTGAATGAAGCTGAGTTTAATGTCTGCTTGAACCCACTAAGTTAAAAGCACTCTGCAGATCTTTGTTTCACAATTTGTGGCATTGAAATGGATAAAATTCAGTTGTGAGCTCATTACAGGTAAACCTTGTTAACTCTTTTTGTGTCTCTCCTCTGTGACACCTTTTCTCTGCTTCTGGGGATTTCTCCTGCTTTTTAATGCCTTTCTTCCAACTTTAGGAAAGGGTGAGCATCTTCCCTAAAGCTAAGTTGGACTCCCTTTAAAAGGGAACACACAGTGCGATGTGATAACCATCTCACCCCTGTATGCAAAGTCTACACAGGGTTTATTAGTATCAAATCGAGCAATTTTTTTTTTTTTAGTTGCATCTGCTGCAAGAGTTAGGAAAAGCCAGTTATTCAAATAAAATGGAAACTCGAGCGTGAGGATTTATTGGATATCCCGAGGACCTTTTCCTGTCCATGCCCAACCTGACAGTTTGCAGATCTTGAAATGGGCTGATTTGGTAACACTAAAAAATTAAAATCAGAAATTTATATTCACATAGGGGTAAGTGCCTCGCATGTGTAAAAACTTAATGTTTTTAATCACATGTGACTTTCAAAATTAATGTATCTTCAGTACTAGACAAGGAGGAAGGAGAATCTGCAAGAAGCTCTAAGCAAAAATTTCCACAAATGTTGGTGTGATTAACATGTTATGATTACTGCGTTATGGAAGGTACTTAAGTGATAGAAGCAGAAGATAAGCTTGTTTTATTCATACCTTCCCTTTGATACTAGAAAATATTTAGAGCATTCAGGATAAGTCTTCCTCAGTAAACCTATATCCAGGCGGAAATAATGATTCTGTATGCAGGGAAATTCCTAAAAAAAAAAAAAAAAAAAAAAAAAAGCCTTGCAATTTTAACTTTAGATGCTTTGAGAACTAGCCTTGACTTGATGTTTTTTGTCTGCAGTACAAGTAAAATGCACTGGTTTTGGATACACTAAGAATTCTTACTCTTTGAAATCTTAGTTTAAAATCTGCTCATCTGGGCGCAGCAGACTGGAATTTAGCTAAAAAGAAATGATGAATCCACAATTTGGGTGAACTGCAGGGCAAATTGCTGTCTTCCCTCTTTTCCCTCCCCCCTGCCATGGGAAGACGGCAACACAATTTTGTAATCTGTCTTTCCTTTTTTTCTTTAAGCAAGTGTGAATGCATTTCCTGACTGCATCTGTAGTCCTGCCCCACACTAGAGAATACGAGAACTAAGAGAAAAGTGGAACTTGGTCTCCAGTAATAGTTTTTTAGTTAAAAACCACTATGCTGCCACTTCATTTCTGTTGTGCTATCAGGAGTATCTCATAAATCAATGTATAGCTTCTCCATAGGTTTGTTCTAAATTTGACTTTTGTGTAGTTTTTGTTAAGCAGTGTGCAAATTATTAACTTAGTCCAATACGCAAAACTTGCAAAGCATCATTAAGGGGAAAATGAACTGAATGAACTGAACGGCATGGAAGGATGGAACTCTATGCTTAGCCTACTTTCTCGCAATAAGCTTTGTAGCGGGAGAGATTTTAATTACTGTATTTCTAAATGTTGCAGGGAGATTTAATAGATAATTGAAGGTTTTTAAGGTGATGTACAAAACTGGGTATGTTCAAAGGCCCTCCAGCCTTATGGAGGGAAAAGAGGAGTGCTTTTTAAGATGGACAAAGGCAACAATAAAAGAGATGAACAAGCTAGGCCCTAGTTAGACTGACCCTTGGAGGCCCTGTCTTTGCTGATGCAGATGAAATTGGAGACTGCAAGCACTAGTATCTCTGCTGTTTGCCAGCTAGCTGTCAATATTTACTGCTTCAGCTGCTTCAAGTCTTCAAGTCAGCATGTAAAAGAGAGGGAATTTCAATGTCCTGAAGGCCAGGAGTACTTGGCAATAATTTTTTTTGATAGGTTAAGAGGAGTTTGGGTTTACTACAGGAGATTGTTCAAATTTGCATATAAGCTGTGTGTTGGTTGGCAGTGGTTTACTTTGTATTTTATATATATATTTACTCATACCATATGTTGACAGACAGTTTACATAGAATGAATAGAATAGGGAATTGTGAAATAACAAAGCAACCATCTTTTGAGGTTTTGGTGTTTGGGGCTAAATGGATATATTTGAAGGATATATTTAGTATGTGGATGGGGGTTGTTTGTGTAGGTAAGTAAGCCTATAGGTTTTGCACAGAGATAAGTGCTTTATTGTCAGAAAGGAATCGAAGAGAGAGCAGTCTTCCTCGTGTTCTAGCTGTACTCTCTGTGAGTACAGCTGTATGAGAACAAGAATAAAAAGGGTGTTATATTTATTCAGACATGAACATAAAGAAATTTTCACATGAAGGATTTTAACCCCACATTTAACCACTGATCTCCAAGCTCAGGATTGCCCTAGGTCTCTGAACCTGTATGCTACAGTGCAAGTGCAGTGCAATTCTACCTGTGCTACAAGCAATGTCGAAGTTTTGTAGAGGGATGTGACTGCTCTTACCAGTGCTGTTAATAAAGGGCAGCAGTCATAGACCATGCCTTGAAAGAAGTCATTTGTATCTGACTTCATGTAAGCACTTTGTGTGCCATTTAAGTGTTTCCTTTACGACTCAGATCTTCTTAGGTAGGCTTCTGTCAGAGATGAGCTCAAAGGTAGTATAGATGGAAGGGATCCAACAGGGTGTGAAATGGGTGCTGTTTTCTAGCACTTTTCTAGCAGATTTAAATAATTGACACAATGCTTATGTTGCAATGTCTACATCAACCATCTAATAGTGAAAGCAACTGAGGCTGCTTGATGCAGTCTTCAATTACAAACAGGATCAGAGTAGTAAATTGTGTGTATATACTTTGTACATCAGAACTCACAATTGCAGTTCTGGATGTCCAGCTTTATATATAGTCTCTGATCCTCGACTAATCCTGATGATTATCAGGTCTAGGCAGCCGTTACATCAAATGGCACTTGGCTGGGTGAATATTAAAGACAGAGAAGCCTTACAGGTTCAGAAGGCATGTCTCTGATATAATATTTCACATCAAATATGTAGTTTAAATGGAAGAGATTTTCAGTAAGGCAAACTGATTATGAACTGAGCCTATTTGGTGTTCTGATTCGGATTCTTGGCTATTTAATGTAGCTGAAAACAGGCCAACTATCTTTCAACCACCTTAAGATTCATCTTTTTATAATATATTGTCTTGGTTTTTCTTCTAGTCCTCCTTGCTGTTCTTTAACTCTTCAGTGATGGAGTTTACCAGAAGGGCTTTGTATATTTATGGACAGTTTACCTAATTGATCCTTGCTGAGGTCAATTAAACATTTTGGGGCTTTTACTTCAACTTCTGTCAAATGCATTTTTTCATTCATACTTTTTTAGTGGCTCTTATTTTGACTAATGGAGTTGAGGAGACTCGTGTTTATGGCTACACTAGGGAAAAGGAGGGTTGTGATCATACTTAACATGTGCATTTAAGGTTTGCTTTCTTTCAGCAGCCTTGAAAATTTATTCGTGTAAGATGTTTACCAGGGCTTGCTGACCAAAAAAAAAAGGAAAGAAAGACATATTTAAGGAAATTTGAGGATTTCTGTTTTCAGTGATATAATTGGGCCAAATTGGTCAGACTGCTCTCCCCTTTGTAGTTGCTAGGTATTTCAAAAGGCCAGATATTTCATTCCAGAAGCTATTGAAATAAATCTTTTCTAATGTATCTTCCAATGTACAGTGTGAGTCATGAATCTTTCCTGTGAAACAGTAATGTTAGTTGGGTCAGATGATGTATTCTATTTGTTACGCTCTGCAAGACAGAAAGGTGCAATAATGAAGTCTTATCAAATGCTTTGCTGTGCAGGTATAGCAAGTAATGGAGTTGTCGTAGTATCAAGAATTTCCTCTCATTAGCTAAAGCACGTTAACCTGCTGTGTATGCTGGTTTGTTGCCAAGGCTAAGGAAAGAGGAAAAATGTTAGATGTGGAAACATCCACATGGAGGGGAGTGACTGCAGCCTTGAAATAGAAAGAAATGAGCTATGAAGTACATGTCAGTAAGATGTATTTAGATCTTGAGGAACCTTTTTTTTCACGTTGCTTTAAAAATGGGCTGCTAAAATGGTATCAGTCCTAGCAGTTTGGTTTCTTGATTGTGTCTGCCTGGTACCATCTTCCCGAGCTCATTCATGTTGTCTGTTTTCTGCCTGTATTTTAATATTTGTTTTGAAAATGTCACTACTGACACCAAGTAGTTGGACTTCCGTTAGTTTTATGTTATTTTATTAATTGGCGCCTAATTTGTCTGCTTTGTTCTAAGTTTTTAGATTATAAGGAAGCAGTCTCCATGACTGTCTGGAAACGATTGTGAGACCTGTTATAAACAAGCCCCATTCCTCAACCAGGAATGGATTTTTTAGTTAATGGTAAAATGACTATTTGCTTAGGAAGACTGAAGAAAAAATTAACTGAATGTAGTTCTGTTTTCACTACCTACACCTGTTCTAATATCCCATGTACATTGTAACTGTTTAGGTTTCTTTAGCTCAAACCCCAAACTAATGGTGTGTCTTTTTTTTTTTTTTTTTTCAAAGAAGAGATTGAGGTTTTGAATGAAGGCTACTGCAGCCATGGAGAAAAATCTTACCACTAATCTTTGTTTGAAGTGTGTAGGCGTCTTTATGGTTTGCTGAATATCTCACTGAGGCATAAAGGCTGTTGCAGCATTATGTTGTCGTGTCTGTCTGGTTTATAATAGTTGCACTTAAACAATGTGACTTCATGCTGTCATTTAATCAGAATTGAATAAATTATTAAGAAAGCTTTTGTATTAATTGTCTGGTAGTTTTAAGCTTCTTACAAGTACTTTAATGCATTGTATCCCATTTGTTCTTGGTTTTGTTGCCTTGTTGCCTTTAAAAGCAGTAGGGGGATCATGTGGAATCCTCTGGACATAAATGGTGAGAAACTGAGAATGCACACCAGAGCAATGATTGTGGAGCCTCTTTGGTATAGCAGGGGGAAGAAGATAAAGTGGGAATTGTGCTAAAATCTTGGAGCCAGCAGCTCATGCAGAGCCTGAAGAAAAGCTGATAGGATGAGGAAGAACATAGTGAGGACTGAGCTGAGCCATAGGAGGAAGTTCCCTAAGGACAAAGGAGGCACATGCAGTTTTCTGCGTCACAGAGCTACCCTTGACTGAAGCCAAGGCAGGAAACAAAAGACTGTCTTGCAAGGGCACAGTGCACAAACAGGAAACTCGTTTATCATCCCTCTATAGTTCTGTTCTCTCATCTACTCACTTTAATTGCTTGTTAGGTATTTTGCTTGATGAAATCGGGCATTTTTTAAACTTCAAGTCCTGTTTGTGAGGAGGAGAAGGAGCAAGCAAGGCCGTGTGAAAGCATAGCTGCCTTTGCATTCCTGAAGTCAGCTGTTAATGTTTCTGATTGCCACAGTGTTTGTTCAATAGCACATGTTGTAATTGCTGTTACGTGGCTGTTTGTCATGTTGCCTCAGCAGTTTGCACTTCTTAGGCAGGTTAATTTGTACTTTGCAAAAGTAAAAATGAAGTACAGAAGGTTTAGTTGCTTGATGAGTGTTTAGAACTTCACTGACTTTCAGAAGTCTAGCAGCAAATCTCAAAATCTGTTTATGAAAGTTTCATACTAGTACAATTTCTACATTTTTAAAAGTAATTTTCAGTAATGTGGTTTCATAATTTGTGTTATCTTTTACTTTGGCCATTAAAAGAAACTAATAAACACTGGTTATCAAACACTTTTTATATACATGCCCTTCTGTCCCCAGGAGGCCCTTCCAGTTATATACTGACTAGTTTTAATATTCTGAGAACAGTTTCTTGTTTTATTTAACTGGAAAATTGCTTTTTTTTTTTTTTTTTTTTAGTATTTCCTACCAACAAACTGAAGTGCAACCTGTGAAATTTAAACACAATTTTAAAGATAGTTTTTAAAGGGTAGTAAACCTCTTAACACTGCTCTATTCCACGTGGCGTGTTTTGAATAAGATTCTTCTGCCTTTAGTTTATGCAAGCTTTAGATCCTATGTCAAGATGTTGTTTGCTTTGAGTCACCTTGGTTGGCAGCAGGTTTTTTTTTGACTTATGTGTAAAAGCATTTGTCTGTGTTTTTCCTGAAGCTGCTTTCAGGTGCTTCTGTGTTTGTTTGCTCTGTAACCTAGCTGTGCGATGTGGTTCTGATATGTCAGAACTTATATAGAGCTATGTTGATTATTGTCCAAGTTTTATTTTCTGAATGTTCACTTGATTTATATGTAGGTTATCTTCTGAGATTCTGAATAATATTAGCAAACAAAACAAAGAGAAAAACATCTCAGTATTGCTGGTACGGGTGAGAGAATTTACTTAAATTGTATAGATCTTGGAGACAAAAAGAAGGACAATACCTTTATGGATAAGAAATACTTAAAAATGTCAGAACTTGAATTTTTAAGGTTGCTTCAGCATGGAGATCTTTGTGTTTAAAGTATTGCTCTCGCTGCATCTAGCTGACCACGGCTGTAACATTAGAGTTTTCAATTTGTTATCTACAAAATGAACAAAGCAGTGAGTGACCACATATATGAAAAATTTGATGATGCAACTTGTCTAGAATTTCACTGGAATCTGAACAAATCAATTCAGTACTTTAGTACGTTATTCAGCTGTCATAACTGTAAAACCATCCTCTAGTCACTTGCACTGCCCACTTTTAGGCATTATCCATCCTCCAGTTTGCTCTAATGGCTTTCTTTGAGATGAATGTAGATGCAGTGAGTGGGGCATAAGTATTGCACAAATACTGAGGTAGGGAACTGTGATCCCTTTGTAATACTCTCCTCAGATAATTAACTTTATTTTTCTAATCTATTGATAAACTTGCAATTATTATTATGTTCTACTGTAAGATGAACAAAATGTTTTAAAGGGCCTTTTGATTGTCCATGCTGTCAGTAGTCAGGTGTTATTCATTCAGTTAATTAGCAGTGCTGTTGCCTTCACAAAGGTGTTTACAGCGGACTGAATCCTAAGGGCATCTTTTAAAAAATGATCTTCTTTCCCAGATGGGATGAGCAGAAGAGTCCTAGTGATTTCTACTGAGGTGAATGTAGAAAGTTAATTTCATTGGGTTCTATTTTGTCTCCTGTGAAAAGAGAGAATACTCCTTTCTTAGTGACTTTTGTGTGTGAAATAGAGTATGTTTTAAGGCTGTTTCTACTAGAAATGCTCATCATCAGCATTTTGGAAGGCACATCCTGATGGCTGCCTCCTACTGAGGAAGGAAATGTCCTGCCTTTTTTTATTTCTGTATCCCTTACTAGCTGAGGACCTTGAAGCTCTGAGGTCAGTCTCCTTTGCTGTAAGGCTCTGCTTGGGTTTAGAAGAGTGACCTGAAAAATGAAGGTGGAGAAAGAATTTATTTCCTAAGACTACACTAGTGAGACGTGTGAGAGCCGATGATAACATGTGGTCTTGTTTTGAAGGGGTATGCCATGCCTTTGTTTTATATTTGCATTTTATTACTCATCAGTAGTGATGTATGATGATATGGCTATAGAATTGTGGTTGAAGGAAATATTCTTGTAACTGTTTTGCAGCTCTCTAGGAGAAAGCTTCACCTGTTATATGAAAATGTATAGGAAGGAAGAGTTTCTGTTCTGGTCGAACAATGAAGTCTGGAGCAGGTCTGGCAGAGCATAAAATAGTAAAATAATAAAAAGTAATAAAATTCTGCAGCTCTCAAATGTGTTCCAAGATCCAAGTGTACAGATCTTGTATGAGTAATATGAGATCAAGAAAAAGGGTGCTTGGAGATGTATGCTTGTCCTACACTGGCGTATGTTCTGGTTGAGAGTATGAAGGAGAAAATGTTTCAATCTCTTATTGTTCTGCGACAATGAAATGAGCTCTTGAGAATCACATTTGTCCTAGTTCTCTCTACCTTTTTGACCTTTTGATTAGTTATTTTGGTGAAAGAATCTTTTGACTTTTAATTGTCACTAGTTATTTCCACTTAAAAGTATTGGGGGCGGAGGGAGGACACTTACATGTGTGTTTACACTTGCTGTTATCTATCCTGGTAAATGTAAAATGGTCAGCACCTGGTGATAGACTTTTCCATCTTGATAACACATGAAAATATATGTGTATATATATATATAATCGCATTAATTTAGTCAAAATTATTGTGCTTATTTATGACTAAAGCTTGCTAAGGGAAGATACATCTCTATGGAGCTATATTCATGAGCTATGTTTTCTGAGGGTTAGCAGGCAGATTTTATGACATCCTCCTACTTGTCTCTTTGTGTTCATTTGAGTAAATGAGCTATGATAATGAAGAAGTTATGGTCAAATGTAATCTGGAATCATGATGGTGTGAAATGGAAGTTCCAAGAAAAAAACTCAGAGGTAAAGGGATGTTGAAAGCAAATGGATGGCATTCAACTCACTGTTCAAACTTATTCCGCAAGAAGGCTTAAAGGCCATTATGCACCAATATAGACTTTCAGCTGACCCTTGAAATAATCTTTATTAAATAGATCAAATATAGGTTGTGCTAAAGTTATGTGTCTTCCACTGTTTCTGAAATTGTATGCAACCTTGACAAGAAACCAGCTGACCAACTGGACTACTGAAAATGTGGTCATCAAAACTTATTTTGCCTATGGCTCTGTTGCCTTTTACTGTCCAATGGGCCATTTACCTATATGTTAGGGGATGAGAATAAACCAAGAAAAATTGGTATATACATTTTCATAGAGGGTTTTATCTGGAGAATTACTAGTGCAATTTTTGTCTCGCTACGTATTGCAGAGTCTCAGTATTTTGTCTGAAGCATTTCATGAAATGCAAGGGGTTTTTTTTCTTTTTCTTGACGTGCTTTTATTGTTTAGTTTAATAGATGCTTGAAGTTCTTGCAGGAGAAAAGAGATTTTACTTGTATGTGTCCATGGAAAGAGATCTAAAAGAGTTTTGGTAGCCATAATTTGACTCTTGCTTAAGGAAATAGAAATTTACCTTTGGTCATATTATTTAACTTTAGATATATATCTGCTAATTTTTCTGTATTTGGCCAAAGGTTTCTGGATGACCTGTATGAAATAGTTTTGATTTAATGGTTTTGCAGTCAAACTATGATTTTAGTGGCATTCAGATCATTGCTAATTATGTTTTTGATAGTGGATACAGTCTCACCAGTATTATTTTTAATCAAGGAAGCAAGTTATCCTGTGACTTAATATAAAAATTAAAAAATCAACATACAGCCTGAAATTTAGTTGATTTAGGTAAACGTGATCTAGTCAAGGATTAGAAAGAGGAAAAGGTATTGGTTGCATAAGAAATGTCATGTGTGTTGGTTATTGGTGATAACTTTTATTTTAATGTTCCAAACATGTATGAAAACTGTGTGTGTTTCCTAACTTTGAAAATCATCTTGTACGTGACTTAAGAAGATGCTGCCTTCTAGGGCACTGTGCCTTTGGCCTGGGTGTTTCAGACCCAGGTTTCTGCTCTCCACTGCAGCCTCTGGAGAGGGAGGAAGGGCATCAGATCTGCTAATGGTAATTTGGGGGTTGCAAAGTGAGAGGAGTTTTTGATCTGGAAGAAAGTAGTAGACTTCAGATAAGAGTCAAGCAAGAATGGTGAGGTGGAAATGGCAATTGAGAAATGGATTTGTTGGAAAAGATGATACTTAGTAGAGCATACCAACTTTAAAAATCCAAATATTATCCAAAGGCTTTAACAAAGTGTTGGTGAAAATGACTCAGTTCCCCATATCCGTTCATGTACTGGCTGCTGGAGCACATAATAACATTTCCCTGCTATTGTTTCTTAGATTAGCTCATGGAAAATGTCTGTGCATCTCTTATTTTGTCATGGCACTGTGCATTGTAATATACATAATCACGTGTGTTAATTGTATTACATGATCATATTTCCCCTCATCTACACTGCCCCATGAGCTCATTTTATTCATTGCATAGTATTGCTTTTGAATATCTCTTGTAGGAGATGGAAGGTATGAGTGAATCAGATAGGATTGTAGAAAGAAAGTGTCTGGTCTTAAATAGCAATTCGCAAATCATGTTCTGGAGTACTGAATCATTTGTTCTTGATGGAGGGGAAAAAAGAGAACTACTGAACTTGCTTGGGTGTATGCCTAACTTATCAGAACATAAAATATTTATGCCTTTATGTATAAATTTATGATAGATTACCATGGATTTTATATAACGAGCATGTTGGATAGTGTGGTTGCTACTGGTCCTCTCATTTGACAAAGAACAGAGAATAACTGGAAGGGAAGAGAGAAGAGCAGGGTGGCCGGCCAAAGTATGGCTCCTGTGTAAGGACTGGTTGAGTCAAACAATATTATTATTTTTTTAACTTTGAAAAGCTAAATGAAGTCATGGTGCAAGTCTTAAAATCAGGACTGATGCAAGGGAAGCACTCATCTAATGCAACAACAGGGGATGTCGGATATAATTAGAAGGATAGACTTAAATGGATACATCTTTTATTGTGATACATAATTTAACTGTGCAAATCCTTGCCTCTGAATCCATGTAAACTTTTAGCATCCAGAAGAAATATTTATGGAAGAGACTTTGATGAAGAGCTATTAAAGATTCCATATGTAGCTAAAGTGCTTGATTCAGAAATCGATCAATACCCAGAGAAAATATTCTACTAATGTGAAAAAGCATCTCCATCTTGTGATGTTCCTTCATCTCAGCCTCGGCTCGTCATGGTTGTTTCTTCAGTGTAGATTGGGTGTATAGTGAAGTGTGGCTGGTGACTAATCGCCTTTAGCTGTCTACTCTTATTAACTGTCTGATGGTGATGTGATTGCACCACTTTTGACAAGTGCTACGCCTGTAACAAAATGTACGAGGGTTGGTTTTGAAAGGCATTTTGGGTTGGAAGGTTAGGTTGCAAACTAATTCTGTGGCTGTTTGTGTGAATTTTGATGAATGTTAGGTAGTTAAGTTTTTGAATAAGTTATGCTTGGTAATGTTTGAGTGATAGTGTACAGCTGATGTGCTAGAGGCTAGCTACTATTCTACAAACCATATGTTTAGTGTGTGTTTTTTTTTTTTTTTTTTTTTTTAAACAGAAAATAAGATGTTTGTTATTGCCTTTTGTAAGTCAATTTGACTGGTGCATTAGTAGAAGAGGTAAGGAATATGATGCTTTTTGTGGTTTTCAAGTTTGTGTATACCTTAACCTTTCTAAACAATTTACTAAGCTGACAAAAGT
Source organism: Crypturellus undulatus (assembly GCA_013389825.1). Classification (NCBI taxonomy): domain Eukaryota; kingdom Metazoa; phylum Chordata; class Aves; order Tinamiformes; family Tinamidae; genus Crypturellus; species Crypturellus undulatus. The sequence continues at coordinate 172,468 of VWPW01006103.1, forward strand.
GCTGAACTGGTGACTGGTTTGCTGGCAAATGTGTGATATGTAGATTAACATAGGGAGAGTAACCCTCGAATTCTTTATTGGTGTCCTGGTAATTGTGAATTAGTTTTGTTGGGGAAGATGAATTTTAAGGCCTTTACTCTAAGTAAAGATATATCCTCTTTTCTTTGTTCTTCTTTAGCCCCCTTTTCCACTTAGCCTTCTTTTTTCCAGCATATCTGAGTGGTTTATCACTAGAATTGTTTTATGCATACACATATCGTATGGCTATTGAATAAAGAACTTGCAAATTGCTAATGGGGGAATGACAGTAAACTTTTAAACCTTGATTTTTTTTTTTTTTAGGGGCTTATAGCAAGGAAGAAGAAACTTTTCATCAAGTTGAAGATAAAGTAGAAGAAAACTGTATCATGTGTTAGAATATTGAAGAGTGAAATTTCTTGGATTAATATATTTCTGGATTGTAAAACAAAGGAAAGAAGAGATTGAAAATGGGGAGAAAGAAAATACAGATCACAAGAATAATGGATGAACGGAATAGACAGGTGAGTCTGAGTGGTGAATGGAACCTTTGGATAGGTTAATCTGCTTAATTCAGTCTTCTCATGCAGAGTTCTGTAATCATATATGATGGAGTTACCAAACTACAAATAATGAGTGTCTTTTAAATGTCTTTACTGCTAAATTATGGAAAACTGTTATTGTAAATAATACCAATTACTGCAGAACAAATTCACTGTGTAACTAATGTATCTAATTAAATGGTATATTACTCTAGCACATTCCAGTAGGCTGGAGGACAATAGAGATATTTTTGAAACAAGCATTTTGCTTGATCCGATAGTTACTAGGCACATTGAAGTTGAAAAAGGTATTTGGGAAAGGGTATTTAAATTGGATATTTAAATATATTTTTGAAGTATCTTAAAATTAAGGAAACGTATTGTAGAAATAACTTGCCATTAAGAGTAATTATAATGTGTCAGATTATAGATGCAGCTAGTCCAATGCTTTTGCTTCAGAAGCAGTTATAAATGAATGACCAGGCAAGAGCAAGATGAAGAGACTCACTACATGTTATGCTACTCTGTGTTCTCTTCTAGCACCTAACTATTCTTAGCTCAGGGATTTCCTGAGCTTGATGTGGTTTCCGTATATTTTAATAACTATTAATGCAGTCATCTCCTCTCTCCCCCCCTGGCCTCCTGTCCCAATCAAACTTATCCAGTCATCCTTCGACCCTTTAAAATTGTTAAATTTGCAATATTTTTGGCAAGTTTAATAGGTCTGTTCCCTGTTGTTTCAAGAAACAGTGCACAGAGCATGTAAGATGCATTCAAATCATGTAGCCATGTAGTGACCTAATGATGTTGATTCTCTCTTTCCTCCGTAGTATTTGGGTTGCTTTTTAGCTCCTCTTGAGCACCAAGCTCTGTGAGACTCTCTTGCTCTCAGCATACCTGCTTGGAGCCCTTTGTTTCATGTGTGGAAACCCAGACTGTTTTTTCCCAGTGTCACTTTAAAGCCATGTAAACTCTGAGAACACTATATATAGCAAGAAAAGTATTATTGTACTTTGGGAGAAAGCCAGGTATTGTGTTTGAACAGCTTTAATTACACAGTAACTGTATGTTTGATGTAGATAAATGACTTAAATACACATAGTAAAAGTAGCTGAATTAATAATTCTAGTTGTTTCAGATTTTACCCTAGAACTTCAGGCAAGCTCTTGAGGTTGAATAGTTCCATCCCCCCCCCCCCCCCCCCCCACACACATACACACACACACTTTTTATTTGTTTGAAAGATGCTGGGTAATCTAGTTTTGTTCTGCTTGAAATTATAGATGCTGACTAGCTCTTTACTTTATGCCTAAAATAAATAGCAGACTGAACTTTAAGTTTTGTTTCTGGCTGTTTTTTTGGCTAGCACTTTAATGTTTGTTTATAATGACTAGGAAAAGATTTTAGGCTCTAGCTTTTAAAATGAGAATTGAACTTGCCTTTTTCTATGAAAACTTGAAGATAATTTTTGTTTGTTTTTTAAAGGTCTTAAAGAGCTTATATCAGAACCAAATTTGTTCTGGGTAGAGGTATTGATGGTGATCTCTAAGCCTACTTGCATCTAGTTGTTTTTCTTTTTTTTTTTTTTTTTTTTTTTTTATTTTTGGTCAGGTAGTATATGCAATTTTGACATATTAATGTGTCCCGATGCACAGTGTATATAGTAAGTATTGATTTACTGCTGAGGATTTTTTCATTGACCTAGACAAAACAGACATTTAGGATTTGTTTGACCAGCAGGAGAGCATAGTTTGGTTGTGTTCTGTTGGTTTTTCTGCCGCGCACGTAGCTGATTAGTAGGTCATTCGGGAAAAGCAGGTAAAGTTCTGCTATGATATTTTCCTGTAATAGCAGTAGGATGGAGCAGAACTTTGCTGGTAGACAAAGTTCTCAGGACTTCTGTGGGAGGAAAAGCTCTTGTTTTACCAGAAGCCTCTTGTTTCAGATGCGATTTGTGAGTGAACTCAAAACAGACTATATAGACTGTTACTCTGAAGGATTGCAATTATCATGAGACCATCATTGTATTATTAATTAAGCAATCTTATCAGCTTGAATGAGCTGTAGGGCATGTATGTTCATCAAGCTTAAAAGAATAAAGTACAGTAAATTAGATATCAAAGGAAGATGTTGCTCTCATTGCCACCCCCTGCTTTTCACTAAACAGTGTTACAATAATACAAACACACTAAAAATGAAGACAAGCATCTTCGTTGCAGGGCAATCGCTTCTGTAAGTACAGCAAAAAAGTGTATGGGGAAACTTGCAGGACTAATCTAAACTTCTTAATGCTGAGTTTATAATAAGTGGTACGCTTTACAGTAAGACCTGAACTTCAGTAGGGCAGGCTTGTGATAAACACTAGCCAAATGCAAAATGAGAAATACACTTTAGCTGAAGAGCATGTAATTAAAATAACCAGACAAAAGATGGAAAAGAAAGCAAGTCAATAGAGAGGTTATGTTGCCTTGATGTGTGCATAAATGTTCAACATGTTAAACTATTGAAGCCCTTAAAACAGGTTTTGCTGATCCTTGTCCCTTGCTTAATTCCAATTTTGCCAAAAATATCATGGTTAATAACTTTTAAATGTATGGAACATAAGTTATTTACCTATCTTAAGAAGCTTGGAGGCTTGAGTTGTAATGGAGGCTGTGAATGGGGCTCCAGGCACAAGTGTTGCATTACACCCAGAAGCACAGATTAAAACTTTTGCTAGTTCTGAAAATAGCATCTTTATGTAAAAGGTCTCGGAAGATTAATTTCATAGTAGTAGATTAAGTGCCTGTTTAAGTTGCTTAAGAGGAAATTTAATAAAAATATGATCCTTTAAGTTGGTTTTGGCATCACACCTGTAACTGGTAGGAATTAAAAATACATCAGATCTCTGACATAATTAACTGAAATTTTTTCCAAGAAATAAATTTGAAAAAAAAAAAAATAATTCCCAGGAGTTGATGTTGTTTTTTTTGTAGTGAAGGTTTTTGGTTTCCTTTCCCTTCCTTTGGCAAATGTTCTTTTGTGCTGTTCTATAATGAATTTATTTCTTCAGAATGGTTTTAATTGGACTGAACACTTGTTTTATGATTTACCCAAGTAGCCCAAAACAACCCTATTGTATAAATTAGAAGAACCGAACAAGTTTTTTGTATAGTAACAAATAAGCATCTTTGCTAGCTTTGCATATTTAGAAATTATATTATATGCTAATGATGTGCCTTCTATTTATATTGCTGTAGATATATTATTAGTTTTAATTTTGATTTAGTAGAGTTAAGTTTGTGAGTACATGTTCATGAGGGTAAGTGTTACAAAATAACAGTAACAATCACAAAAGGAAATACTGTAATGCCAGGAAAATCTCTGTTGGTTGAACACAGGAAATACGGTTAGGGAATCTTCCAGACTTTAACTCTTGCTAGTAGTTAGGTGGCAGTGATAGTTAGATGGGTGGTAGAGGGAAATTATGGTTTATCTTAGTCCAATATGGAACATTAACCCTAAAAAGCACAGTTGTAACTTATTTTCATAAGAATTATAACACCTACATAAGATGAACAATCCTTCCTTTAAGTTTGTATACATTCTGTAATTTTGTTAGTAGAAATTTCTCAAATACGTTGTTATATCCTTCACAATGTGGTCATTTTTGGGGAAAAAAATCATTGTTCTTTCTTCTCTAGGTCACCTTTACGAAGAGGAAGTTTGGATTAATGAAGAAGGCCTATGAGTTGAGTGTACTCTGTGACTGTGAAATAGCACTCATCATTTTTAACAGCTCTAACAAACTCTTTCAGTATGCCAGCACTGATATGGACAAAGTTCTTCTTAAGTACACAGAATACAACGAGCCACATGAAAGCAGAACCAACTCAGATATCGTTGAGGTAACATTTTGAAAAGATCATCAGTTATCTTAAGGGATCGATTTAGTCTATATTGCATTATTTGATTGTATGCATTCAATAACTTTAAAACATTGTCATAAAATCTTAATCTCTGTTTTCAATCTGGGTTCTTTAAGGGATGAAGTTTTCTTTACAGCCACATTGTATTATGAGTATATGATGAATACAGGGGGAATGAAAAGCGAGAAGGTGAAAAACTGCATCTGTAGAGGAAAATGGGCTTTGATTTTGTTGCTAAATCAGCCACTGTATTTCAGCTAAAACACAGTTGTAGTTTGCAGTAGAACAGCCACAATTTCTGCAGTAATAGAACAGTACTCAGAGGTGTTGGTTTCTTCTGTCATTTGTTTTGCTTGCAGTTCGAGTATTTACTCAGAATTTTCCCATATGTAACTTCTAAATTTGACTCATCAAAAATCAAGGATTCTCTTGGCAGTTGGAGTATTTTGGTACTGTGTTTGGATTCTTTGAAAAGATGAAGCTTTTGTCATTAAAAAATGACTAAATTTGTATTGCAAATTGGGTTGCATTATCATAGAATCATCATAGAATACCTAAGGTTGGAAGGGACCTCTAGAGGTCATCTAGTCCAACCTCCCTGCACACGCAGGGTCTCTTAGAGCACGTGGCACAGGACTGCGTCCAAGTGGGTTTTGAAGATCTCCAGTGGAGGAGACTCTATAACCTCTCTTGGCAACCTGTTCCAGTGCTCTGTCACCCTCACTGTTGAGAAATTTTTCCTTAAGTTCCTGTGGAACTTTTGATGTTCTGTAGTTTCTGGCCATTGCCTCTAGTTCTATCAATGGGCACCATTGAAAAGAAGCCAGCCCCATTCTCTTCACTGCCTCTTTTGAGGTACTTACATGCACTGATCAGGTCCTCTGTCAGCCTTCTCTTCTCCAGGCTGAACAAGCCCACCTCTCTCTGCCTTTCCCCATAGGGCAGATGTTTCAGGCCCCTGATCATCCTTGTGGCCCAGTGCTGGACTCTCTCCAGCAGCTCCACATCTGTCTTATACTGGGGACCCCAGAACTAGACACTCCAGATGTGGCCTCACCAGGGCCGAGTAGAGGGGCAGGATCACCTCCCTCAACCTGCTTTTGAAGACTTGTATCTTTTGAAGACTTGTACAAATGTAATTGGATAGTTTGGCTTATATGCATCCTTCCTTTTTAATATTTCTGGTTTTATCAAATAAGATGCAATAAATAAGAAAATTAGATGTCTCAACTATTGAATATTCTCAGTGTTTTCACTGTCACTTTGTGGTATTTGGGTATTACGCATTCCAATAAAGCTTTCTTTACAAAATAACTTCACTTGAAATGTAGCACAGGTTCTTTCCAGAACAGGATAACTAAATTGACCATAGTATGAAAAAACAAGGAATTAATCAGTGAGAAACAATAGGTCACCAAAAACATTAGTTTTAAAAGGAGAAAACTGGATTCAGTTCACTGTTTCAGGAAACAATGGTTAAATACAGACAGTGAATTTGTGGATGGAAGTTAATGGGGTCCTGTAACTCATCATGTTTATTCTTGCTGACTGGTGACTGGCTACTAAATTAGGAAAGGAGGGAAGGAGATGGGAGAGAAGCTCAATTAGATTGTGCTTGTTCTTACTGCTCAAGCCCTCGGGCTTGTGCTTTCAGAGGTCTTGGGTTCTGTTTCTTCAGCAGTGTGATTGTAGGAGGCTTCAAATACGAGTCGTGTCTCCAACAGGGACAAAACTGAGAAACAGACAAATGCCTTAACTGAGAAACAGAAAACTGCTTTTTAAATTGTATTTCTTGAGGTTAGTTTATCGCCTTCTTTATTATCACCTTCCTCAACTTCTGTATTCAGCTTTGGATACTACTAAAGGAAAACTGCAGGCTTTGAAGAGTTGAAGGAACATTATCTAATCATTCAAGTAACATAAATAAGAATTAAACCCTGTAGAGGAAGAGAAAATATCTAATTCTTTTGAGATGAGCTACTGACTATGACAGACCAGAACACGAGTTAGGTATGCAAGTAAGGCATGAGCTAGGTATGCAAGTAAGGCAGTTGGCTAGCCTGAGGTGTGCGCTTTTTTTTTTTTTTTCGTTAGGACCTCTGAGGCTACTGCTTCTTTGCATCTCAAGTGAGAGTCTCTTCCAAATGCATTTCTACAGAGGCCTACCTGTAGTCTTGTACTAACGTTAAGCATTCGACCCATGGCAACCACACAAAATTGCAGGTCTAAAGTTCATATATGTTTTTCCATTCTGAAGGAACTTGTAAACTGACATGAAGAGTCTGTTTTTCTTCTGTAGAATTATATACCACTTCTGGAGTGTGCTCTTTGTTTTTTGAAGCGCAATATTTCTGAATTAGAAAAGCGGTTGTCAGACAGTTTAGTTCAGCCTTGTGCACTGTTTACTCTTTTTGAAAGGTATTTTTGCTTTTATTAAGACGAAGTTATTTAGCCAGAGAGAAGAATGCATACCTTTGAGAAAGAAAACTGCTCTGAGTTCTAGGCTGTATTGTGCATATCAAAGTCTAATCAGTAAGGTGAAATACAAGCAAGCTTGCTGTACCTTAAGTAGACTGACATTTTGCTGATAGATTCCATGTGGAAAAAATGTGTATAGTTTTCCAGAGAGATTCCGTAGTTTCATTTTTGTAGCTGGTTACATTTCAGATTTGTTCTGCTCATGGTAATTTTGTATTCTATTCACTATAATTCTTAAATATATATTCACTATAGTTCTAAAAAATTTAAGTCATAGTTGGGCAGGATGGCTTACTTGCCACTGTAAGTCAATTCCATCTTCACTTACATGAGATTGGTTTCTGGGAGGCCAGTAAATTCCTTGAGGTGGTTTAAATAAGCACCTACTTTTAAATTTTGTTTTCCAGGTTGTTGGTTTATTCTTTTGCTTACGCTAGCTGTATGATCTCTTTTTTTTTTTTTTTTTTTCCTGGGGTGTGTGTGTATTTATACATTAAAATATTGCCATTATAGTGGTGACCTTGTGGCTGTCGAGTCCGTGGTTTAATAATGTGCAGATTGGGTGCATCTTCTAATGGATCTGAGTCTCGCAGAAATGTAGGAGCCATTGATATGTAGGATTTGGACACAATTCAGGTAAAATATATTCATGTTGTAAACCTAGTCTGGCCTTGTACAAAAAATATTAGGGGGGATGAACTTGTAGAAATCATTCTTTTCAAGTTCTATAAAAATGGGCAATTTAGTAAACAAAGATTTAGTAAACAAATTTCTACTGATTTCTGGCTTGATTTAAGCATAAAGCAAGCAATGAATGTCACAGTAAAGTTCATGCTATTTTTGATTTCTTATTCCTTGGAAGTGTTTTAATAGAAAAAAAAGTTGACATTAATTTTATAATGAGTGGAATTTGTTTTATCTCTTCTAGAAACATATCCTTTTGTATGGGCTGGAGTTCTTATTCTTCTGATAGATTGTAAGCCCTTTCCTGTGAAAATGGAGACATAGCCATCTAAGATACTGAAGATAGTCTTGACAGATTTTATTCTAACCAACCTAGACTTAGCTAGTATATGCTGAAATAAGTCTTCTGGCTAGAAGTTGCTGTAGCAACGATACAAACGTTGTGTTTTACTGACTAAAATGTATCTTTCCAAAATGAAGTGTATAGGTGTTCAATTTGCATCTCTTCTGTAACTTTGTGCCCAGTTTTCATGTTGCAGGATTGAGGAAGCAGTCTGCTCAGCAAGAGTAAACACTACGGAAGCCATACTGAGCCTTCTAAGTCATGTCTTGAGGTGACCTATACTGAGAGCCCAAACAGAGAGCCCTCCCTTCCTTCTTTTATGTGTCGTGCAGCTGCTGACTGGTGCTGATGCGATAGTCGTGAGCAGGTTCAGCTAGTAAATCCAGCAGAAAATTATCTACTTGGGCTTTGTAAGAGCCGAGTTTGCAGAGTAAGGAACATCAAGTACTTTAGAGCAGACACAGTAATAGCAGCATAGTAAGGAGGAACATTGGAGAAGAGTGAAATGGGGAAGAGTAGGATCCTTCCCCCTATCCTCTTAAGCAGCAGCAGGATACTAAAAACTCATCCTTTCACCCAAAGGGTGACATGACACAGGTGAAGTTAAAGTATCAGCATTTTGAAATGGTTTATGATGTATAAGGGAAGAAACTAATCTACCACTTCTTTTCAGTAGTGTAGATGGTAATATTGCCAGTGATTAAATGAAATTCCTAAAAGAGAATCATGCTTTAAAGTAAGTGAAGAGGACGGATGAATAGTGAAACGGGCTTTTTCAAATTACTTTGAAAATGTGCCTGACATATGCAACCCTTGGGGAAAAAAATCCTTATGATCAAGATCAAATGCAACTGTCTAATGATTCTAGATTCTTTTCCATGTCCCTCTGAAATGTCAAAGGTGAGCACAGCTAGTGGTCAGGTAGGTGGAACTTTGGGAGGTTACTCCTTATGTTTACTCATCTCCTCACCTCCTCTTTTCCCAAACCCATGGAAGGAAAGAGCATATCTTTTATTGAAATTCCTAAATAAATTTGTTATACAATTTCCAAAATATAAACTTGCATCATTTGAAAATGTTCTCAGTGTTTCTCGTTTGTGAAGCACATGGACATCTTCACATCAGATGAGAGAAGTTTTCCGTTACTGTGCAATATGGTTTAATTAGCCTTCTCTCACCATAGTTATGGTAAAATAAAAGTAGTGCTTTTTCACAGTTTAGGATAGGCCATGTAGGGATATTGAGGAAACTGAAATTTTCATTCACTCACTGTTTGTTTTGAATTCTTGAAATGTTAGGAGTGTATGTGTGTGTTTCTGTACATACATATAGACACATAGACAGCCAGGGTTCATTTAACTTGCCCTTGGCCATGTGTGGGTTATGGACATTCCATCATGTCACCTCCTCAAACTGAGGTAAGTTGAATTTAGAAGCTGGTCTTAAAATGTGACCTACTTTCCCATTTGGCATCTGTGCCCATCAGAATTTTGGACAGATGTCAATTAATCAGCCTCTTCAATGCTGTATAATTTAATATTGTCTTCAATATAATATAACACTTAGATTCAATGCCAAATATTGACAGCTGTCGTGAAATATGGAGTAGATCTGTACCAAAAGTCATAACTGTTCAAAAATATATATGTATGCATACACAAAAGACTGCTTTTCTTGGTGTAATGTCAAGCAAGTGGTTTGGATGTTTGAGTAAAATCCTTTAACCTGGGAAATGATGATTCTTTAATAGGAAGTAGCTTTCACGAAGACTTGGTTATCCCATAGTTTAGATAGTCCTGCTACAAATGTGAGTGAGACAGGGAAGTTTGACTTAAAGGACTCTGGAAACAATGAGCTGGCATAAATACACTTGATATTTCTTATAGTAGTGTAAGTGTGCTAGTAGGTTGTTATTTATAGTGTTATCACCTTGTATAAGCTGCATTCCATGCATAATCTTGCCTTGAAATGCTAAATAGCCACACCTATTTCACTTCTTATGTGCACCATTTTAATGAAGGGTTGTTGAAGGAGCAATACCCACTGTCTTGTCAGAGACAAGAGACTACCAGAGACTTGTTTGTCAGATCATAGCTTTGAGTGTGAGAGCTCATCTGCACATGCAGAGCCTGCAGCGTAAAGAAGCAGATGCATCTCCAGAGCCAGATGGAGCATATGCCGAGAGACAAGCATCACGGTGTGGGGAGCATAAACAGAAAAGTTGGTGTTGGAACACTATGACTAAAAAAACAAAAGCAGTGACATATACTGCTGTGTGTGTATGTGTTTTTAATGCTTGTTGTAGGTGACTCAAAATGCTCCAAATTTACATTACATATCACTATGGCCTGATTGAAGGGAGGCAGTGCTGAGAGATGATGCTGTGAATGTTAGTGTTAGGCACACTTTGATTGTAGAGAAGCTGACAGTCCTGGTTAGCTAATGTCATTTTGCATTCCTTTCTATTTGATAGATTGAGGATTGCCGGTAGTGGGTTAGATAAATAATAAAAACAAATGGCTTTGGGCTGATAGAAAAATATGTATGAGTGTTCTGTTATCGGTGATTGGACCACTTTGGTGTCATGTATTTGAATTGCATGGAGCGTGATCTGGAAGTCACAGATACATGTTTAGAAGAGGGAAGAAGCTTTGAAAATGGTTACAGTTGAGTAAGGAAATGGCTTAATACTCTGTGCATGATGCTGAGAAAATGTAGGCATTATCAGGCTTGATTTGCTAAATGATTATGTAAATGTAATTATACTCCATATATAACACTTAAAATAATTTGAAACAGCAGACAAATGCCTTGGAGACATCTTAAGTAGGTGATTGAGGAGGATTTATGTACAGTTAAAGACTAAATCACTTTTAGCTTACCTTAGAAGAGTGAGAAAATGAATAAAATCTGTGAAGTGCTTTGGAATATGGTTTATCACTTAATGTAGATATTTAATAACCTCAGTTTTTTTTTTCTTTCCTCTCTCTAGTCAAAGTGTCTATTGCAAACCTGGCATGCAAGCAGGGTGTGGTTTTTGCATTTTGTTTTGCCTTTGGGGTTCAGGAAGAAACAGCTTCCTTAAAAGCTTAAAATATTTATTTAGAATATAATGACAGAAGACACCTGTCTCTTTTGTGCTGAGCAGAACAGTCACTGCTGCGCATGGGTCTCTTGTCTTTTCTCTCTCCTCTCTCCTCTTCCCAGTGCTTCATCCTTTAGAGTCTTTTTATTGTGAACTGTTATTTCACTATTTTTTTTCTGAATCTTGCGTTTCATTGTAATATTCTGCTTTGAAAGTGAAATGGTTTTTTAATTCTTTGTTGGTGCTCTTGAAATTGCTTTTGGCGTACTGGTGAATAACAAAGACAGGTTGTTGGTGATCTTAAAAAGCTGACAATGCTAGAAATTTTTTTGTAGTTAATGTCATTTTGTGTTCCTTTTGTATCTGACATATAAGGATTTGCCAGAAGTAGGGTGGATTTAAGAAAAAAAATCAATGGCTTTGGGCTTTGAAAAAGCAAATCTTTGGAAATTTAGTATGAGAGGGTTAACAACACTAGGTTTTGTTTACTTTTTGTATAAAGATATTGTGTTTTAGCATAAATAATACAGTATTACTGTGTGTTGCTATTAATTACTTTTTTAAGGTCAATGAAACTGTAAAAGTTCTGATAGTATTGGATGTTGTTGTTATTTATGCATTTATTGATTTTATTCTGTAAGTATTAAAATATGTAACTTATGAATTTAAGGATAACCATATCCAAGTGGAATGGTAGATTTACAAAATATATATAAATATTTTTCAGACCTTGGCAAGTAATTCTAATATACTTAAAGAAAAAAAGTCACAGGGAAAAGTTGTGCCAGTTTTGCAGAGGAAAGAGCCAACTGTTTTCATCTGATAGTATTAAAATTGTGTTGCAGAAAGTGAAAGACACTATATAGTGATTTCTAAATAAGTGTGGACTTCCATTTTAAGCTTCACTCTGCTTCATTGGTGTTATAAGTCCTGGTGAATTCCAGATAGTCCAAACGAACTGGTTCAAAATTAAGGTTCACAGTGCCTTATAAATAGCTGTAAATTAAAATGTATCAGGTATTTTAGATGGTGATAAAATGAAGGTATATTTTTACAGGAGAATAAGTTAGACTGTTTTGAGAGATTACTTAAAAATCCACCTTGCATTTGGCTTTCCTTGTCTCACAAGGGTTTACTGGAGCCATTACTGCATCCCACTCCTCATTTGTCCTTTCCTTCCCAAAGTAAAGGGCTCTGAAGGCTCTGTGTTCATTTATTTGTTTGCAATACAGCTGCATAGGATCAGAGAAAGTAGCTTTGTTCTAACCCACTGGTTAACACATTCCTAAGAATCAAAGCTAATGAAAATAGTCATAAAAGAAAAAAAAAATATTTTGCTTTTATTTCATAAAAGTTGCTAGTGTGACTTTGAGCTATGCACGTGAGGATTAGATCCCTGAAGAACGTAGCTCTTGGAACCACAGTAGCATAGATGATAGCTCTTCTCATGGTGCTTAATTTCAGCATTGAGGGATTTTGACTTCAGCTCCTAGATGTGGTTGTTTGATAGTGTCTCCTGCCTTGATCCTGCCTACCTGTGATAACGATCCACCTTGTTGAAAGGATTGTAGAAGTGCCACCTTGGTCGCTGCTCCTATGGAGTGTTGTCTATGCAATGCTTCATTCCTGCTTGCCTTTTACCCCTCAGTAATGGTGTTCCGAAAAGACAACCAAAAGAACTGTCTAAATACGTAACTTTCATTGCTTTTTGTCTTGTTTACATGCTGTGTTTCTGTTGAAAAAGCTTCTAATGTTTTGCTTTTGAGTAATCTTAGAGATCAGTCCTTAAACTGTGGCGTTTCCATGGAAGAAGACCAGGTGGGATTTCAGTTTAAGGATCGGCTTAGCTCTTCACTCTGTCTTAAAACCTCCTTGTCTAATACCTGATGTGCAGCTGTGAAGAATTTTTTTTTTATTTGTGTGGTTTGTGTGTTACTAGGGTTTTACTGAAAGGTAGTGTGGCCTGTCTCAACACTGAATTAAACACAGGACTTAATTTTTTTCCTCAGTATGTTTTTCTTGGCAACTGTTTGGTCTCCTGAATAAAGGAGATCTTTATGCTGACAATTCCTACAATGCAGACCCATGAATCTTCTAATAGTCCTCATTTGTTCATCATAATGCTTATAAATCAATATGCATACAATGGACAATGGCTTTTTTGTGTGATTATCCTACCTTTCCAGTGATAAGTATGATATTTCTTTAATGTCACTGATGTAATATTTGATGTGGGAGCTTATACCAATTTAATTTATAGTATGGAATAGAAAATCAATTAAATTAGTTCATTGGCCACATTATGGATACTAACATTTAAATGATGTTTTACTGGAACTATATTGCTTACCTCCATTAGGAACTTTTTTAGATCAAAACTCTTGCTCAGTGTCCTGCTAAAAGTTCTTAACTGTAACAAATCAATGCCACTCTAAATCATGTTTCTGCATGAATTTTACAGTTCAAGGCTTTTAGAGTATAGCAGCTTGTTTAAAAGAACAAAAAAATTAAATATGCCATAATCGGTCTTTTTTCAACATTAATATGTACCCATGATACAGAACAAAGCCAGCTCTGAGTCCAGTGTCCCTGATTTTTATACAGCCTTTTCTCTTGTACTTTGCCAGGTTCCATCTCTGATTTCCATCCTCCCTTTCAGGTTAGGTGAGGACAGTCTTCAAAGAGGTGCTTTAGCTGTTGAATAATTCACCCTAAGTGAATGTTAGGCAAAGAAAAACATTAACTGTATTCCTTTGACACATAATTGAAAAGTTCAGTATTCAAAACATGAGTTATGAAATACTTATTCATGTATCTTAAAGTTCTGTGTTCTAATTAATTCTTTCTCTAAAAATAGAAATATATCTACTTAATATTCTCTTTCTAGAGAAGTTTTTGTTTCTTGATGTATATATCTATATCAGTTGGAGATTTCAAGTAGCCTTCTTATATATTCACTTACTGTTTTTTTTTACTGCTAATGTTCCCCATTCATGTTATCAACTGGAATAAATGATAGGCACACACTTGTAGGCCTACACTTGTAGGCACACACTTGTTTAGAGTGCACATGCATATATACCCACTCATAGTTTTATCTGTTTATCTATTTTGCCGCCAAATAAGATGTTGTTTTCATACTAATAGTAAATGTAATTGAAGCTTATTTTAGTAAGCATTAATGTAGCCAGTTCCTATCATTATAAAGTTGAATGAAATTTTAATCAGTGTCAATCCTTAGAATGTACTAATAGTTTTTGTTGGGGATAGTTGCTATTAATGTCTGTAATTACTGTTTTAATAATACTAAGCTATGTTGAGTAGCAAGACCTTGTAGTAGTTTATCTGATAACCTTTCTAGGTTTGCAGCCATATGGAGAAATTCAGGGCAGAAAATGCTTGAGGTAGCATTTTGACATTATTGTGTAGGCAGGTAGACCATAAGCCCCCCCCCCCCTCGCTTTTTAAAAAATTATTATTGAATTGTGATCATAGTTTGGAGAAATATTTTCTTAGCCAGCGATGAGTTCCAAGCAGTGTAGGTGATAATATACTTGCTAAAGATTTTCTAAAAGATTATGAAGGGTGTTATGTAGCTGGGTTGTTAACACTTGAGAAACTTTCATGTTCCATATGGCTTATCTGCATCTACTACTGTTGAAGGGAGGCATTCAGTCTGCTGCTGCTATGACTGAGTTTAAGCTTTAACCATCACAGGTAGCAGAAAAATAAGAGGTGGGGGACATGTATGTACATATATATGTTGTTGTCTCTTGGGCACTCTAGCTCTTCCTACAGGCAGAACCGTATGTAGTTTTAGTTTAGTGTCTTGCAGACTATTCATTTGAACACCTGTAAAATACGCTATGGATTAGTATTGGTTTCCTTGAGATGAACATAGGTCTACTTTAAGGCTTTTTGTTGGGAAAGATTGAGGCTGAATGTCTAATTCTTTTCAGTGCCAAAAATGTAATTGGTGATGGTTTCTCTAGAACAGGTAAAACTAAAGCCTGCTCAACTATATGTGATTTAATTACTAATTTGAACAGAAAGTGAAAGGAAGACAAGTACATTTGAGAGCTTGACTTATCTTTCCAGCGTGGATGCAGCGTTTTCATTATTAGTAGATCAGGAACCATTTTAAACTTCAAGAAGTTCATTTAAGAATGAGCAATCCAGTTTCTGCTCTGGGTCAGAAACTGCATTCTGAATTGTGCAGTTGACCAAAGCTGTTTCTCAGAAAGTTAAAATTTGGAGTTTGGAGCTTTCCTTCCTGTTCATCCTAGTTCAAAGCATTTTGTAATATTCTGGTGGTGAAAAGGAGAAGAGTCAGTTTTATATTCCGTAAAATTGACATTCTTTAGCAATTGCTTATGGTCTTCTCTTTAGAATAAGGTTTCTCATCAAAGATGCTGCAAGTTGGAACATCATGTGAAGCTTAACCTAGCTTCATATCATATCCTGCCTAAAACCTTTTGTCCATGTTATTTTGTAGAACTGAGAGTTTGAATCCCGAGTGCCATCTTTATCATATCTTGGAGGAATTTGACAGCTAGCTTTCATGTTTGGCAAGCGAAGGATACATGTTAAAATTTGCCAGATACTGGAAGTGGTCCAGCGTTTGAAACGAGACCCCGTCTTTTCTTAGAGTGGTATATAGCAGGGACACCGATAACATTTCCAGTCATGAACATTGTGCATCTGCAAATGGTGATTACCTTTGTCTGAAATGGAACACAGCAGAGCGTTGCCTGAAGGACTCTTTCTAGCGTTTTATGGCCTGCTACTTTGCAGACTTCTAATTTCTTGGTTTCTAAAACCCTCGAAGAAGTAATTAATCCTAAAAATTAATCTTTTCCTAACACGGTGTAACATTTGGCCAAAGAATATAATCATGGTAGCAAACTTTTTGTTAAATGCTGTACTCAGAATTTTTGATGTCTAGAGTTTTTGTTTATAATGTCAATTATTTACCTCCAAGTTATTTTTACTGATACAATACTGCTGCTGTTTGAGAAGAAGATAACACATGCACAGTAGTATTTTAAATATTGTAAAAGCAGAGTATGTCAATTTGCTAGGTTTTACTTAGTGTGCGATATTTTTGTTGGAGAGACGGCTGTGAAGATGGGTGAGAATTGTTCTTTAAGAAGTTAAGCTCTCCAAGTAGCTTAGCTGCTGGAAATGTCTGTCGTGATCTAGTTTGACCCCTTTTGCATTTCACTGAAATTTCAAAAGCTGGGTTCTTGTCTGCTCTATAGCTTTGCTGTGCTGTCAGTTTGGGGGGTATTTGTGACTATTATTAGAAGGTGAAATTCTAGCTGACGGCCTAGCAAAATGTAATTGAAAAAGTGTCTGGGGTACTGAAAGGAAGGGTATTAGAGCTGACCTTAAGTAGCCTTTTACCTCAAAGGAAAGGCAAACAGCTTCATGATGAAATTTGCAGATGGTTCAGTAGCTGAAGTTGTGAATGTTAATAGGCCCTGAGGAAAATTTAGAAAATCTATAAACATTGCATAAAATAATCTAGCACATTTTACTGTGGAGGGGAGGAGAAAAAAAGAAAGTAAAAGCACACAGAAATAATGTTGATGAACCTCATACAAGAAAAAAACTGTTACTGAGCGGAATTATATATGTTTCTGACTGATCGCTTTTGATGCATGTGCTGTGTTTAAGGTTAACTCCTGCTTGTATTGGGGAAGAAACAAAAATGATGATGCTTTTCAAGCCGAACTGACCTGCAGGAAGTTTGAAAACTATAAATAGCTTTTGGTGACTCAGATGCATATAATCATCTCTGCTATTATGTAAAGGACAGTAAACAGTAGTATCTTCCAAGGTGATGGAAATGAAATTGTGAAAAAGTTTAGCCTGGTTTTATGTTCAACTTCTTGGCAATAGCACGTAACAGCAAGTGAAATAAGAAATTTGCATGTTCTCAGCACAGTTTGTACTATACATTAAATTCAGTGATACATGCAGGGAGGGGGCTGAACTGCCTTAAATGTGTGTGTCCCCCCCACTGCTGCTTTCTGCCTCTTAATAAGAATGAAAACTGGGTAGGAGCCTTGTGCTGCAACTGTTGCATTGGCCTTCTGCTTGCCCCCATAAATATATTGCGGAGCGGAAGGGGGGAAATGTGGAAGGTCTGTGTGTGTGTTTTTCTTTGTTTTTTTGGTATAATGTAGGCTATATATCTGTGCTAGGCTGATGCAATGTAGTGGCTCACTGTTGCCGGAAAGGACAAGTCATTCCCTTTGCTGACTTTGTGCCTCTGGTGCTCAGCCCATCCACTGATAAAACAGTTTATCCCTGCCTCTAACTGAAAACAAATCCGGTAAAAGGACAAGTAGTCAAGAATGGCTGCGGAGAACTACTCCGTCATTTTAGCGTGGGGGGAAAAATGCCTTCCTGCGGGATGGAGCAAGCACCAAAGCTGGCGTAGGGATAGAAGCCGGGATGGTGTCATTCCTGTGGCAGCAGGCTGTTATTGTCAGTCAAACTGCCGCCACGGAGGTGCCTGAGCAGTTCCCTCCCGTTTGTTGCAGTGCTGCCCTTGGTGTGCGAGCCGCAGCGCGCACAGGGGTGAAATAGTCACCATTGTCACCACTGTTCCCCGAAGGCACTGCAGGAGCTGCAAGTGTGGCCTAGCCCTCTAGTAGGAACAGACCAACGTCACTAAGTAAATAAATGTCTGATTGATAGCGACAACACATTTGTCTCCTTGGTTTAGTTTGTTTGGGGTGTGTGTTTAAACAGGGTAGGGAAGGAGCCTGAATATAGATCTCCGTAATTGTCTACGTAGATCGAGTAACACTCATAGATGGACACAGAAATGTTGTATGGCTGAATAGCTGTTGGTTACCCGTGGATCCCTGTATCAGGAGTTATTTTTCTTTATTCCTGAAAGTTGACATGAGGGGCATTATTGAATCTTTAACTTTTTTCCTGGGCTAGCGCCCCGACTTGCGCATTTTATTGGTGTAAGGTTGCAACTCTGTGATCTCTTTACGTCAGTGATCTTGATGGCATTTGTGTCATGCTCAGCCCTGTCCTTCCAGCACAGGAGCTGAGCAAGTACCTGATGATTGTGTCTGTGGACAAGGAGCCTTTGGAACGTGGTACAAGTGGCAGGAGTGTTTTCTCTCTCCGTTATTGCATGGCAGCTGTTTATTCAGTTATCCTTGGGATAATCTTGCTGCACATGTTTACTAGAGGAGTAGTGATATTTGGAAGTACGAATGAAGCTTCTTCCATTACTTCAGACTTCAGGAATACTTCCTCCTAGAGATTTATTATCACTTTGAAAGTGGTCACTCCTGCTCTGTGCTGCTTCATCTTTTCCATGCTCTGAAGCAGCAGAAACAGAATTAGCCACTATTTTTAACTGAGAAGTTAGTGTTTTCTAAAGGGAGTCATTTTTCAATCTTCGTAAAGTTTTGGAAATGTTTTTCCTCATGATTTGGGATGAAACACCAACAAAAATTTCGTTTGGCCAGCTCCAATAGTAAGTGCAAAAATAGAGCTGTTAACATGATGCGTAGTAGCACTGATAACAGCAGCCATTTCCTTTTTGTGTAATATTAGGAGACTACAAGAAACCCAACAGTGAAACCTATTTTTGAATGGGCTGGCATGTTTCTGCACTCCATAGCACTTCTCACGTATGAGGGCCTCCTCCTTTTGCTTTTTAAGGCAGAAAAATATATTTCCTGACTTGGCAAATATAACCGAATTCTGTGGTTTTGGCAGCAGAGCTGGTGATGAGCCCAGATCGTATCAGAAGCCTTGGCCTTTTAACCACATGTACTGCATTGGTGCACAAGACATGCTGAGTATGTGTGTGGGGTTTTTTTGTTGTTGTTTCTCTTTTAATGTTAGGAATGTGTCATTTCAGCCTTGGGCCCAGGACATTAGCAATGAGACATCCTGGTTTCTGTAATATTACAAAATTTACGTGCATCTCGGGTGGCTATTTCACAGAGATGATAGGGCCTGTTGTTGGTTAACTCCTTCCTTGGTAGCAGTTACCTGTGCTATTAGTTCAGAGTTTGTGGTTTCCAGTCTCACTGACGACCAGTGCAGCGAGCTGGTGTGACAGAGCTGGCATGCAGCTGGGCTGGCACATGGGGCTTTGAAAAGGTCATGATTAGATACTGAGTGCAGAGATTCGGTGTGTTCCAAGCTGCTGGAGTCCATGTTTCTCTGCTGGATTTTGTGCAGGGAAACTTAGATTGAAATAATTACCCTGATGGCTGAGAAGCGTCTTTGCGCCCTTGTGGATCACGTCATGAGTAGCTCTGTTGTACCTTGATAACATGGATACTGAGAAGGACAAATGGCAGTGAAATTTGTATTGCATTGTATTGAGAAATTCATCTTTTAAATTTGTCAAGAAGAGTTCCTTATTAGAGTTTCATAGACCTAGTGAGTGGCTCTCGTTTCATATATGCTTAACAACTAAGTTAAACTAATTAAATAAGTTGCCCCTTAGAAATACTTTGCATACAATAAAGTATCAGGGGAAGTTCAGGAAAATATTGGGGCTTCTCTACTGTGTGCCTGAATTATAATATTTAAACATTTCATGGCTAGTTTAGCCATTCTCATTCAGTGTTTTCTGAGCTCTGTTACACCACTAGATTAGTATAAAACTAAATGTTATGGTGCTTGCATATTTGAGTTGTACATGGTGTAAAAAATTGAGTACGTGGGGGCTCTGCTGTACTGTCAGGATTACCATGAATCTCTGGAACGTTTTTGTGCAGCTCAGTTTTCTTTGGCTGATCCTTTTTGACAAGCCTTCATACCTGCCTTGGCGGTTCTTAAACATTTGCAGTGCATTATTTTCTGATAAAAATCATTACTTTTGCTCATCCATTAGCTAATCTAGTCAAATATCACAACTGCCAAATCTTGGTTACTAAAGGCACAATATAATGCACTGGCAAGTAAGCATTGGGACAAATTTCAGTAATTTTGGACGAGCCATCAAAGGAAGGGGAAAGTAATACAGATTAACTCAAATGGCTATGCATTCCCTTAAATGATCTGGATTATAGGGTTTAACATCAGAAGGCAACAACATTAAGTATCCAGTTGTAAAACTTGCAATTTCAAGTTCTTTTCCCCTCTTGTGATAGTAAGGAAGGTTTTAAAAAAAAAAAAAAAAAAAAAAAAAAAAAAAAAAAAAAAAAAAAGGAGACCCTTTGCTTTGTGTGTATTAGCCTTAACTGCAAAAAAAACGCTTTCTCATCTTTTACTCTAAGAAGAATGCTTGCCCGCAATTGTACAGAAATACAATCTGTGTGCTGCCAAAACATCATTTGCTCTCCCTCTGTTAAATATCTTTTCCTTTTCTTCCCCTCCCCACCTAAATTCACATTATCTTCGCATTTCCTAAACCTCCCCTTTTCACGATAGTATCTTGGAAAAAGCCCCGTAGGGAGCGCGAGCTGTTTACGTTCCCTGCAGAAACAACAAGCCCTCGCTCTGGAGAACACGCAGGGTGGAGCCGCCGCTTGTTTATGGATCTGGCCTTCCTGCACGCCCGCAGCCCGATTCCCAGTGGTCCCGGCCTTCCTTGTTTTGCGCCGAGCAGGAGCCTGTTATCATGTCCGACTCGGCGGCTGTGAGAAACGCGCGGCCGGCCTGGCTCTCATAGGCCTCGCCTGGCCTTGTCAACAGATTACAGCATTCCGCCTGTCCCGCGAGCCCGCGCGGCCCGGCTCCCCTGTTGTGCTCCCGGGCAGCGATAAAGTTTGCAGCCTTTTTATGGTCAGGTCCTCCAAGTGACAGTTCGTGTTTTCGCGATAAGGAGACAGAGCTTTGGACAGCAAGCGCAGGCTATTATCTGTAACAGCGAACCGCGGCTTAGGTCCTTCCACAATGACAGGAACCCCATCTGGAGTGAAGCTTTCCAGAATCTCCAACGGGAGATACTGAGGCATTTTCCTTCCTCCTGAGTCAAAGCGGAGTTAACCCCATTGTTATTGGAATAAAAATAACTGCCTGCCTGCAGGAAGGATGCAGTCTTCTATTTAACTGAATCCATTGCTTATTTTAAAACTTGGACCGGAGCATTCAGACAGACCTGTGATTTTTGGCAGGATTAAACACGCAAGTGTTCAGTGGCTTTTAGACCATTGAAAGGGAGCAGTGGTGAAGCTCCCACATTGCAGTAGGTAAAAGTGCTATAACGTTATAAGGACGTGGTCTACACAGAAGGCCTTCTGCTGTGCATTTGGTGCAAGATCTTTCCGGTAATGCAGAAGCCCGTGGGCGTGCTGATGCCGAACGCCGCGTACCGGTGCCGCGTGTCGGGCTTCGGCGCGCGCCGGATTGCCCAGCGTTGACGTCCTCGCTGCCGCGCACAACGGGAGCAGCCTGGCAGCCCCGGAGGCACCTCGGGAGCCCGATCCGCAGGCCCTTGTAAGGCCAACTCCGCACACGTGTCCAGCTGATTGGTTCAGCAGCGCCGCCGCCGCCGCGACAGGTGCCCGAGGGGGCTCCACCTGTTGCCCCCCCACATGCTGACCCAGGCCTCGCATTTTTGGGGGGGTTCCAGGGAGCGGGTGGCGCACGCGGCGCGAGCCAAGTAACTCGAGAAGGAATTGCGGCTTCTGGTGACCCGTGATATTCAAGAATTTCAGCCTGCGTAATTGGATTGTAGAGGGCCGCTTGAAAGCCGCAGTAAAAATAGGCAGTGTTTTGTGTAGATGTGTAAACAGTAAGTAAAGGTTTTGTGGATTATTTTATTAGCCTAGAACTCGGAAGATAATAAAAAAAAAAGAGAGTATATTCATAGTCTAAGATAAGACTTAGATTCATTTGCCTCACTTACTTACCAGAATTTAAGTGTGTTACAGAACCGTGGGCTTGCAAGCTTGTGCAGGGAGTTTGGGAGTGCAGTTCCCTTATGGTGCCCTGTGTGTCAGCTTGTGCGTTTCAAATCTTTAATGTTTCTTAAGATCAACGTAGATTGTCAGCAGGATAGAGCCCCCATAACCTGCTTCTCTCCCTCTCCACTGACTTTCTAGGTCTCATTGTTACCTAATATAATGCTAATGTTTACCTTTTTAATAATTCTATTGCTGTCCTTTTGAAACATTTCTTTAAAGGTTTTTATAAGTGTGGCATTTCCAGATCTTGTTTTAATATAAATGAAAGTTTGCCAAGTGAGATTTCTAAGTGTGTAAGATAGTGAAAAAGAAAGACACCAAGAAGTACAAATATATATCTTTCAATGCCTCAAGTCATGAGATCAAGAAATTTCTCTTTTGTTTCAGTAACTAATCTGTAATATCTAGGTGCAGACAAGCTTTCTTTCCAGGGTGTTGATGCGAGTGCTCCATCAGAAAACAGGAAGTGTCCCAACAAAGTTGCCTCAAGTGAAGTGTTTTTTTTAAATGCAGAAGTTTATATTTGGCAACATAGGTCATTTTAGAGAGTGATTATGTCATTTCTTTTTATACTTTTATGCATTTCTTGTAATTCTTGTTATTACATACCATAATGGAAGTGTGGGAAAATCCCGTCTTTGTAAACTTGTGAGACCCAGCATTTTAAACATTGATATATAGCAATTGTTAAATCCACTTGGAAATGTTAGCCACTGTTTCTCAAAGGTTGTGCCCTTTAAAATGAAAATGTAAAATGTGGGGTAGTATTTTTACTAATAAAGATCTGGTAAACAGGGAGATATCTTTCAGCTACTACTAATGGCATTTACTCCTCTGCCATAGGTTTGAATATTCCAATGTATATCAGGCAACCGACTTCCATCACCCAGGGTCTAAAAACAGCTCCATATGGAACACCAGAGATCTGAAGTGGTTATAGATTGAAGTTATTCATTAGATGGCACCTGGGAGAGGCAGTGCCTCTGAATCCACCTTTTCTGTTGGTGCACTCTGCTGCTATATGCAAAGATTAGGCTTGTCTGTTGAAAAGTGGGTTTTGTCTGTGAAAGTTTCATGTAGTTTCAGTGGCTCTGAATGATTCAAGTAGTATACAAAACATCTTGGCAAGTTAGGATGATTTGTATGTGAATTTTCCAATTGTATTTCAGACCTTAAGAAAGAAAGGCCTTAATGGTTGTGAGAGCCCTGATGCTGACGATTACTTTGAGCACAGTCCACTATCGGAGGACAGATTCAGCAAACTAAATGAAGATAGTGATTTTATTTTCAAGCGAGGCCCTGTAAGTACTTTTATTTTATCTCTACTTTTTATTTGTTGATCCTTTTTATTAACTTCATTATTTAGGCTCTGAACAAGAAGGAACACAGAGGGTGCGACAGCCCGGACCCTGACACTTCATATGTGCTCACGCCACATACAGAAGAAAAATATAAAAAAATTAATGAAGAGTTTGATAATATGATGCGGAATCATAAAATCGCAGTGAGTACTAAAGTATGGTTTGTGCTTTGATTACATGCATGAGAATTTTCACAGTGTTTGCTTATCACAGAGTACCATGGTAAAGATGAGTGTAGTAGTTTAAGAAGGCAGTACGTACTTTTATGGAGCAAATAAGATGCATTTTTGATTTTGTTAAAGTACTCTTTTATCTCAAAGAGTAAGAAAGAAGTTGCATCTGTTGCTTCTCCTTTGTTCTTAAAGATTACTTGCACCTTGTAATACTTCTAAATCCAAGTATTACAGGCTCATTGCCTGATCCTGCCTAGAATGTTTTTATAGGGGTAGATGCTGTCTTGGGATGCAGCTTGTATCTTGGGATGATAGATAGCTTGTTTACATCTTGTAACTATTTATCTGTCTGTTGATCAAGACTTTACAAAATGTAGCATGAGAGCAAATAGAGTTAGGTTAGATTTGTAATCAGATCAGTGGATCAGATCAGATTTACTGAGAACTGGATTCAAATCTGAGGGAAAAGGAAGAAGGTTTAGTGGAGGACTCTTGGAAGATAAGTGTTGGGCTCTAGAGCCCAGGAAGCTTGGGGATAACAGAAGTTTAAATTTAGCATTTTTTTTTTTTTCAGAGGTGTACTTGGTGGGATTAATTTCCATATTCAAAAACTTAGGTAGTGCTGAATATTACAGAGAAGGAATAACAAAAATTGTAGCCACACCTACTTTCATGTTTTTAATACTGCAGATCTTGTAGCAGTCAGACAAAGAACTTGGACAGGTTAATCTGCCTAAACCCTAAAGTAATAGAGCAGTGTGTCCCTAAATAACTCCTTGGTCCTGGAAGTGGCCCTGTTATTCAGAGCATTAGGTCCATCTCCAGGGAATTAACAGCAAACAGGCAGTCCTGACACCCAGCCTCAGTTCTTTCTGCAAGTCTCATTACTTGGATGAAGCCAGTATCTTCTGGTCCTTTTTTGGTTTAAAGCTTTTCATATCTGGTATCTCTGTGTCAAGCACCTTCAAACTTTATCTCTGATATATCTAAACTCTCTCCTTTACTCTTCTGTGGTCTCTGTGAACATCCTAAATCCCCTATGTGGCAACCACTGGAAAAAAGAATGGTCAGATGAGTTTTAGTTCCACTGTTTCCCTTTTATAGTTTTTAAATTGTACCTGTTATGGTTTCATTTCCAGTACTTTTGGGTGTTGTGTAAGATGTTTCTTCTGCTCTAGTAGAATCACTACTGTCAAAGGATAGGAATGAGACAAAGCACGAACAAGTCAGTCATAACCAAATGAGTACCATAGATGGGCAGGCAGCCTTTATTTTAAGGCGGGGTGTGGGGAGAGCTGTCATTTAAGGGTTGTACAGGGAGCATCAAGAGATGTCCCAACTGCTGCCTTCTATGTGCGGTTTTAAGCCAACTTGTGGTATTTCAAGTTTAGTGTGAATTACTTGACAGCAGGTTGTTTGTTTGTAATTGAACAGTTTCTTGAAGTAGTTTAGCCATGAATATCACTACAACTTGCTGTTGGTTACACACTGTAAATGATTTGTTAATATTATGTCACTGTACTTCACTATTTTTCTTCTGTCTGTACAAAAATCAGTCATTATTACTAGGATTACTTGAATATGGACACTGTAATTTATGTTGTCAATAAACTCTACCAAATTTCTAACCTTAACTGCATCTATCATGATTTTGTTTTCAGTAACTGAGTGTTGTGAAAGAAAAGAGTCCCTTTTGTGTCAGAGCTCACTACTGTCAAAGGATAGGAATGAGACAAAGGCCAAAGAAGTTAGTCATAGCCAAATGAGTACCATAGATGGGCAGGCATCTAAGCTTTTGATTCAGTAACAAACATATATACTTCAGAAAAATAGTGGCCTTTTCAATAATGGTATAAAAAACTAAAAAAATAAAATTTGCAGAAAAGAAGTAGTGATTATTCGATTGAGGTTTTGTATAAGCAAACCTCAAAATAATGACAATCGATTGGATTCAAGTAACTGAGTGTCTAAACATTATGTTTTCTTTTTTAGGCTGTTGAAAAAGAAAATTTTAGAGAATAGTAGCAATATTTTAAATTTACATGAAAATGCTATTACTAACGTTTTCTTTTGTCTTAACTGTTTTATCATGTGCATGTTTATGCTTTGAAGATGCAATGGTTCATTGATTTGTAAATATGCTTATTTTGTAATGTGAATTAACTGATAAATTTATATTTCTGTTTTAGCAAATTAATATGAACATTTTCAATTTGTGTGTGCCAACTGTTGTCAGTATTTTTCAAGCTTATAAGTAATTTTTCTGAAATTGTATGCTTATAAAGTTCACAAAACCAGACTATACAACAAAAGGGTGCTTTATTGTATACCTAGTGACATAGAGTTTCAAAACTAACATAATTAACTCTTACCTGAGTAAAATTTTTTAAAATACAAAGTGTATTTTTACAGTGTGCTATTTCTGTAAATATAGTTAACTCTAACACTGCTGTCTTGTGTCTCTTTCTGCCTCCTCTCCTGCAGCCTGGCTTGCCCGCACAGAACTTCTCGATGTCGGTTACAGTTCCAGTCTCCAATCCCAACACTTTAACCTACAGTAATCCAGGGAGCTCCCTTGTATCCCCGTCTCTGGCTGCCAGCTCGTCGTTGACGGACACGACCATGCTGTCCCCGCCTCAGACCACGCTGCATCGGAACGTGTCACCCGGGGCTCCCCAGAGACCACCGAGCACTGGCAATGCAGGTAGGATTTGACAGCTATCGTGTTCCCCCCCTTTACCTTCTCTTTACACTCTTTGGAATGCTCTTTATACTTTGTGCTTTCATTTAAAACCGAAACAACAAAAGAAAACCCAAAACAACAACAAAAAACTACAAATGATGTTTTTGTTTTTTTTATGCATATAGTTTTGAAATAGAAAGCATATATAACAATAATGAAAATTATATAGTTTAATCATATGGTTTTTTGATTATTAGGTGGAATGTTGGGAACAACTGACCTTGCAGTGCCAAATGGAGCTGGTACCAGTCCAGTTGGTAAGTGCAGAATTGCCTCTTGTTGAACAATAGTGATCATAGTTTGTAGTCTCATTTAAAAGTGATTGTTGAATCTTTTCAAAAACAGGTTAATGGGAGAAACTGATGGTAATGTTTTGTGTGTGTTTTGCCTTTTTTGTTGAATTTTGTTGATGTTTGAGTCTTGTAAACTCTTACTACCATGCCTGTTTCACTTTAGTAATTTTTGCAATTTTATTCTGTTTTCAGTAATTTGCTGCTTTGGAGTTTGTGTTTCTCTAAAAAAATATATATATAAGTGTAATTTATGTGTATAAAGTTTACTGCACTTAATCATTACACTAAGGACGACTGAGTTAGGTTCTAAACCACAGTTGTAATAAGATCTGAATTTGTGGTACTGCTTATGGTGCCATCAAAATTGAGAAAATACAGGCTATGTAGTTTGAATTGCCACGTATATCTTGCTAGTTGATTTCTGGAAGTTAGAGTAAAAGGAGTAGTGCTTGGAAGGCAATATCTAGGTGCTATGTTAATTTTGAAAGATGGTCAAGATTTCATTCAAAAGTTAGAGGCTTTGCAACCAAAAAAATGGCGTTTTTTTTTTCTTGGCCTCCAGTGAGCATATATCATATTTTTTATTTAAATAATGTTTTGTCTGATCTAAACAACATTTTATTACTCTGAGAGGAGGCAGCCCCTTGAATTTATCATATTACAGAAAGACCAAATGACATTGTCAACCCACCTCCTTCAAACGCCTTTCATCTCTTGAGATGTGCTGGCAACTGAAGATCAATTTTGGAATTGCACACAGCTCTCCTCAGCCTGTGTCTCTAGCAAGGAATTAGAGAAACAACTGCTGCCCATTTGGTATTTGATCACATAACGGGGCAATTGGGAAAAAGCTCTTTTGCAGGTAAACTCCAAGTTGATGGAGGTTATGAATAAAAAATGCTGTAACTAGGAGCCTTAAAGCATGGTGTTGACTCTTCAGTGTATATCCACTCTGGTTATGTGCAGAAAAGATGTTGAATATTAATGTGTGGCTTTCATTAAGTCAGCAATATTTTAAATGGAAGAAACTTCCTCAGTGAGGGGGAGGGAAAACAGATGACTATTTTTAGAAACTCTGGAGGTCATATATTGATTTTTATAGTATTTCCAAAGTCAGATTATATAAGTTTATTATCAGAGAGTTTCAGGCCTTTTCAAAATCAGGTGGTAATAACAGCAACCTCAGGTTTAAGAATCCTTCTATTAATAAGCAAAGAAAACACTTGCTCATATGTTATTTCTTGAGTGCTGTAGAATATTGTGCTATAGAAATACCCCGTTGCAGCAGTTTGGTGAACATGTTTAATGAGGTAAAATATTTTCCTGCTCTTAATTTATTAATAGCTTATATGAAGAGTCAAAATGCCTTTCTTATCTCTTACTTTCCAGAGCATCATACCCAAAATGCTTATACCCACTAATTTCTGGAAAGATTTGCATTTAAATAACAGTTTTGGCTATATGAGTACAGAGTGGAAGATTTAGAATAGTACCTTAAGCAAAATCACCTACACAGTTAAGACCAAAGTTTCACTTTCTACTAGAATATGGCAGGACTTCTTTTAAATACGGTCAGGTTCAGGTGCTTCTCAGTTGTGACCAAGCAATATCAAGAAACCACACATAACTAAACTGAGTCAATCTGCAGACCTGTCAATTCAAGCTCAGCTGCTGCCACTGAAACAAATACGTCAAGTTGTTAATGTCTGCAGAAAACAATGTTTATAGCCACTTTTATTATAGAAATGACTTTGAACATTTTTTTTTCCTTTTTAGCTCCTTTTTTTTTTTAAATTCTCAAGAACGATGAATTCTCATGCAGATATAGTTGTGAAGTGCCAAGTGTTTATTTTGCAGCTCTCAATTTATAGGAGAAGTGTCAAAGATAGAGATAGAGTACTTGCAATCTAGAGGTATAAATACATGTTTTTCTCAGAGATTCTGCTTTATACAAAGAAAAAGAAATCCAAGATTTTCAAAGTTCTGAACATTTTCTTTCTTTTCATTAAAAGGCATATGCCTTTAAGTAAAAAATGAGTAAGGTTATCTTGTGTAGTTGAGATGTACCAGCAAAGACACTGCAAAAAATGGCTCATTTTTAGTACACGTTTTTCCTTCATCTTATGTAATTGGACTGGAATCAGTATGACTTGCTTTAACAGTCTGCCAACTGAATGTTTTTCTGTTGAAAATGACTTTTTCTAATGGGTAAAAATGTTTGTGCGTTGCGGCAAAATTGGTAGGTAGCTTTTAATATCTAGCATGGAAAACTGCAATCATTTTGTAAAAACTCAGGACTTCACATGCAGCTGTCACAAGTCTGAAAATTTGTTTATATTTTATAGTATTTTTCAAAATTTAACACACCACCTGAATGCATCCGTGAATTGTTTTTCATTTGGCCAGTATATCAGCTTTGAAAGGCATTCAAAATGTCCTGCGTTATAGTTTACAGTCTTTTCTCCTGAGCTAATTCACTTTTCCTATTTAATTAGATTAGATATTTTAGAGCTAGAATTTTCCTCATGCTGTTGCCCATGGTCAGTGTTAAACTCTGCTCAATTTGTGATTTAATATCCTTCAGGAATCTCACCTCCCCAGCGTGTGTGAAACTTGCTATTCGTTATCAATATCACCAGGCTCTGAATCCAAACTATTTGTGTTACTGCTTTCAAAAAGCTGTAGTTAGCCAAAATGTGGCTTCACTTGTTCACAAGATCTGAGGATGAGGGGGAGCTGCTGTGAGTTTGAACAGAAAGGACACCTGATGAACCAGTCGCCTTCAACTGTGTGAAGTCTGCTTCGCTGCGTTCCAGCAGATTGACACTACACCTTGAGCTTCCAGAGGCTTCCAGTGAAAGGCCCTGTCAGTGAAATCTTGCCATTCTCAGGGACACTGGGTTTAGAAAAGCTGTTTTTTTTTTTTTTTTTTCCAAATTCTACTTCCATTCTAATTACAAAATCTCTATTTTTTCCCAAATTCTGCTTCCCTTTCCACACTTTTCACTTCTGATGTAGAACTAGAGTCATATAAAATACCTGGGCTGCAAATTAGAATTATGGTCTTCCTGCAAAGGCTGCGTGAAAGTCATAACCTTGATACCTTTAGACTGTGGGGAGTTCCTGAAGTTCTTGTCAGTCCTAGGTGATTTTGAAGGAGTTGCCACAACTGGAAGTCCTTATGATCTTGCAAGGACGCAGTATTATCTCTCTATACCTATCTTAGTAAAGTAGCTCTTCCAGTCAATTTTGCAGTTTGTGGAGCCAGTTTATCTTCTGGGAAATTATCTTTGCTCTTGTAATTTTACCATCAAGGAGAATAGATAAAGACTTCTTGATCACTGAGTTTCTCTTCTTCATTCCTGAGTCATGTCCTCTCTAATGTCTTTGCTAAGTGTAAAATTCTGAGAATGTGAAGTAACTTTAGGATTTTTTTTTTTTCTTGGAATGAAAGTGGGTGAACAACTGTGTCTGCTGAGTTAGATCCCTACTAAGAGCATACAAGCACTGGATCTAGAGCATCTGTGATCTTTTATTGTGGTGTCCTGATCTCAGGAAGGATTATGCAGAGATGCGATTAACAGTTTGCGTTCAACTATAAGCTGCTTTGTATATTGCTGGTTGAAATAGGGTCTGTAAAAGGCCATCCCCATGAATGGTTTGCTTTATCTTGAGGGCTTGTCTCATTTGGTTTGATTTTTCTGCCCGTGTCAGAAAATAAAATAATCTTTCAGCTTGGTCTTTCCCAAGTCTTCTGAGTGCCTGATATGCTACAACTCTTAAATTAGGACACCAGAGAGCTTCAGTAATAGAAAAGAAAATTTCTGTCCATTTCCTTCCATTCATGTTATTTCACTTAACTTGGCCTAATCAGAACTGTTCTACTAACTCTGAAAAACCTACCTCTTAGAGAAATTCTGCTTGGAAGTGGAGTGATGTTATCAAACCTTTGCTTAAGCAACAGGCTTTCCTCTTATGGAGCTGTTCTGACTCTCATACTCACCTATCTATCATCTGCAGCAGATACACAGCCTTGCACTATTGGTGTAAAGGAGTGTTTTAGGAAGGCAGCTGTTACCCTCGAGCATGTTCTGCTGCTGGTTGTGACTTTCTGCTGCTACTTCTAGCCTGGTGTAATTCAGTGGGACAGGTCAGTATCTGCCACAGTCTACACAAGATAGAGCTTCTCACTTCTGTGCTTGTACTACAGGGGATCTGACTTAATGGGTATATGTTCGAGTGAAGCTAAATGCAGCGGACAAAAGGTTCTTGCTCTGTAACCTCAATAGTGTTGGCCTATAATTCTGCCTTGCTCTGATCTTCACGGTTACCCAGGTCAATAAAACAGTCAGTGTTCCATCCTTTTCTAAGGAGGACTTGAAAGATCCCTGAAGAAGCTTGAGAGGAGTCACTTCCAACCTACAACTGCTAATTCTGCTCGAGGAAAAGGACTGATGAGGGTGGACTACAAGACCAGATGGCTGGCAGAGTGCAAGCTGACTCCTTCTGCCTTTGATAGACATAGACCCAGTTGTCAGCACATAAGTATTCATAAGTTTGATCCATCCATCATGATCTGGTTAGATCAGCTCACAGGAAACAACTGGCTGAAACTGGCATGGAAAATACTCTGGTAGATTTTTTTTTTTTTTTTGCTTTTTTTAAGCAGGACTTCTTGGAAGCTGCGGGTCTACATGAGATAATTTCAGCCCGTGAAGTACTCTTAAGTCTCATATAGTGCTATGTGTGTTCATTCTTTCCAAAATTTCTGATTTAGAGAAGATATCAGAGAATTCTGGCTGGTTTTTGCCACATACATAACAAACCATTAATCTACCAGCTGGATGAAAGTATTGCAGCATATCTGTCTGTGTGAAGTCATTTAGATAATGTCATCTTGGCCTGATGCTGCAGCATGTGCCCTCAGAACCTCTGATAACTGTTAATATATAAATTCTGTCTTTGCATTGACTTTGTCTAGATTGTGTAGAAAGCAATGAGTTCAGCAAGTAAACATCTCTCTTCATTAAATGCGAAGAGTTTAGCTGACAAGTGACCTAAAAGGCATCTAATAGCTACTCTGCTAATTTTTCATATACAGATGATTAATGTTTAGGTATAGAATTTTATAGTTTCATTTTAAAATCGATGCTGTGTTCTGAATAACAATCCTAATCCTCAAGATCTCCTTAATTTCTAAATATTCTTGAAAAAAGTATTTCATCCTTGCATATGGCCTGGAAAATTAGTCCATTTTTATTTAGTTTCTTAACATAAGTAAGTATTCCCTTGAGTTTGTCATATATCTCTCTTGTTTTCAATTGATACCTGAAGTGCTGCTTTTGAAAGTATAAATTTTTTATATCTCTGGTCTCAAAACCTTATACTGTTGTCAAAGGTATACTTTGAATTCTAACCAAAGCATTCTCCAAAGTATTGATGTTTAAAGGACAGTGAAAATGCATGTTTCTCAACTTCTTTAAGACGTGACAACAAAGTATTTCCAAAACGAGTGAAAAAAAAAAAAGATTTTCTGAAGTGGTGATAGAATCAGCAGTGATTTTTATTGTGCAGAGCAAAAAATGCTGCAAATTGCAGGTTATTTAATTTCCATGTAGAGCTATTGTTCCCTCCAAAATGTAGCTATAGCAGTTAAGGTATATAGGAATGCGGCTGTTGTATTTACTTGTAATACCTTTTTTTCCCCAAAGTCCTACATGTAGATTTTTTTTTTTTTTTTTTTTCCAATTACACTTGATTTCCTATGTGCGTACTGGAACAATGCCTTGTTAAATGTTATAGTCAGTTCACTTTGAAATTTCTAAATAATGCAACTTTTGTCAGATTATGTGAAGTTATTTGGATAAATATTTATGGACTACAGTTGTCGTGTTTGCTTATTGCTTACTTGGTTGCCCATGATTATTTTCCGAAAGTAGGTACAACTATTTGGTTTCTCCAAGGTTGAAGCACAAAGGAAGATTAATGCTATCAGTGACACTAATATATTCCTAGAGTTGTAATAAGAACATGGAGTTCTTTCCAGCCATGTGTGTTCATTTTTTCAGGTGATGTGATTTATATAGTGAAATATGAGTCTGTCTGATATAATTGAATGCTACATCTTGGACTACAGGACAATAAATGAGATTAAGCAGTATTAAGTTTCTGAAGGCATTAGTACACAGTTGTTAAAATGGGCAGGTTTTAATATATTTTCAGGAAAGAAGCTATTTCAAGGTTAAATCAAGTTTTTAACCAAACAAGAATTGGGCTAATGGTCATCGTCAAGGCCTTTTTTTGATAGAAGCTCATTAAATTACAATTTTCATCTTTAAAATTACTCCTATAATTGAAGGCTTTTATCATCAGCCTTGTCAGATTCTGTTTGTCAAATACATATTTTGAAAATGCTTTAGTAGTTTGTCTTAAATGATTGCAATTTAATAAAACTGTTTTGATGGAAGTAAATCCAGTAGTTTTAATTTACACTTACATAGGTTTTTAGATCCTGTTTCTTTCCATTTTTCAATTTGATAGTGTTTTTAAACATTAATTGTATTTGAGGAAGATCTATAGTGAGTGAGGTAGAAACAACTTCTTTATTATACAAAATAGTAAGTGGAATTTATGGGGTTATTAAAGCTTCAGTTTGGCAACCTGCCATGCAGTTGCATCATCCTGTAATCATTATCTGTTTCTGGCTCGTGACCTTACTCTAAGAAAGACTGTGCTTTTAGCTGTCCTTTCAGTCTTCACTTGTAATTTGATTTTCTTATTAGGTCTATAATAGCAGAAAAAAAAAGGCTTCAAAATTTAATGTAAAAATGAATATTCTGCATTTTTTTGCAGCCCTAGAATATTAGTAATAAATAATAGGTATCTGTGTTCTTTATAAAGAGCAAGCACACCACACCTATCAAAGGGCTGCTGTTTTGTTAGTATGACATCCCTGGATTGCATATGTGACACTTTTGCTTTGCACATCCTTAACGCTTATTCCAAACACTCATAATTAAAAAAAAAAAAAAAAAAACCTCGGCCTTTTGACAGAGCAAATGCTTTGCCTCTGTCTGCGCTGCCGCTGAATGATACTGTGCAGAGAAGGCAATGGCAAGAAGTTTGTTGTTTTTGACGGCACCATTAAGAGCATGAAATGTTTCTGAAGGACTGGCAGAGCCTTGTAATAAGGACTGCAGGAAATGACTCTATTGGGTGTGGAAGCAAGACACTATCCAGATTTAACACATGAGCTACCAAAATGCTTGAAAACAGGGCAGGAAATGGCATCATAGAATAGATGAAAATACTGTACAGAAGTCCATTGTTTATAAAAGAAGTGTTATTGTTCTGAAGCTTCGAATACTGCAGCATTGCCCTATGAGTAGTAAAATGTTTATTATTTAAAGCAGAGACTATATTTTAAAAAAGATTTTTAAAAGAAGTAGTAATTTTGATTTAAAAAATCCTATAACACTGTTACAGAATAAAATTGTATTGAGCTTATGCTATTCTCAAATACCTTTTACTCCTTCCCCTGTGTTTCCAAATCTACTTAATTTATACTCCCTGCTACTTATGTGAAATTTGTCTTGTAATGTGAGGCTGCATAGGCTGTTTGTAGCTAACGTTTGTGCAGCCTGACTGGAACTCGGTTTTATAATGTGAACATTGTGGTTATTCTCTCTGTGTATTTTTTACTTGCTGCTTTTTGCTTTCTTATGTGCCAACCAAATAAAGCAACCTAGACCCCTGCAGTAGTAATTCACAAATAAACCACATCTTGTTATTTTGGTCCTTGTTTTGTGTTTTCCTGGAGTTCCTGCAAATTCGAATGCAATACCAGCTGACAAAAAGTTACCAGGTTTCACTAGGCAAACAGGAGTCTCTGCAGTTCCAGCCCCTGTTCTCAACTCTAAGCAACATTTCCAGCCCCTCTAACTAAACTTAACTACCAACCTCCAGGCATCCCAGTAAATTCTGATGTTCCTTGCTACAGCATGTTAAAATGAAATATGTTTTTGTAGTGGCTCTTACGCTGGAGAAGGAGGAATGCTGACCTAAGAAGCTTTTACTTGTCTCTGTCATTGTATCCTTACTTTCCCACACGAGCTTTGAGAGAAATGGTAGAATTCTCACAGAGAAGAGAGGGGAAGAAAAAAAAAAAAAAAAAAAAAAAAGATTCCCACCATACGTCTCATACAAAGGCTTTGGGAAAATACTAAACTGGAAAAAAAACCTCCTCCCTCAGCCTTGCAAAACGCAAGGGATATATCAGATCCTCCAAGTATGGTCAGACTTTGGCACAGTAGGAGATCCACGAGCAAAGTAAGGCCCGGACTTGCACTGCTGACCTTAAACTTGTGAATTTACTGCTCGTCCATATGTGAATGAGGATACTGTGGTTGCTACTTTCAGATTAGCAAGTTCTACCCTTGTTCAATTTGTTTCTTTAAAGATATTTAGCTATAGTTTAATTTTCTATTGTAAGAATTTAACTATTAGAGAAAAAATGATGCGAAGAAATATAACTTTATGATATGAAGATGTTCAAAGACCTTTATGAAACAGAAAAAAATAAGAAACATGCTTTATTTATGCTGGGGCAAGGAGATGGCACATGCCCTGTTTAACAAGAGTCATTACTAATCAAGGTTGCTTCTTCATTAGCATCCTAGTGAGTTTGCAGGTTCTCAGCGTTTGGTAGCCACATACCACATAGGTGCCAATTACCTTTATCAAGTGCTCTGCGATCTTGCTGGTACATGTCGTTACGCCTCCTTCTTGATGAGATTTTAAAAGGCTTAGAAATTTTGCTAGAAATCTCAGAACGTGACACTGACAACTTTGTTTTTCTTTTAGTTGCCTTTAAATCAACCTGTGTTTAATGTAATAGAAGTGTGTTGGGCACAGGGGCCTGTTCAAATTAGAATAATGGTAAAAAATTCATGCCAGTGTGGCACTACAGGCTGTTAGAGGAGGCTTTCACACAGTGAACTTTGTGCAATAGTCTTGCCCTGATCTATGACTATAAAAGCCACTTTCAGAACTGGAATGTTAGTCTAAACATAATCTCATTATAAATTGTACTTATTTATACACACATACATACAAGTTCTGTAGTGTGAACCATAGAGTTCAACTCTCCCTCTTGTAAAATTCCCTTATTTACAACTTCTTTTTTTTTTAATTTGCAGATGAATAAGGTATGTGTATTTGGGGAATTATTGCTGTAAATCTGATAAAAATACTGGAATATATCTTTTGAAAAGATTACCTGAAAATATGTTTTAATTAGCTTGAAAGGTGCCTGTATGACTTGCTGCCAGAAAAAAAAAAATAATAATGCACAGTACTGCGCTAGTGTACCCTTAATTTCTTCTGACCTTTTTTGAGCCTGATTTAAAGCCTGTACCTTGAGCACTGTAGGCTCTGGCAGTCTTGATGCCTGGAGGCTTTGGCCTGTCTAATTCTCCCTTGGTGAGCATCAGGAGCAAGGGAGAGAGGACTTACCTGTGTGAAATAAATTGATGGCTGTAGCTGACACACAGGTCTGTGCCCAGAGCTTGAGATGAGCATTAAGAAAATGGATTTGTTCTCGTTCTTGCTAAATATAATAACTGGACAGTGTATATTTTTGAGACTGAAATGTTGTTGGAGGATGGATCCTATAATCTTGCAGACACTTGGAGAAGCCTTTTTAGAAGTGGAGGTTTTAGGGGCTGTGTTTTGTTCACACAGGCAGCGGTGAGCTATAATTCAGATTCTCTCGGGGCCGAGGAGTGAAGTAGGATACGTGTTTTTTTTGTCAGGTCTGTCTAGAAGAGCTTCAAAGAGCAGTACAAAAATGCAGATGATCTTAGAAGTACTTTGATAATGTGCTTTTTGGATCATTTAATGTGCCACGATATACTCTTGATGTGATGTTGCCTTACTACACTTACCTGTGTACTACACTTACCTGAAGTATTTCTCATTTATTTGATTATTCTGTGCTGGTCCTATAGTGCAGTAAAGTTTGCTATGGAAAATTTTACGAATGTACTATTATGTCATTGGTGCATCTGCACTGAACCTTTGCGCTGCTCCTTCTCTTCAGTCTCAAGGTGCATTTATTTTTCTTGTTTCAGGAAATGGTTTTGTGAACTCTCGAGCTTCACCAAGTCTACTTGGAACTTCTGGCGGTGGCAATGGCTTAGGCAAAGTCATGCCCACAAAGTCCCCACCTCCACCTGGAGGAGGAAATCTGGGAATGAACAATCGCAAACCGGACCTCCGTGTTGTCATCCCGCCCTCCAGCAAGGGGATGATGCCGCCACTGGTGAGCTAAAACTTTGATTCTGTAGTTGGCTTTAGGTGTAGGGCAACAACGAAGTGTTCTGTTCTGTTCTCCCCCACGGGAGATACGTACTATACAAATACATAGTGTACGTTATAGGGATAGAAAGGGATTTGTATTCACAGATTTTACGAATAAAAATCCAAGTAATAAATAAGTGGCTACCTCAGAGAAAGTATGTTTGAAGATTTTTTTAAACATAAAATAGTCACCTGAATTAAATGTGATTAGAGTGCAGTTCTAGAGACAGATTTGAGTGTTGTTTTGGTTTGTCATCTCTTTAACTTGTTCATCCTGAGAAGTCTGTTGGACTACGCAGGAAATCTTACTGGTAGCACAGACTGTATTAACGTGACCCAAAACACACGTGTGTCTCTTTCCTAGGTTGTAATGTTTGTAGGGTGTGAAATGTGGCTCTGTGGACGTTATGGTCTGAGGAATGCCTTGTTTGGCATAGTGTGCTGGAATGTCACCTCTCACGTCCTCCGTTGGACGTCAGGTCTTCAATGAAGACATAAAAGAGTAATGAGGATCGGTTGCAGTCCCTGGGACTAAATATTTGTTTACTTTTCAGTGCTACCGTGCAGTTTGGCATGTTGGTAGTAATGTTTGTTTAGCCCAGGTTTAACATAGCACACGAGGTTCGTGTCAGGCATGAGGCAACCGCACCGCAGAAGCCAGAACAGGTCTGTCAGGAAGAGTTACTCAATTCTTCCTTTAATTTTGTTGGCCAAATCCTTTGGTCCTAGTCTTTCACTGCCATGCAGAATTGCTGAGCATCTGTGTGCTCCTTTTTTTTTTGTCTATGGAAGGATGAACCATAACCCCGAGGAGCAGGATATAAGTATAAGCACTCTGTGCAGTTCTTTGTTTTTGAAATACCATGAGTATACATGTGTTATGGTATTTATTACTAGTATTAACATTGAAGAGCACAAAATCAATCTGAGCAACAGAAGATAGAATAAAGTTTAGAATAGCACTTTTATATTTTAGGGATTCCTTAGGGACATTTGAAAGTAAAAAGATAAAATATTGACTGATTTGTAAAGTAAAAATTATGCTTTTAAATTTATTAAAAATAGATGCATAGAGGATTTTTGTAATATAGTAGATTTAAAAATAGCAGCTTACAGATTTTTCAAGAGTTCTCAAGAATTCTTTCTGAAGAATGGCATACATTTGTTTTTGACCGTCTGTTCTGAGGAAATTGAAGGGATTTCGGAGCAGAGATGACTGGATGGCATAATGATTGTATGTGACAAATACTCTGTTTCTGAGCTTGATGTTTATTGGACAAGTCCAGCCAGAAACTGATGTGTTCCCTATCTCCACGTGATGTCAGTGTGTCCTTGTTTTTACTGGCTCTTTCTGCATTTAATTTTGCCACGGTGTGTTTTTTCAATACAGTATTTTTTTATTAATTGATCCAAATTACATAAAGTATTATACTTGCTAATAGTGTTATTTACAGAATCAGTTGGCAAATTTGTGTTACTAATGAAAATAAGAATCCTGAAGCACAAATGTGTCTTTTTCTTTCATTTTGGAAAGCAATGCTATTGTTAGTAACTGTGTTATCCCTCTTGTTTGCCGAGTACAGTCGGAGGAGGATGAATTGGAGTTGGTGAGTTTGGGCTCGTGTTTGATGAGAGAGAGCAAGATGCTGAAAACTTCTTTCACTACAGTTTTTAACTGTAGTTTCATTATATATTTTAAGTATTTCCAGTGTTCCCTTGGTAGCAGACAAAAATACGTTTGTTTTATCAAAACCAAAACCCCACCAATTCAAGCTGACCACACATCCAAAGTCTAGCATTTTCTATTTGTAAACTTCTATTTTTTTCTGGGGGAAAAAAAAAAAAAGCTCTTTATTTTTCTTGGAGGGAACATTGGAAAAGAGCCTTACAGAGTAACTGTCCATGTGTATAGGATGCTTACTGACTTTTAGTAAAATACAAATAACCAGTCGTGGACCCCTAAATTACTGGCATATTTTTAGAAAGTGGCTTCACTCCTGAAGTTCTTCAGATTGTAACACAAGCCCTGTATTACTTCTCTTACTTTCAGGGAGATTACATCATTGCTGGTGAGGTCACCTTTTCAGAGTTTAGAATTATTTCATCCTGCGTGAGATTATCAAACCACAGGGGTGTTCCCTGTTTACCAAAAGAACCAGAGAATTGCAAAAGAATAATTCTACCTTTTTTCAGTGGAAAGATATTCTGGTTTGGACAGGAAACCTTTGGGATTTGTGTTTTTCTATTTTTTTTTCCAGAAGGTTTTAACATTTGGCATTCTGTCTGGAAAACAACATAAGGCTAAAATAATTCCTAACTTATTTTTAGAGCCGTTTGCAGAATGTTTAGCTGCTGTAGCACAAATCATGCAGAGGGTGCTGCACCAGAGAGTTTGCAAATTGTACACTGTGACTTGTTTCTGAACATGGACCTGTTGCTGATAAGAGGCTCTAGTTGCATGAAAGCATGGGAAATGTAGTGTTTTAGATAAATTTCTTAATAAATGCATGCTGTTGTTTGTTTGATTTTTTTTTCACCTTAAACACGAGCAATAAATTTACCAAAGTAAGGCGAGATGATTCTAAAAAAGCCAGTATTTAAGTTTTTATAATGTTATTGGAATGACTTGCTAATTAGCAGAGAAAAACAGCTGTGTCATGCATATTTTTCTCGCTTTTATTGAGGTGTCTGGCTTCCAGTACAAGAAGTCGAACTTAAATAATAGCACTAAAAATACCACTGCATGCATGTCAGTGATCGGAACGATGTAAAATCATTTGAGTTTGAGGTATTCGTAACTGCCAGACTTGCCGTGCTCTTTGCAGTGTGAAATGGTGTGACTTAACCCAGAGGGTTTGATTTATGGATGCTGTATGTCGCGTGGGCCCTCTAGTGGCTGCTCTCTAGCTGGGTTCGCAGGAAGGGAGGGGTAGTGCCTTCCTCAACCCAAGGCTCCTAAACATAGTAACCGAGTGTGAAGTTCACCTGTGATGTTTCCTCCCTTAGCACACTAATTAATGCTAGGAAACAGTTCCAAATCATGTCTGTGAACATTCGTGCTGGCTGGCTGGAACTAAAAATACTCAGGATACGGAAAGCAGGGCAGTTAGCAGAGTAGCAGAGCAGGGATCGGATTCTTCCTCGTCCTGCTCTCGTTTGCACCACTTAAAACGTGCAGGATGCCTCGAGTCTTTCTGATCGAATCTCTGGGTACAGGAAATGTTAGGGGCATCGGAACATTTCTCAGCAGCTTTGCGGGGCTGAGTGTTTAGGAGTTACTCTCAGAAATAAATCACGTCAGAAAACCAGCTTTATTAGCCACTCAAAAAAGCAAAAAATCCCTTGGGGAAATCCTTGGTCTGGATTGTTTCCCAGTGTGCTCCTCTAACTTTTCCATTATGCACTAATCCCAACTTTATAGGCTGCCGTCCAAGAAGCCTTTGGAAAAAGGTCACTCTCTGACAGACACAAAAATCTGCTTCAATAACA
Source organism: Crypturellus undulatus (assembly GCA_013389825.1). NCBI lineage: Eukaryota > Metazoa > Chordata > Aves > Tinamiformes > Tinamidae > Crypturellus > Crypturellus undulatus. Next base: position 212,848 of record VWPW01006103.1, read on the forward strand.
TATATTTATGTCAAATAAACTTGGCCTAGTGGACGTTTTCAGAAGTACATGAGTGATTTAAAAGGATAAATTACATAGAAGATCAGTGGGGACTCTCTTTGACTGTTGGGCTTTTGGAAACTGGGAGCTGTGCAGCAGAGCAGATAGCTCTGTGCTGAAAAAACACCAAAATAGTTTCCAGCTCTTATTTGCAGCACTCCCAGGTGAGCTTTCCACAGCACCCAGATGAAATGACAAGCAAAAATATTGTAGCTGATGGAGGTTGTAGCCAGTCTTAACATGATGGATTTTTATATTTGTTTCTTTAACTGAAAAGATGCAAGTCCAGAATTGACAGCCCTAATTTCATCTTCACAAGTTTTAGCTTAAATGGAGTGGAGCCATCTCTCTGTACCTGCTCATTGCATTTATATTATTATAAAGGAAATGTGCATTTTTAATATTGCTCCCTCTTTCAAGGTCAAGAGTGCAGGAAAAAAAAAGTACTGCAGATTCTGAAATACTGGTGTGGTAGTCCTAAATGAGAAGAAGTAATAAGGTTCCTTCGTTCCCTTAAAGTCAGAAAATTAAATTCTTCCCCAAAACTGAAAAGCTGTATTAGAGCAAATATTTATTTTTCAGAGATAGAGGGAAAGTTCCTTTAAGGAAGTCATTTGAAATAGTTTGAAATGTTGCTCCCTTAATCCCAAATATTTTTTTGAGAATGTAGAAATACAGAATGCAGGGAGAGTAAAGCTAAGGTTTCTGTGGGTAAAGTTATAAACATGTCTTGTTTAAAAATAAAAAGGCAGTGTTGCCTGCTCTTGTCACCATCTGGCAAGGCTAAATGCTGTAGAACCGCATATTTCGAAAGAAAAAGTTTTAAAGTTGCCTTCATGAATAACAGTGCATTTTGTGGCATAGTAGCTTTGCTGTCTCTTGGCATTCACCACAATATTTAAGTCAAACCTTTAATATACAATTTTCTAAACAGCAAATTTTGTTGAAGGGCCTAATTTGAGTGATATGTTTGCTACAGATGTTCATTCCAGCAAATGGCATATAAAGGCTGTTATTAAAAAGCCACTTCACGCCTACAGTTAGACAGAAAAGATCATCTGAGACAATAGAGTTTAGCTATTTTTCCTGTCAAAAAGCGCAGTTGCTCTGGGTGAACTGAAATGTCATCTGATTTGAAACATATCTGCATTATAATAAGTATTTTCAGTTTCTCAGGAGCCATGGGAACTGCAGGATTATCTCATCACCAAGGTCTCATCAACACAGAAATATGCAGGATCCCTGTTCTTCCTTTAGTACAGATGCAGTTAGCACAGTGACAGGTAAAATTCTGAAAATCAGATAAGCAACTGGAAAATGGGAATCTCTCCTTCCTGATAGGACTGCATCTCACCATGCGCCTTAAATCCCCTTTAAAAAGGACCTTTTAAATCACTTAAGAACTTCTGAAACTTGTAGGGCTGTCCTGTGCCGAAATCTGCATGCAGGGGCGGGGGGCCACTGAGTGTTGATTCATTTTTCGTTTCAGTTGGGCAAGATCAATTGGCTTTAGCTTTTGCAGTGTTTTGTAGAAGAAAATCCATCCAGACAAAGAGGATATGTGCTTAGATAGAAATAAGGCAAAGAAGCACATACAGAATATTATTTTTACAATAAGACATCACTTTCCATTGTTCCAACTGATACGACAAAATATTGTTATTTTTAATCATTTATAGAACACCCAAAGGATAAGTAGTTCTCAGTCTACACAGCCTCTTGCTACCCCCGTGGTGTCTGTGACAACTCCAAGTTTGCCTCCACAGGGACTCGTGTATTCGGCCATGCCTACTGCCTACAACACTGGTGAGTATTGTTTTCCCTAAGTGCCTCAATTTGTCAGTTGTACAAAGCTTTGGTGATTCATAAGCCCATAAAATTTGCATTTCTGTGCCACTTCACTTTATTTTCCTATTCAGTTCAGATGAAGGCTCTTACTCATCAAAAAATGAGCTTTTAACATGTAAAGTGTGTAAATGTTGAGACTTGCATCAGGAAGAAGCTTCAATCACTGAGGTTGCACACAGCTGCGTGTGAAAAAAGGGGATGTTCTGAAGCGCATATCTGAGCCATCGGGCTGAGGACTGAAATATTCCAAGTTGGTGCCGTAGTTGGTGATTCAGCTTCAGTTTTGCTCTGCTCAAGTCCAGCAGCACCAAGCAATCGGATTACGGGGGTTTTCAGTTTACAGAAGAGCCCAGATGTACAAAATGAGCAAAGGCCCTTCTCTTTGGTCGCTTTGGCCCGAGTGAGATGGGGAGCTGCTGGAGTTGCCAGTATTTGACCATTCATCTGTTACCTTAAATGTCCCTTAAAGCTGCTTTCCATCCGAGGTGGGTATGATGCAAAGAATTTGAAAACGTGCCTGCTAGTGAGTTAGTCCTTTTGTTGGAAAGCAGTTCAGGATGTGGTGCCTTGTCTCCCCCAACAGGGACCTTGGGCATCAGTCTCAAAGGTTCTGTTTTTGTGACAGACCCTGTGTAAGACCCTTACACAGGGCTAGGGACCTTGTGTAACTGTTTCCTTGAAGGACAACAGCCTCAGAGCCACGATGGCCTCAGGTTGATTGCTGCGAGCTGTGATGCATTTTCAAACGCATCTTCAGAGAAATTGCATTGCAGATGAGTTTGAATAGATTTTGTAAGTCAGAGTTGAAACAGACATTAGTTAAAAACCTAAAGAAAAATAAAGGTAGTAATTCCCCTTAACTAGTAATTCCCCTTAACCAGTCTTTTTTGGGTGAAGTCTAGTTCAGTGCTTAAGTGCTGTAATTTATTAAAACAAGAATTTTTGAAGTGGGGAGTGTTGCTTTTGCACTGTTGGCGCTCGCTGGGCTTTCCCATGGAAAGGAAAAGCTGCTCCCTGCAGCGACGGCTCTTGCAGCTGCACGCGGGAGCTGCTGCCTGCAGCCGCCCCGCACGGGCTCGAGGTTCCGCCTCTGCTCCCCAGGGCCTGCGAGAGCCAGATCTCCAGCAGAGGAGATTCCCAGCCCCGGATCCTCATTCAGGCTGCAGGCAGGAGGCGCTTGGGGGGACGTGCCGGGAGGAGCTGGAAAACTCTGCCCTGTGGAGCGCTGGGAACGCCCGGGCCCATGCTGGGCTCCAGGTGGGGCCGGGGCAGAGCCCACAGGGAAGTTCCCAGGCTTCTCCTGAGACCTGCAGGATTTACCTGGGTCCCTCTTAGCTTTTCTCAGGAGATTTGATAATCTAATTTTTGCAAAATTGGTAGAATCCTATTCCTCATCTTCAGAGTCCTATTGTTCCTCCCAAATCTATTACATTTCACTAATTACGTTATGATATGCTCTGGTTAGAATTAACATCCTGTCATGCTAAATGCTCTGTAAACAAGAGGGTGAATGTATTTCTTTAGTCCAAGGCGCCTTAATGGAGCCTTTTCCAGCACTGAGTGTGTGAACATGGCCTGTGAGCACAGGGACTTGAAGCATGTTAACTGCACACTGAGCTTTGTGAAGCTGAAGAAGAGAAAAAAAAAGGTTTAAAACATTTTAGAATAAAAATTAAGCAGTTGTTTAAACAAAGCAATGTTCTTTTTGAGAGGGCAAGGGTGAACTTATCTTGTTTTATGAGCTGTCAAGTGTTCCTGTGGGTAGTGAAATCTTAGACTTAGCAGTTGGCAGCTGAGATCTTTCCTTCTCTTGACAGAAGGATGGTGGAAAAAAAATAGGAGGGCACAGCAAGAAACATTTTTTTTTTTTTAAAGGGATAGCAAAGGGTTATAGAGTGAGTGTGTGTGTGTGACTGCTCTTTTAGCACCTTTGCTGGTCTAGTATCAGTGACCTCATGGTCTTACCCNTTTTTTTTTAAAAAAAGGGATAGCAAAGGGTTATAGAGTGTGTGTGTGACTGCTCTTTTAGCACCTTTGCTGGTCTAGTATCAGTGACCTCATGGTCTTACCCTTGTGCAGAGGTCAGGATATGTCCAAAAATCCTTGAGGTTTGTAGAAAATGGCTAGAACATGTGTGAAAGCTTCAGTGCGTTTTCGCATCTTGTTTGATCCTTTTCAAGGAAGGAAGCCATCAAGAATCTATAATTTTGACAGATGGGTAAGATAAAGTACACCATCCACTCACAGTCATTTTCCCAACAAAAAGACCTCATCTTATTAACATTTTGGTCCATTTCATAGCTTTGAAACTCTTTGAAACATAGTCTTTATGACTTGATACAATTATGGGTTTTATGTTTGCAACTATCCTCCTCCTAAACAAATTCAAATCCTTTTGGTCTTTCTTCCCTTGCCTGCTCCTCTGTTAATGGGCTCATTAACTGATACTTCTCCCCTTTCAACAATTTTATACATTGGTTTGGCCTCAGAAATGCTGCCCCAAAGAGCTCTTGGTTTAGTTGAGGTTTCTGTTTTGAGAGGAGGGATGATTTAGGCATCAGTAATAGTAAATATTTATACTGCAGTAGGACCGAACTAAATTGTTAAACATTTATGCAAATACTCACACCCTGAGGGGGGTTGGAGTCTAGAGATGTGAATGAAGGAGAAGAGAGTTGCAGTAACAGTGTCACGGGCAGTGCAGAATTGTGCTTGGTGACCTGTTTTGGGCAGGTTGTTCAGATTTTTTCAGGAATGTAAAGGGTAGGCCTAACTCTTAGGTTCTTAATGAAAATCCTGCCTCAGTCTTGCATGAAAATGCTGGTCTGTATCGTCTGTTTTGCTGGAGAATATTGTTTCTGCAGGTGCCTGGAGAAAGGGCCAGAGGAAGATGGGGTATTAGTCCTAGCTCGTTCTGGGTATGTTTTTAAGTATTCAAAAAAGAGAACAGATCAGTTAAATAGAAGCTTACACTTCAGTGACCCAAAACATTTCTAACCATCACCTAAATTATATGAGAGGTTTTCTGCCAGGTGTTTGGCAGGCACAGGTCTCAAAGGCCTCTCACTGCCCGTTCCCATTCTGTTGAAGGCTCTGCTGTCACTGTGGCTTTTCCATTCAGCACCAAGCTGCTCGTGTAGGCATTGGTATCCTGCTTTTACTGCCGACGGATACGCGGTCATTTTGGGGAAGGATAACGCAGCGCTCGGACCGTGCGGTGGCGCAGGTCGTGTTGGCAAAGCAGCTCTGCTAACGCCTGCCGTCAGCCCCGCTGCAGCTGAAGGCCCCAAAGGGAATCGTCCGTGGCCATAAAGGCTGTGGATGCAGAGGGACAGGCACGGGGCCGGCACCTCCGCGGCTCCCACGGCCGCTCCGAGCGCGGCACGAGGAGATCTCACGGACCGGAGGGGGGATTTATGGGAAGGAGTCAACGGGCTTTTTTTTTTAGGGAAGAAAGGTTTGGATCTTCTTTGGTCTTGCAAAACAGCTTTGGATTGATCAGCTTCGGAAACATCCCTTCTGTATCCATGTGGAAATGCTTAGTGAAATGTTTCTCAGATTTTCAATTTAAAAAAGCATCAGCTGAAAGGGAAATAAACCAACAGGCACCTTATGCAGCTGCCCCTGCCCAGGAGCTCTACCAGGGCCCTGGGCTGGACTTTCCATGGCTGTGAAAGGGGCCCAAAAGCTGCCCTGGGAAATGCTTTGGTGGAGGTGGATGGGGAAGCTGCTCCAGAAAAGAGTATCTCAGGGGAAAAAAAAAAAATCTAACATTGACGCTTTGTCGTTTTAGGGCAATGCGGCAGCACGTAGCTTGTAGAAAACATACTGGAGTAGAACTTTTGGTTCATCTGTTGGCAGTGTAAAGTAATTCTCCAGCGAGCAGAAATTGTTTTCTGGAAGTTGTATTAGAGAATAATTAAAAGCAGAGAAGTATTTGCAGCTTTGTTTTAAAACTTGAAAGAAAAGCATGAGTGATAATGATAATGTGAAAATAACTTCCCATGTGTGAATGGGAAGTGAGAACCAGCTAAGCACTAGAGCCTCGCCAGAAATAACACTAGTCACTGCCTGTTGATTAGAAATAGGTGCCGATTTTCTAGGATCCTTTTAAATTGTACTGCTAAATAATATTTTTCCTTTTAATGAAGGCGGTTTCTTATCATTTATCTGGTGGTGGAGCTGACTGCTTATTCGCGTAGGGAAGCGCTCGGCGGGAGGGGATGCGCGGCCTGGAGCAGCAGAGGGTTGTTAGGATGCCCCTCGCAGCGACTCGGGCCGTCCCCGTCTGCTCCCTGCCCACGGCAGCGTCGGGGCCGCTGTGGGCACCCAGCGCCCTGCGCTGGGACCAGGGAGCCAGGCAGAGCGGCCGCGGCCTCCGGTCCGGTTGAGAGCTCAACCACAGCCAGGCTCTCAGCAAGTGCCGTGCAGGAAACACCCCTGTCTCTTAAAGGCGTGTTAATTCTTCTCTTTTTGTTTTATTCTGAAATCTCCAGACAGACTAAAATCTTCAGAAAACGGGAACAACAGTGTGCTTGGTATAAGGCATAGTAGATATTGTGCACAACTGTTGTACCTAGGGGTTTAAAAGAATCCACATAGCAGCAAGTGGGAATCAAAGGCAGAAAATTAGTCTGGTAATCCGAGATAGTGTCTATATGCACCCTTACAAATAAAGCATGCATTTGCAGATGCAGGTATGTGGATGTACATATGTGGAAGAAAATGTATTAACTATTTTTGTTGTTTTTCTCCCCCTTAGATTACTCCTTGACTAGTGCAGACCTGTCTGCCTTGCAGGGATTTAACTCTCCGGGAATGCTCTCCTTGGGGCAGGTATCTGCCTGGCAGCAGCACCACCTGGGCCCAGCAGCCCTCAGCTCTCTTGTGTAAGTAGAACTGATGTTATTACAGTCTTGCATCCAGGTGGGACCTTCTGCCACTTAGACTAAGCTGAATAAGCTTCACTGGGAAATATTCAACACATAAACACTTCAATTTCTTTTCTGTTACCCTGTGTACATTACCCTTCCTGTTTGCTCGTTATTTGCAGGAGTTTTATCTTTACTATCCTGTTTTATCTTTACTATCTTGTTTTATCTTCAATATCGTCTTTGTCAGTTCTGTACTTGGGCCAAGAAGCTGCCTCCTTTCAGGTCCTTCTTCTTACAGAGAAGATACCTACATGATTATCCTAAATGTTTGGAGATAAGAAATATGTTTGTTTTATAAATACAGTTGAAACCTTTAATTGATCCTTTTTTTTTCAACTTTGTTTCTTCTTTTACTGAAGTAAGTTGCATTTATTTACATACTCATTTTAAGGGTGTGGAACTGGAAGACCAAACCCTACTACACCAGGATTGTTGCTTTATTTTCCCCCCCTTTCTCCTGTTGTTTTCTTATTTCTTCCCTTGGTTTTCTTTTCCACAGTAGTGGCAGCCAGCTATCTCAGGGTTCAAATTTATCCATTAATACCAACCAAAACATCAACATAAAATCTGAACCAATTTCACCTCCCCGGGACCGTGTAACTCCCTCTGGGTTCCCTCAACAACAACAACAGCAGCAGCAGCAGCAGCAACAGCAGCCACCGCCCCCGCAGCAGCAGCCGCAGCCGCCGCCGCCGCCGTCCCGGCAGGAACTGGGTCGCTCTCCTGTCGACAGTCTGAGCAGCTCCAGCAGTTCCTACGATGGCAGCGACAGGGAGGACCCCAGGAGCGATTTCCACTCGCCCGTCGTGCTGGGAAGGCCCCCGAACGCGGAGGATCGAGAGAGTCCCTCAGTAAAACGGATGAGGATGGACACATGGGTGACATAAACCTGCAGTGCTGCCTCTTCAGTTTGTGTTCTCAAAATGAACTGTCCTGACATATCTAAATTTATAAATAAGGACGTGAAATAAGTATATTTATATGTATATACATACATGCATATATATATCTTCACATGCATATATATGTGCTAGTGTGTGTAGCATACACAAAATCATCAGGCACTTATTACAAACTTCTTGTATAGCTGCAGATGTCCCATGGTAAAAATGTAACAGAACAATCCTATAGGTATTGAGCTAGTCTGGCACTTACCTGGACTTGTTGTTTTAATAATATAACCTGTTTTGCAAAGAAACGTTGTACCCGTATTATAATCCTACCACACTAGATTGCAGAAACCAAGAGGGCTCGCCTGTAGTAATGTCCCTGTGTGTTTTATTAAAGCTGTATGGTTACTTGTAGTTAAGAAAATAATGCTTTGTAGCAGCAGAGCAGTAGAAAAGCAGGAAGAAGAAAGCAATACTGTACATAAAATGACCTTTATATTACCCAACCTGGCATGGGTCTCTATTGCAGAGGGTGCATGGAGAAGGGCTGATGCTATAAAAAAACACAAAACAAAATCTTGTTTTGCACGTGCAAAAAAAAAAAAAAGTATTGGGTCAAAGAAGTGATTTTTTTAATAAAAGTGAAAGAGAGACATAGAGAAGTCGCATGAATTATTCAGAAAATATTAGCCTAGAAGATAGAACATTAACAAAATAAAATTAATATATTAAGTTATAATTGGAATATGTTTGACAAATTTCTTTTTACGTTCATACCTTTGAAAAATATAGAAACGGATTTTAGCTCATGTATATTTTATATTAAAGAAAACAATACCCTAATGAATTGAAGACTATATATAAAGTTATATACAGTACTTTTGAACACATTCTGCTATGAATTATTTATATAAGCCAAAGCTGTATGTTGTAGCTTTTTTGTAGAGTATAGTTTTATCTTATTTTGACTTTCTAGTTTTTGCTTTCAAAGATGAAAAGGAAAAACTTGCAGGCGGAACCTTGGGGGAAAAATAAGCCATGAACACTTATATGTAAATTTAAATTTGAGCCAAACTCTTTGTGTATATAGCATCTTAAATATATTATCACCTTTGGTGTAAGTACCTATGTATTGTACGTTCACCAGATTAAAAAGTATATTTTTGTGGATTGACGCCAACTTGAAAAAAGGCGAGGTCCTTATTAAGTAGAGTATTCACTGTTTAATATTTACTATTTTGTTAAATATACTGTACTTTCTTTGGATTTTAATTATTATTAATATTATTATCCAGATTTTTCAGAGGGTGTATAAAGGGGTTGTCCCCCTCACTGGTGGTGAATGTGTGCCGTTAAATTGTAATCTCTGTGCTGTATGGTTAAGCTTCATTATACATTTTATATATATGTATATAAATAGCAAAGTGGCAAAAAAAAAAAAAATCTGGTGTTAAGTTCATCCTGCATAAATATTAAAAAATCTGTTACAACACATTTTAAGGCATCATTTTAAAACTGCCTCTTTTGAGGAGGAAAAAAAAAGTGGAAAAACTTGACCTGATTTCTCATGATAGGGAGCTAACACATATCAAGTGAGCACAAAAGGTTTTTTAAGTGGTAAGCGATTGTGTTAAAACCTCAGCCCCAGAAGTGCGTTGTTCCTCTGTGCTGCTTCCTTGAATGCAGCCAGGAGCCCGAGGCCACCGCGTTACTGAAGCTGGGACGGTCTCGGCTGGTCTGTTCTACCCCGCAGGTCCTCCCCATCCCGTCCTGACACAGAGGGTTGCACCACCCAGCCGCACTGTGGCCGCATCACGCATGTGGGGACAGCGGCCTCATGTCCCTGCCCCAGCGGCAGAAGCTGCCTTTGTGCAGCAGATGTCTGCACGGTCCCCAAATCCGCACGCAGGGCTAGAACCGCCCTCGCCTGCTGCAGCCAAGTCTGTGTGAACGAACGTTCCTACCTGGCTTGGAACCCTCAGGTGGTTTCAGCCCCTTGCCCTGCCTCATCCTCCTGCCCATGTGAACTATTCCGCACTGAAAAGATTCAATTTTTACTGCTGGAAGCTCACATCTGGGGAAAAAGGAAAAGGTTTTTTTTGTTTTTTTTTTTTAAACCCCCAAACAATTTACAGTTATCTGCTATTACATTTTACTTGGATTTTTAAACTTTTTAAATCTGTAATGAAATCACTGACTTGATGCTCAAACTAAAGCGCTAGCGATGGAGCAGCGGTGCCATGGGGAGAGCAGAGCCCTGGGGGGCCAGGAAACTCCCTGATTGCGGCTGCTCCCGGCGCTGCAGCTGGGCCCCAAGCGCTGCTGCTCCGGCACCGGCCGCTGGACGACCGAGCCCTGCGGAGGGAAACGGCCTCTCCTTTGGGCTAACGGCAACTCTATTTCCAAAGTGAATGAATTCAATTCACTTACTTACCACTTGAGAAAACCTTTTACTGCTTTGAAAAGTTACGTGATTTTTTTCATTATTATGCACATCTATGAACTTTGCTGTACATCCGAGTGGGAGTTCTGCATTCACATTTACTGTCTATTTTCTTGTGTGCCTTATAAGATGGCTTTGCTGACTGTATCTCAATAGTCTTTATTTCTATGCAGGTTTTTAAACAGTACTATTACTGTTTTCTTAAAGAAAAAAAAAATTAAAGGTTAGCATTTATAATGAAATTGCACCAACCAATCCAAAAGAACAACAATGAAAAAATCAGTTCTTAAGAATTGATACGGAGACTGTTACCGTGTTGCCCCAAACCCTCAAAGAGACTCAACAGACCAACTCCTTATGAAGACCTCCCCTGTCAGCGGGAAAAAATCTCTTGCCAATAAAGAAATGGGAATTCTGATTTTTAATAACTCGCAGCTAACTTTGAAACATACTTTTTTAGAAATTGTAAAAGTGTTTTGTACAAAAAGGGACATAGCACAGATATTTCAACAATGAAAAAAAAACTTTTTTAAAGTAATACTGGATGAAGTTGCAGGGGGGAATCCAGCTATATTTTGAACCCATTTAAGCCTGAATGACATCAGATTTTCATCGTCTAATGCGACAAATCACCTCTCCATCTCTGAGCTCTCACTGATAGTGTGTAAGAGTACATTTGTAATCAGGGATTCGTCAGAGAAAAATGCTTTAGCCTTTCCTTTCCTTAAAGGACACTAATGCATCAGAAACGTACAAATTACTGTGCGCACAAGAAATACATAGTAAATAAAGAACATGATGACTCCTAACAATTGATCATGGGAAGAAGTTAAATTAGAATGTGAACGAAAGACTTAACAAATGTAAACATTTAAATCTTAGTAGAAACTTTCTTCACTTTGCTGTGCAAGAGAACACTGCTTTGCTATATTTAAAATGGCTTTTTTAAAAGAGATTTATGTATTTGGTAAATGTTTGTAGTCAACAGTTCACAACGAAGCTGTTCACGGTTTAATGATGATAAGCCGTTTGGCGGCACAAGCTGGACTTTGTTGCCATCCTTGAGATGAATCTTTTAAGAAAAAAATAAGTTAATCTCAATTTTTTTCCCTGAATGTGTTGTTTTTTCTTCAATATACAATAAATATTCTAGTGAACTTTTTATCAAATGGTTAAGAAAATGCTAGAGGTTGTTGTAAAATATTTGTATCCTGCATTCACTAAAGTAAAGATACTGGCTTTTACTGTGTACTCCAGCCTCTGTCGTGTTTGCAGAGCAGGACGTGCTTCTCCTCGGCGCGTTCTTGTCCTTCCCTGCCAGGACCTGTAAGGATATTTAGAGACTGCAGCTACTGGGTGTCTTCTCAAAGCAGGAAGGCTGCCCTTCGACCAAGGGGGTTTCCCAAAGTGCAGCTGCAGCTTCAGGACCGGGAGCCGAGGGAAAGGCCCAAGAGCTGCTCGTAAACACACACAGACAAACAGAGGGCAAGTCCCTACCTGCTGCCCCGCTGGCTTGTCCGCAGCGGCTGCCGCTGCTGCTCCGGCCCTGCTGCCGCTCCAGGGTGCTGCGAGTTGGAACTAGGAATAAGGAAGCAGCTCTCCCCTGGCTCCACTTCCTGTGGCAGGACGGAGTTCTGGGACACAAACACCCGTGTGGGAGACACAAAAACCACTACAGAAATGATGTAAATGTTGTAACCTGGGACAGGTCGAAGTGTTATAAAGAAGACAGACATAGATCTTCTTTTTAAAGAAAGAAAGCTACAGAGCTGCGAGAGAGAGGGAAAGAGCACGTGAGGGAGAAACAGAGTCTAGGGTGGGTAGCATTTGTGTTTTTATTTCATATTTAGCTTTAAAAAGGTAGTAACTTCCACAAAACAAAAAGAGGAATAGTTTTCCTTCACAGAAGAAATATGTGTCATTCCCTCCCCCCACAGTAGAGCTATTTTCGGGTTTCTTGTTGCTAAAATTACGTGTCCCCATGTTCTCCTGGATCCTGAGAGCCTTCTAACGGCTGCAGGAAGAACAGGTTATTTGTGCAACACTACGAGGTCCTGCACGCTGGTCCTGTCCCGACAAGCGCAACTGCATCCCGATACACAGCAACACCGCCCACCCCCCCCATTCCCAGTCCTTCAATTCTGTGCGCCTGGACCTGGAGCCGCAGGGATCAGCCTGACACCACCTCATACTGCTGCTCCAGGCACCTCGGGCACGCGTGGCCGCTTAAGGCTTTCCAGACGAGCAACCACCAAAGCACAAAAACACCCAGCACCTCCCCGACCCGCGGCTCCTCGCAGAGCGGCACCAGTGCCCTCTAGTGAAGGCTGGTACCGGCCTGGTCCCTCCTGGGGCCACCAGCACCGCAGCGCTCCCCTGCCTGCTCTGCCCGAAGGCTGCCTGCTTCTGGGTTTTGGTTTTTAGCTCTCCCTTTTTTAACAAAATAACTTCTCCAAAGGGCACCTGGTTGAAATTTGAGGAACGATGGCAAATGGGGTATGAGGGAGCCACTATGCAGCCAAGATGAGCAGAAAACAACTGCTTTAAACCAATCCTGAAAGCAAAAAAAGGAGGGGGGGTGGGAATAGAACTGAGAGCAGCCAAGGCTACATATNCTCTGCCCTCTGAAAGCAAAAAAAGGAGGGGCGGTGGGAACAGAACTGAGAGCAGCCAAGGCTACATATAAGTAGGTGTTGTAGGCACCTACACAGTGTCCTCAAGGCTTATGAGATAAACTAGCCAGCCAGAGTGTGGCTAAGAGGTGTCAGCTACAAAACACCTTGGTGTTCGGCCACAGGAGAGCATCTACCGCCGCCTGCCGGCCCCGCACGCACTGACCTGCCGTCACCTTTGCACTTGGCTCCCCAGAGCCTCGTTTCCCCCTCACTTCTAGCACAGGTGAGAGCCCCCAGAGCTGCCCTGGTCTCTCCTAGCCCTTCAAATCTCCTTTTTTTTAATGCAGACACTGAACATGCACTTCCCAAGCCCCTGGTCTATAAGGACTTGCATCTTTCTGTGACTGCATAAATAACATAGGGCTTGCTTAGACCTTGCAAATAAGAGCCTCCTTAGCAAGTCCTTCACACCTGAACTACAAACAAGGAAAGGCAAATCCGTGACCAAAATCTGCAGTGCTCGAGATGTGCCCTTATGGATTAAAAGCAACCAAGCAAACAAAAATACTAAGTTTCCCAAGAAGTGAGGCTTTACCTACTGCGTATTATAAAGCAAAGGCCTAACAGTGACCTCAGTGACTCAGCCCCTGCAGCCGTTCCGACGCCTGCGCCCCTCGCAGCCAGGCAGCGCCTGCAACGAGGCTGGAGCCGGAGTGTGCAGGGACCAACTGCCTGCAGGAGCGCTCGGTTCAAGGGGCTGCGCACAGGAGGCTCGCCTAGGAAGTGCCTGGAACCACCCTAATAAAAACAGCTTAAACACGCTCAAAAGGCTGAGCTGGTGAGATGATGTCACCTTCCTTTGTGCCAGCTGAACACCAGCACAGAGCACCTAGTCGTGGGCCAGATGCCACCTTTTTAAAGTAAGTAGGCCAAAATTGCCACAGGCTACAAAAGATTAAAATGGCAATTCAGCCAAGAAATAAAATCCCCATCTTTACTCCATGCAAAAAGTATTTTCTCAAAGTGCACACACCCCTAACTTCCCAATCGTACCAATACTGTAATCTGGAACACAGCAGCAAGGGGTTCGGATTCTGACGCAAGACCATTCTTAGGAAATACCTGAAGCAAACAGGAGAATAAACGGCTGCGAAATACTTTCCCTCGACAAGAGTTCCTGAATGTAAAGCTGGCTCTCCCTTGATCTCTCCTTGCAAGCAACAAAGCATCCTTATTCTTCCATAGAGTCACATCACCTCAGGTTCAGGTCGAATTCAGGATTACATCATCTACTTAAAAAAAAGAAAGGGAAAAAAAAGTCACATCTCCCATATCGTTATCCCCCCGACTTCACCACAGTCAGAGTCGCTGGTTTGTGGGCTTCAGTGCTGGGAGGGGAGGCTCTGCTTGGCTTGACCCCGCCTTTTGGAATCTCTTCTGAAACTAAGTTTTGTGGCACTTTCCCTTCTAATCCATCCGCTGAAATATTTGAGGTTAGTGTTGTGCTGGAGTTATGGGCCATCGCCCCTGTTTCCTGTGTTTTAAAATAGGTGATATAAAACACTGGCAGGACAACTCCTATCAGGAGCATAACAAACACCGCGTTCCACCACTGGATGCCGCAGTCGGCACCGCTGCTGCTCCCCCGCTTCGCCGCCTCCGGCAGCGGCCGCTCCGGCACTCCCAAGCGAAACTCCACGTTGAGCTGGGCCTCGGCCTGCACAGCCTCCTCGATGCTCCTGTCAATCCCCCGAAAATAATCGCTGAGGTCCCTGCTCTCAGCTCCGCTGCCGGCTGCTGCGCTGGCCTCGGGGATGTCCACGAGCGTCGGGGCGGCCTGGATGGGCCGCAGCTCCTGGCCCTTTTCTGTTAACAGCCCATGGCTCTTCACAGGGATCTTGATGGACTTCAGCGCGTACAAATCCTGCTCCCTGATGAAGTTATTGACACGTTTGATATCGGCGACCTGGAGAATCCAGAAGCGGAAGAGTATTAGTTTAAGACAACCCAATCTTTCACTGGTATTGAAACAGGAGCCATTTAAAAAGCTAGGATGCAAACAGCATCCTGAAAATAAATACAAGCCCTTGGCACAAGTGTCCTAGTATTTTGCAGTCAGAGATTTTCCATTAGTTGCAGAGATCCCACAGGATCTTGCAGATCCTCTAATAATCCAATAACCTCCTTCCTGTAGTACCCTCATCTCTCTCCTATGTTATGTCTCTTGTTAGCCTTGCTTTTCCTTGCTCTTTGCTTTTCTCCTGCTTACTTCCTAAGCTGAGTTAAGGTAAGAAGAGTCTTTTACAATGGAATCTTTCTAAAACATTTTTCAAACCGTAAATGTTCTGTGTTTTAGGTGACAAGACAACTCCATAGGAGCAAGCAAACCCACAGCGCTTAGCACAGCGTCCCCCCGAAGCCTGTTCTGCTGAAATGCTGCTCCTGGCAGGATAGTGATCCTGGGACAGAGCAGGGAAGCATCGCTCCCGCTCCGATGGGAACTTCCTCTGCTCACATTCCCAAGCACTTTCCCACTAATAGTTGCAACAGGGAGAGAAAAGTTAAGTGGAGTCCAGACTCACGCTGTGGTCTGTTCCCTCCGGTACTGGCCCTGCGGCTCTGGGATACGCAAGCTGATAAACTGCACAGTAAATCCACATGCACCAAGAGCCTCAAGTTTAAAGAGGAGAGCGCTAATTCAAATTCCCTTGCAGTTGGCAAATATCCCTGCAAATGACATGCTTAAGCCAATAATCCCTGTGGGTCTGGGCTCACCTCTGGCTGTTGTATCAGCACCACCATACAGGGTCCCTACCTGTGATGGACACTCCCACACATCTTGGTGAGGCAAACAGTGATAAAAATAGCAAGAAAGAACAACCTGCAGACAGCACAGACCAGAAAGATAAGAAAGGGAGGAAAATAATGTCTTTTATTTAATGCTGAATGGCAAGAAGCCAGCCTATAATGAGGCACATCAGTAGCTACTGAATAAATAAGTACATGAGCTTCTCAGCTGTCCTAAAACCCTGTGTCAAAGGCAGTCAAAGGAACAGTGCCATCACATGCACGGGGAGCATCCAGCACCAAGGAGACATGAAACATCCTTGAGGGAAAAGCTGGAGAAGAAAAATGGAGAAAACAGCAGGACTCCAAACCAAGGAGAAAAGCAGCACTAGTAGATTATCGACCTCCTGCATATCACAGAGAAGAGACACAGGCCAAAGACTGCACTTCAGGGAAAATGTAGTTTATATTATTTGCACATTCAAATTTGCAGCTGCAGATGAAACTAGTGGAATTAAAAAGAAAAAAAGCAAACAAATACTTCCTACACAAATGTGTGTGTGTGCGCCAGCAGCTGCAACTTCTTTGCTAGCTCAGGACAAATGCTGCTTTTAACAGATGGCACATGAGTGCTGCAGAGCAGGACCTACGGCAAGTCCCAGGTAGCTACTCCAGGAGCTTGAACGTGTCCCCCGTCATCGTGGCCAGGAATCACAGGCTGCTCGCAGGCAGCTGAGCTGCCACCTCTCCATGGGCACAGACAGGTGACAAGGACAGCCCTGCCCTGCCACAGCCCCCATGCACTGGGCCACAAGACTATGGGGGCTGCAGCTCCCCGTGGATCCCTCCAGAGCCCACACGGACAGTCAGCGAAATGTTTATCGAGTCCATCTAACAAGCAGACCCCTGAAAGGCAGCATGGCCACGACATCACCATCGGGCAGCAAACCACTGCCCAAGGGGAGCCGAATGCCCCGTGTTTACCATGCAAGGCCTGAGAATCCTAAAATAGGAGGCTTAATTACAATGGAAAATGTCCCAGGGATGAAGCATGTTCTTCCAGACCCTGCTTGGTGCCCCCTGAAGCTCCCAGCAGCTGGATCATCAGAGCCTTATGCCCTGCCCGAGTGTAATGCCAGGCACTAAGCTCTACAAAATTATTTAGCTACCAAAGTACAATGTGACCCAAAGTCTCCCGAGGTGCTGCTTCAATTTTTTTGTTGTTGCTGTTTTGCTTTTGTTCCAGTGAAAACAGATTATTGGAACAGAAAATATCCCCTGCAGTGTCTGCAGTCAAACACTGTAATATTGGATGAGGCTCTAGAAACAGTAAGTGCAGCAGTGCTCAGGCAAAAGCAATAAACAAAGCTGATGAGAAGAATGCAAAAGCGAAGTTGCACAAGCTGTTGTGCCTTATTTTTTGTACTCGATTTTGGCTGCAAAGAGCTTCTGCTGTCCCAGCTGACAACAGGCCAAAAGAGACCAGGATTATAAAATGATCAAAAGTAAAAATCAGACATTAAAGTGCCTTGTTAAAGTTATTTGTTGTACTAACTTAGGGGCTCTGCCCAAATAGGTCCTGATAACTCCAAAACTAATGACAAATTCTCGTGGTTTCAAAGAGGATCGCACCTAGTTTTGGACGGGAGATGAGAAGGATAGTGTGCATATGTTTGTTTTAGAAACAACAAAATAAAACAAAGTCACATATATTTGCACCTACATATCTTCCTCGCTAATGGTTTGCTAGCCTTTTTTTGCTGCTCAACTGCTGCTCAATTGTGCAATTAAAACTAAATATATCAAACTTTTGTCAGTGCTGATTTATGAATAGATAAACATGCTAGTATCTGACAGGAGGGATTTCTGTACCTCTGTACATCTCCTCAACACAATTCTCCCTCATCATCCTCTACCTCATCAGCAGCAGGAAGAGAAGGAGGAGAGTTTTTCCTCTGGGAGGAGAAAGGTGACTAGCTGCTCCCTCCCCATCAGAGAACAGTCGGGGACAGGCAGCACTGAATCCTCCTGAGTTACACTGATAAGTGCCACAGCTGGATTTTTTTCTCTAAAAATAATCAAACAAGTTATTCAGGCTTTTTCTCCAGCCTGTTAATTAAGCAGCTGAGATCCAGCAGAGCTGCCAGGGCTTCGCAGTTGCTAGTGCTCAAGGATGAGCACTGCTCCTACAGAATCATCTGCTGCAGCTTCACACGCTCTGCAGGTGCCAATCAAAGCCTATTCCAGCCCTGCTAGACTTGTTTTTTTCCCCCCAATCATCAAAATCATCAGCTGAACTTAGAAGGCTTAAAAAAAGGGGGAAGGGAGGGGAGGAATTGTGACAATTCCTCTAAGTCCTCTTGCTTCAGCTGCACTGCACAGCTGTGTTATTAAGCAAGACAAACCAGTACTGCAGTTGAGCCAGCACTTCGTTTTCACCATCTAGGTCATTGTCCAATGCTTTGCAACATGGATTTTTTTTTTTTTAACTGCTAAACATGGGGGTAGTTCTGCTGTTCACATTGAGTAATTAAACTTTTCAATTGTTTTTCTATAGGACTTTGCTTCGGTCCAGAAAAAATGTAATTTTAACTTTTATTGTTCCACTTGCAGAGAAAACTCACCCTGTGCATGCACTCATTCTTCCTGCAAATGACTGAACCGTGTAAGTTTTATCAGCATTACAGGAAAAAAAAACTCACAGGTATAGATAGAACCTGGACTTTGACACTGCTCCCTCCAAGTCCACCCCTTTCAAACTCAAACATTCTCTGCAATATGTAAACTTGTACCTTCAATTTGCTTCAAAAACTGCATGTTTGCTGAGATCAGGAACTTCCCCTCATTTCTGCACTCTTTTTCCTACTTTCTGCCTTCACTTAGGTAATATGTGAGTAAAAATTATGACTGCCATGCTGCATTTAGTCATCCAAACCCAACAGAAACCAGGCCACACAGGGTGTGACCCTACGTGTCCCTAGGTTGTTACTTGAGCTCCTTTGCGCCCTCCTCCAGCTCAGTTTTACCCAGGTGTTTATTGTTCATGAAATGCATAGGACAAGATCTTTGTACTATTAGGCCATTAAACAACAGCAAGCCTTCCTGTAATTCTGGGAACCAAAAGCGCACATAAAATACTTCTAAAATAATTAAAGCTAAAGAAACAAATAGGAGAATAAGGAGAAAAGCACCAGGAGACACGCTACTGAGCAGAGAGAGCGCTCACCTTACACCCATACTGCAGGGCCAGCTTGTTAAGGCTGTCGTCCTGTGTGATCTCCCGCTCGAGGAGCACCACGTCTGCGACGCTGCCCCGCGCCGCGCTGCTCCGCTGCTGCTCCCTGCCCCGCGGCCGCAGCTCCGACACATTCAGTTCTTCCTCGGATGACTCCTCCGATTCCAGGTGGCCGTTCTGGAACACGTACACCTGGCTGCCCGCGTGGTTGTGAATGGTGACAGGCGCCTGGAAGGATCTTGTGCGGCTCTCCTTCAGCCTCATCTTTTACAGCAGTGCCTGGAACAAAAGGAAAAAAAAAGGGTGTTTCAGCTTTACTGTTGGTGTTTGATTTTTAACATGTGAAATTTAGAAAAGACAAAAGCAGAGCAGCAGCTTGATATAAAGCGCAGCATTCGCAGGCACCCAGCGAGCAGGCGCTACACTGGCACTGAGAGGAGGGCAGCGCGTCCCCAGCGCCTGGTCTTGCCCCTCTCTGCACAGGCCCGCGGGACACGTTACTTTTCCGTGCGTTTTTGCTGGGCTTTGTCTGCTCGCGGACACAAGGGGCTGGCCGCGCGCTCCGACGGGAACTTGGAACTTTCTGTAACTTCGCGACCAGCCCAGGCGCACAAGGGCCGTGCGCGAGAAGCCTCACTGGCCAGGGGGAAACACGCGAGCGACGGGACAAACCCGCGCGGAGGCGGCGCGCGGCCGGCGCCATGGAGCCCGAACGGGCCGGACCCGCTGCGGGACCTGCCCCGGGACCCGCTCCGGGATCTGCCCCGGGACCTGCTCCAGGACCCGCTCCGGGACCGCGGGACCGGCGGCGGCGTCGCGGGGTCTCCTCGCCCCCTCCTCCCAGCACCTCCCTGACGGACACGCAGCCTTCGCGCGAGGCCCTCGCGGCGCCGCCGGCCCCGCCGCTGGGGGGAGCCCTCTCCGCCCCATTTCGCTCTCGTTCCGCCGCCCTCGCGGGGCCCCGCGCCCGCGCCCCGGAGGCCCCCGGCTCCCCCCAGCCCAGGCCCCGTCACCGACCCGCCGCTCCGCGGCCCTCGGCCACACGCAGCAACTTGCAACGCCTCACGCGCCGCTGCCCGCCCATTGGCTGGCGGCGCCGGGAGGCGGGACCTGCGCGCAATCTGGCCAATGGGAAGCGGCGCAGGCGGGCGGCGGCGCGGCGGGTTTAAAGGGGCCGCGGGTCCCGCGCGCAGCCGGCCCGGCCGGGTCGCTGAGAGGCCCGGGCGCTGTGAACGGCCCAGGACGGATTCGTTGTTGGTATCAGCGATGTGTCGGCGCTATAGACAGCCCCTATGTTTTATAATGGTTACTAGGTAATATATGGATTGTATCTATTATACTAGCTACATGCTGATAACACAGATATGTTGCTAATAATCAGCATCATATAACTTAGTATAATCAGCACCATATAACTTTTCATATACTGATTTTTAAAATAAATACATACGCATACTTAGCCTAGGCCTAGTATAATTCTAAGAGGCTATAACAAGGTATGTAATACTACAGCAGCAGCACATTACTATACTATCAATATATTAGGGATATGCGGATCACCTGTCCATAGTGTAATTAGAACCAGATGGGTCCAATGTTGTAACGAGCTCCCGTGCAAAGCTCCTGGGAGGGAGAGGGATGTGTGTCCCTGGATACCTGCTCGAATGAAGCTCCCCGCAGGCTGCAGGCGTGAGAGGAGACCGTGTCCTGCTGTGGATCAAGGGCTCCTCAAGCGCCTGCGTTGTTTCCTTACGTGTTTAAAACCCCCTGTGGCTATGGAGGTCCAAAAGCAACCAAGAGTTAATAGTGTTTGGTCAAACACATGCAGTTACTCCGGGTAACCTGCTCAGACCTGGGAAAGAACTGCAGAGGTGATCTGGAAAGGTGGGGGAAAAGGCCAGGCTTTGCTGACAGAGCTAAGCCTGCCTTGGCTCATTTCTCTTTGAATGCCATTTACTACTACTTATTCTTTCTTTCTGACTTTCAAAATATCAGGAGTCCTTTGCCCTTGATCTCACGGGACTCCAGAAAATGTAGATGGGAAATAGCTTCATTCTCCCTCTGGGAGATCCATAAGAGTCCTTAAGAAAAGAAACTTTTCTCCCAACTGTTGGGATGAAGCAGCTGTTAAGAAAATCAAAAGAAAAGCTTCAAATAGTTAGACTCAAAATCACTTCCCTTCTCAGGGTCTGTCTACACAAACCGTGAACATGGAAACAGAAGTATCTGACTGGAGCCAAATGATGGAATTCCAGCTCTTTGGTGCAGCCGGAGAGGCTGAGCGGGATGGGACATCTGCCTGCACTTGGCTCTGCGAGGGCCACGGGCCGTGTCCCCTAGAGCAGCCCCACAGCGCAGCGCCCGCGGTGATGGATCGCTGAGACTGAGACGTCCCTGGAGAGACAAACCCGCTGTGCTCTCTGGTACATCCTGACCTCCTTTCCGTCTGTCCCGAAAATTGCGCAGCCTGCACAGCATGCGTATTTCTAACAGAATTAAAGTCTTGAAAATAAATGAGCCCGATTTACAGCCTTTCGAGCCTTCGTTATCAACTTGAAAGAGCTGAAGAAAGACCCGTTCCAGGTCTTTTCTGCCTTCATCGGCACTTACGCTGCCAATTACCTTCCTGTGTTTTATGGGAAATCAAAGCAGCTCAGGACTTTTTTTTTAAATGTCCATAAAAAGTCCTGTAAGGGAACAGCTCTGTGCTGGTTCATGCTCATTCCCATTTCTTCCTCCCAGGCACCTGGCATAGTACTATAACTGATCCCAAGTCAGACCTGGCTGGCTCTTGGCAAATTCTTTTCAAGCAGGACCCAGAGAAGCGCCGAATCCATCCTCTGCTGCTTTCCAGGTGTGCCAGCACTGCCAGGGAACGAGGGCCCAGCACTGCAGCAGAACACGCGGGGTCCCGACAAGCGTCTCCGTTCTCCTGCCCTGTTTGTCTGCAGTAACTCTGGGCTGCAAGAGGGTTGTGGTCCCTGCAAGAACTTACTGCTTTAGACAGGGCATTCTTGAACGACGGGGCATCACAATGTTTCTTTTATATTGGACTAAAACTCCAACAGTTTATGTATGTTTTACCAGGCCTGAGGAGGGAAACAATAGAATTAATGGTCATCTCCTGTGTGCTGCCCTATTTCCTCTTATTTTTCCTTAAAATATTGAACTGGTTCTCACTTCAGCAAGAACTGCCCACATACAAGTTGCAAACAACTGAAGTCTGTATGAGAATGGAATATGTTCTCTCATCATACACATTCAACCAATAGAATGGTCATAATGGTCCCCTGGATTTCAGGGAAGACTAAATCCTGATTTTTACTGATGCAGAGCGTAACAGCACAGAGGTCTATTCATCTATCCATTTTTCCTTAATAGGAAGTAGCAATGTGTCCGTGATGTTGGGAACCATCCACCATTCGCATTAATGCAAGCTTTTCTCCAGCAAGCATCAGATTTTTACTGAAGTTAATCACTTTTTATGATTTTACTGAAGACCTTAACTGGGGTTCTTCAAATAGAGTACAAGCTAGACAAGGGCTCTCTCCTCTCTTGCTCCTGCAGTTCCTGCAAGCTCTTGCTCAGATCCAGGATCACTGTTGTCTCAGTCCCTTCTGCTTCATTCCTCTTTTTCAGGCTCACTTTGAAAGTGTACCGATTTCATATGTATTTCTTGTTCTTTTCTTTATTTCTCTTTAAGCAGCCGTCCAAACTTTGCAATAAAACTGTCGTCTGGATTTCAGATCACTCGGTAATAGTCTGCTTTCCATGCATATGAAGTTAATAATTTATGTGAAACGTGCAAAAAAACGAGCACCAGTCTTTCTCGCGTTGGTATTCGGTGAAGTCCCCTGCACACAGAGGCTGCCTGGGCCCTTTCACACGTCCACGTGCACTTTGCTCGTTCGGGTCCGAACTGGGTCCACTGCTCAGACCCTGAGCAGATGCAGAGCGGCATCTGACTATCCCTGGCTGGCCAGGAATGAAAACTGCAATCCATAAATCACCAGGGCCATGATTGCTTCTGAACTGATCCTCGGATTGGGATTAATAAAAGCAAGGCACAGTGAAATCACCTACCTGTTTCCTTGGCCACATGGGCTATTAACAAGAAAAATGTTGAATGAAGAGCAGTCAGTTAAGGATGGGGGAGGGGACCTTTGCAAGTACTGAACTACACTCCTAACACTATGTACTGTACAGGTTAAAAAAACACCCTACGTGCTTCTTAATATCAGTCCACTGTTGCTGATTTAGTTCAGTATACATAAGGAATCTGGTACTGTGGGGCACCAAGACTCTGCAGGTATTTCTGATACTTCAAAGTTATTAACAAAGATGCATCTGTGCTTTTCTGTCCTCATTTTGTGTGACACCAGGAACATGACACCAGGGATGTAAAATACATCCCTGTTCAAAATATTTCATTTAAAGCTTTTTTTTCTAACTGGCCTTTTTCCCCCTTCTCTCTTTTTTAATGCTTCCACTGCTTGACAGTGTCAAAAGATGCTGTGGTTTGGGCTAAAGGTTTGTTTTAGTGACTGAGGAAGTGCTTTGCTAATAAGTTTCTTCCAGTGATGGAATCTTGTCTGTGATTTCCAAGGAAAATGAGCTCTTCATACAAGCAAAAAGGTATGATTGAGACCTGTATAAATACCTGCCATCAACATATAAGCTGTTACACTGTGTTTTGAAGGAGATGTATCTTCTTGCACATTTTTTGCAGGCATCTGCATGCTTGCTTACGTGCTGTGCTCATAGGAAACATGAAAAGTGTGTGTCTTTCCAGCATGGGGATTACTCACTTCAGAATACCAATGAAACAAAAACTGTCCTTACTTTAAAACATTATGGGAGATAATAAGATGCACAGATTTCTGTGTGGCGTTACAGTAATTGTGATGCCTCTGTTCCAGGTAACTTACAAATGCTGGGCTTAACTCAGCCAACTTCAGTAAAGTTACTCCTGTGTTAAAATCAGAACAAGCCAAATCTCACTGACTAAAGCTCTTCTTGGTGAATGGAGTGACTAATCTTAAATGGATACTGTGCATCCATTCAACTGAATCATATGTAGAGCAACATATAATTTGAGACTTAGATAACATAGGCATGCAATGTGGGGAAGCGAACTTCAGCTAAATTAATTATAGGGATATACTTAATTAATTGAGCCATGGAAGTTTCTCTGAGCGCATGTGCAGTTGCACCGAGTTTTGCACCTTGCCTCTTTTAGGAGCCTCTCCTCCTGGAAGCACTTTTCCAGCTCAGCAGGTCCCAAACGTGGCCGTGGACCCCTCAGTTGGTGTGGGCACCTCTGCACCTCCAGCTGACCATGGGTCAGGATCTCAGGCTGGAACATAACATCCTTAGGAAAAAACAGATGGTGCTGATTGGCTCAGCATCTGGAAGGAAGCACAGAGCCTGTGTCTGTGCCACTGCGCAGCAGCAGCCCTGGCATGTGGCTCACCTGCAGGGATGTCCTTGGCTCCGGGCAATGCAGCCTGGATTCACCCAATGTCTTTTTCAAGGGTACACTGACCAGCAGCCATCGGATAGCTGCAACACGTGGCGGCCACCAGGCACAGGTCCTCTTGGGGTACAAGCCTGCAATGAGAGGTGAGATGTGTGAGCCCTCCCTGCCAGGGGGTGAGATGCAAACACCACAGAGCGCACCGCTTCCCTGCAGAGCTGCTCAAGCTGCTCTGCCATTTGCATACATAATAATATATGTGAGGTATATATATAATTTATAATAAAATCTCAGCTTCATCACTGACCTGCAACTTATAGACACCAGATGACTCCCACCACAAGGACTATATCTGCAGCTCTCACGCACGCTGGGGCTCTTAAGCTTGAGGCCTTTATCTCGGGAAGCACAAGTGCAGATCCAAACGGCACTGCCTTCTCCTGGAGGAGATAAGACGTCTTGCTCAGAGACCTAGTTCTGTGCTTGGCTTCTATCACGCAGCACCACTTGGCGAGGCTGCCTGGTTTATGTGATAGCAGAGACTGCATTACTTAGGGAAAAACAGAGACTTTTTCTTTATATAAAAACAAATGACACATTCAAAGTGTTTTTAATTTTGGAGTTTGTGTTTTCTTGGGATTGTGCCAAATTCTGGAGACCACATTCCCCACCCTGTCCTTCTGGAGGAATTTGGCTAAGGAAAGCACCATAAGGCTTGTTCCCTTTCCTCTCCCTTACTCTTAAAATCTTGAGCACTAGCAAAATTCACCTCCACCCCCCTTTTTTTTTTTTCCTGCAAGTGGTGAATTCTGAAGAACAGGAATGTTCCTGGGAAGAAACCCAGGCAGAATCACATTCAGAACAAGTCAAAGATTTCTTGCATAGCTGAAGCATGTGTTTGCAATCCCCGATTGCTGGAGCCTGTGAGCCCTGCCAGCATATGTTGTTCCCTTCAGATGTTCTCAGACAGCCCTAAGTGGAGTCCAGTGCACTCTGTGCACAACGTTTAGCTAGGGATTTTGTTTATTTACCAGCCTGTTCAGGCCAAAAAGGCTCTCAATGAAGGGAAGGCAAATAGGGAACCTACCCTCCCAAGAACCTTCATTAACAATGGTCAGAGCCATTTGTTTGCAGGCCTCTAAGTGCCACAAACTGGCTCTGTTGTGGCCAGGGAGAGCTTGGCTGCTGCTAATACCCTACCACCCTAGGCTTCAGGTAGCATGTAGGACTGACAAATTCCATTAAAATCAACGTGCATAGCCCCACTGAAGTCTGCTCCCAAAAGAGGAAAGATAGAACCCTTCCCTTGAGATCCCTAATGGATGTCTAAAAGGTGATTTTTAACCACTGGGAAGCCGCATTTCAGTGCTGGGAAGACAGGCAATAGATGCCTATTCTCCCTTCTGCCTCAGAGATGCCACTGATTCAGGAAGAATTCAGCCCTTCTAACAAGTGCCATTTAAACGGTTCAAAGCTGGAACCTGGCAGGACCCAGAAGGATGGGCACATCCTTCTTGAGACACTGCTTGGAAGAAATATTGCTGCAACATATTTGCAAAGAAACCTTTGTCTCTGCATCGTGCAAGAGCCCACAGCAATTCCCTGGTCAAGCAAGTGCTGGGTCCGGGCAAAGGACAAGTTGCTGAGAGTATCAGGTGTCTTTCCAACAACTTTCTCATGCAGGCTGAGCTTGCCAAGACCTGCCTCTCGCTCTGGAGGCTCAGAGGGTCTGTGCTGTGCTGATCCCTGCTACTGCCTACCAGACTCTCCAAGTCACCAGTGCCACATGCTACATGTTGCACGTGCATACTTTCTTCAGGACCTCAACCCCTCTGTTCCTTGCTCTGTGCGACTTTCTCTGTGTTGTCTCCAGTTCATCCCCCTTCCATGTGTGCCCAGTTGGACTTTGCGATTTCTTGAACATAAGGTGCCACAATGAGAGAGGAGACTGGAGGAGAAATGGAAGAAACAGAAGGGTCTTTGAATGCCAGATCTTCGGTCTTAGTAGCTGAGTAACAGTGCTTAGCACTGGGGGTCTGGCTCCTTCACACGCCCACAGAAGGTTCTCCCCATCTTCACTGGTGTACAGCGATCATTACCAAGTAACACAGAGGGGCAGCAGCAGGCTCTGCTGTCTTGTCACTGACAGCTGGTGGTGGCAGCACTATAGAGAGAACAGAGTCCAGTGCATCCCCGATGTCTGTTACCCCAGGGCCAACCCCAAGGTAAAACCCTACTCAAGATTTAGCGATGGGGTCAGCATCTGGCTCCCAGCCTTCCAGGAGCTGGAACAACGCTCTTCCTTGACAGCACCAAGAAGAAAGGCTCTGGGTTCATCTGATACCATTTATTCTGCTGGAGGCTCCGATAACCAGGGTACTGGGAAGAGTCCATGGTCTTAGCCATGCAGGTTTTAGTTTTTAGTGTAGACGCATTTCAGGCAGAGAAGCAGCCATAATTTAAGTAGGAAAGCTCTGGGATTTTCCAGCAGGGCTGCTTCCAGACACGATGTCTCTTTCCCTGCTCTGGGAGACCAGAAATTCAGGACTTTCAGTGCTCCCCATCCTCTGTGGCACATGAGTTGTATGGGCCTGAGCTGATGCTGGGAACGGCAAGAAACAAAAATTTCATCAGAAGCCAGCCCAATCACCAGAAATGATGATGGATTAATTGTAATAGAGAATGGGAAACAAAACTGCCCTGTGCCTCATGATTAATTAAGAAAAAGGATCACATAAATGCTGAGATAGGGAAAGCATTTTCTGTAACTGAGGCTGTTACTTTAATTGGAAAGTGTTGTTAACACAACTGCCTGATGGAGGCTAGTGCAATAGCACAGCAGGGCTGCTGCACATCTGCAGGCAAACAGCCGAATTGCATCCCTCAGCTTCAATCTGCAAATTTCTGAAGCCAAAAGAACAACTTTAAATTTAAAACTTCTGTTGGAGCTCATGCTTCAGTTGGGTTCGGTGCCAGGACATGCAAAGTCTCAGGGCATTAAGAGTCTCATGTAGAAGAAAAGACGGTGGGGAGTCATTTGAGCTGGCTAGTTATGTACTGAGCTATAGCAGGATCTGCCTTCATTCCCTTTAAATTAACTTGTGGTGAGGAAAATGGGGGAAAAGTGAGATTTTATCACTTGTAATAGTTACACCAAAAGCTAGGGCTAAGCATGGCTCTGGCTGATAAAATTCCAGTGTCCTACACAGAGACCAACAAATGGGTGTCAGCTCCAAATTGGCTCTGACAGTTTTGGTAAGTGGGCTGTCCCTGAGAACACCCCAAATCACTAATTGACCATCATCAAGCACACTGAAGTAGCTGCTCGGTTGGCTGATGTTTCTGGCTCTCTTCGGACCTTACTCTAACAGAACCCTTTGGCCACTGAATAATGAGACAGGTTTGCATCTACCCTTGTTCTTCCAAGAAGCTCTAAGTGCTAAAGCCATGGGCAAGCTGTGCTATAATGGTGTCCTGCCTATTACACAGAGCTTTCCAAGGTACAGGCAAGCAAACAGGTTCACCAAGGACTCTGTTGTGTGTTGGCACCTCAGCATATCTTCCATTGCATGAAGCAATGCACCCTTCTGTCGATAAAGGCTCGTGAAAGCAGCAAGTGCAAATTGTGAACAGTAGCAAAGTACCGCAAATGCTACAAGCGAGAACACCAGGTACCAAAATCGAATGAGTTTTTGGTCCTGAAACACTCTTTTACCATGTGGGCTTTGTCCTTGCTGGTTATTGCTGCAGCTCCCTTTGCACAGGCAGGGTTTAAATGGATAGGCTGAGAATAATCACCAGCAATCTGGGCAATCCTTTGCTGGGGCTCTTCACTGCCAGAAGCTGCTTTGGAATATTCACAGCTGCTTCCCTAAATATCTGGCAGATTGGACAAAATTAAAGAAATATGGGCCTTGGGCTTCAAGGCATACTGGGAAGTAACTAATCGGGCTTCCAGCTGAGCCTAACACAGGAAGAACATTGCTAGCAATAAAGACTGACAAACTGGGGCCACGAAAAGAGTACAGCCTTATGGGGAAGTCTCCTCCTGCCCTCTGGACCATGTTCACCATGAGGAGGTGGGACCCAGGTGGTTGTGGGGGTTTTTATCTTATCCCAGGGACCTTCTCAGATGACGGGAGGAAGAAACACCATTCCAGACAAGGTGTGCAGGCAGCGTGAAGGGGCTCAGGTGCAGAGCTAGCCCCATGGCTGTGGGAGAGCTTGTTTGGCCATGCAGCTTGCACGCGGGCAGCACATTGAGAAGTGGGGATTGGGGTCAGGCCGTGTTTGTAGCTGCTCCCGGGCCTGCAGCCCAGTCCCACCGTGCAGATACCAACCTTGCAGCCAGGACTTTGCTGGTCTGAGGCCTGGAGTGGGCAGGGTGCTCAACGTGGTCCCACCAGCTGGTCAGGGTGATGGACACCGGCTTCTGAGTGGTGCTCACAAGGAGATCAGCAATGTGGTCTTCAGGCGGATGAGTGAACGACATTGCTTGACCATCCTAGGAACAGAGCACCTGCAAGGATGTACGAGGGACAAAAAGAGGCAGGGAGAAAGGAACTAACATGAGGATTAGAGAAGTGACAGTGAAAAGATGAAAGGTGCCAAGTGTCATCCCCTTCATGCTCCTGGGTGGGACTCCACCAGTAACAAAACAAGTATCACACAGAAGCAGACGACAGAAACAGGTTACCCCCCCCCACATTTCCTTAATACACCCACATGCTCAGGCCTGGCTGAAAGTCAAGTACCGTCTCCTCACCTTGTTGTTACATGCAACACAAAGGCTGTCAGGAGAACGACAGTGAATCGGCAGAAGAAAAGTAGCTGCACTGAATTTGCTAATGAAGAAAAAAAAATCAAAAAAACATAGGCCTCTTGTTAAGAAAGAATGGGAACTAGATCTGTTTATTCTGATTCATTTTGTTTGGTTGTCTGTGTCTTGAAATTACAACACAGGAAACTTTGGGGGAATCAATTTAGTAAAGGAAGCAGAAGAGCAACAACTTTCTTTGCACAAGGTGATAGTTTAGAGTTCATATAAACATTGTGCCACTCACTGAACTAGAGAAAAAAAAATTTGGCTCAGAGGCAGTCACTAAATTGAGGAAGGATTTGTTGATAAGCTGCTCCTGGGGAACAATCTCAGAGTAATGTGAAAGATAGATGGGAAACGGTGCAGCAGAGCTGAGTTTGGAGCTTAGTAATCAGAAAAGAATACAGCACGATCTGCAGGGTTTCTCTGCTTCCCTCCCCATTTAGCACCAAGGGAAATAAGTACTTTTGATAGTAAAAACACCTGTGCCTGAAGAGGTGACACGGGGGTGTGCTAGTGCTGTTGTGTGGAAAAGCAGTTACTGTGCCCTATGCATCATCCCTGAACTCCTAGGCAGCTCTGCTTCAACTTGTTAGAAAAAACTGTAATAAACCTACTAGCTCTGGATTTCAAGATGATCAGCATTACCTTGACTTAAAGCACTGACACTTCCTAACTCCTCGCATTCATGGAAAGAAACAAACTGCAATGGCTTCTACTCACCAGAAAGCCACCTCCGCCTGGTAGCCCTTGGGGGAATCTCACCGGAACTTCCGAGAGGCAGTTGCAGCAGTTTTCCTAAGTGTCACTCCACCTGCCCTGGTCAAGGCAGGTACTGCTGCTTTGCACGGGACGGCTCTTAGGAAAAAGATTTGGGAGCAAGGCCCAGAGGACCGGAGCGCTCCTGCAGTAGCTGGCAAGGAGGAGATGGTGCCGTGAAACATGTAGTACCTGGCGAGCTGACGAAATCCAAAGGAGCCCCGTGCAGTTCCTTGGTCCAGGAAATGAAGCTTCGGGCCCGTTTCTTTGGAAAGATGCATTTACAGATGCTCCCAGAAAGGGGCAGCAGAGACCAATTGCACACAACGAACTCCCTCATCATGGAGAAGTCTAAATAGTGAAAATTAGTTTTAATAGTTTTTTCCTTGGCATAAGGAGGCCCCACCACATGTCTGTTCAAATAAAAACAGCAGGACCTGTACAGGCCAAAATGCTTTGGAGTAACACAGTAGCGTTACTCCACTGTGAGTACTGTTACTGCACTGTGAGACCTTCACCCGCTTGTTGAAGGAAGGCAGCAACCCATGTTTCAAAGAGGAATGTTGTGTGGACTGTGAGGACTGGCTCGGGCCCTGCAATGTCTCAGCCTGGTACTCTGTAGCACCCTGTGTGACACATGATCATGGCAGTAGCACCACACGCTTCCTCCAGCTCCTTCTGCTGCAAACGGAGGTCCTGGACCACCTTTGCAATCTTTTCGTGCTTGCTCGACCCACAGAAAGGCTTTCTAGATTTGCTGCCTCAAGAAAAAGGCATAGTTTTTAAACTTGAGAAAATCCTCTATGTTTTACTTAAGTCACTTATCTCATTCCTGGGCTACTGCTTTATGCCATTTTCCTGCACAACCCACAGCAGGAGGGTCCTTCTGATGAGAAGGAAGCCAGGAGCTCCAGCTGTGGGACACCACCAGTAGGCAGAAACCACAAAACCAGTCTAGTCCTCAAGGTGTTTCTGGCCTAAGAATAAGACTTTGAAACAAGAAAGGAACAGGGTGACAACACTAGTTGAGAGAACAGCTATTTGCAGCAGAGGAGCTGAGGCAGTAACAGCTTTATCAGGAAACCAGCAAGCCCTCCTGATCCCGCTCTCAGCATAGCTCAACACACAGCAAATCTGGCTGCAGACTACGGTGTTGGCTTCCCCTGAAGCCAGTGGCAACCCTCCCACTGGCTTCAGTGGGAGCAGGACTCCCCGCCAGATCTCGTGCTTCCCATTCCTTTGCGGCAGCCATGAGAGCAAGCTTCCCTTCCAAGGCTGTGTCTGCAGCTAGGGCCTTCAGGAGCACAAGCACAGCCCTCCTCGCAATCTCAGAAGCAGCTACGGGAAAGAAAGGACAGCTCTGTAACAGGAATGGTGACTGCCCAGTGAATAACCTGCTTAGAAATGCGCGGCTCCCTGCGCTGCATTCGCTTCTTTTGGCTCGCACATCTGCCTGCAGGGCATGCACCAGGTTAAGCATCAGCTCTGGCTGCGAGGAAGCACTAGTGGGCGAGATGGCATGAGATGGGCTATGCAGGTGGCAATGCTTAGCTCTCTTGGTCCTACCCTGGCTCCCTACCTGCTTACACAGTGACCTCAATACAGAAGGGGACATACAGCAGCACAGTAAAATAGTGGGCAAGATTAGACTTAACCGTAAAATGGCCCATCATAATAATTTGCTCTATTCTTGCTGCTCTTCTCGCAACGGAGTGGGTGACTATTCGACGAGGTGGAACAAGGCTGACTGTGGGCAGGGGTCTGCATCTGCTCCAGCATGAAAGGTTACGTAGAACATGGTGCAGACTGGTGATGGGGGGTTCTGGCTCCTACAGGACAGGCAGACCTGGCTGCTGAGATGAGCACGTTGAGGTGAGACATTTCAAAGGTGGCAAGTCAGGGATCTTGTTCCTTGGAAATCAGAAATTCAGGACTCACCAGCATGGTGCTGACCACTTGTATTGTTTCCAAGGTCCCGCAGCGTGTCCATCGGACAGATTGATGTCTGAAGAACTGTTTGTATATCAATTCTAGAGGCTAAGGAAATTCTTCAAATCCCACAGCACACGTGCACTGCTACAGAAAAGCTGGTGGAAATGTGCCAAGTTACAGCTCCTCAGTTGCTACCCCTGTAACAAATGCCCTGCAAAGAAAACTGGAAAATACTTCAAGAAAGAGCAACGATAACACAAAACTATCTGGCAAGGGGTGGAATTTAATATTAATAGTTTTCTTTTAGTCACTATGTTTCCTGTTTCTACCTTAACCCACTAAAATCAGCAATGCTCTGAAAAGGGCTGTAAACTTCTGCACCACTAAAGTCTTTCAGTGGAGGATCTCAGAGAAGTTGTCAAACATCAGAGACACATCCCTGGAGACCCTCAGAGGTTGCTGGCCAGGCTCCCCTGACTAGAAGTAATCTCTCTGTGCCATCCACATTTTGCTTTAACCTGACAAAGTACCTGCGTTACTGAGCTGACTTTCCACGAAAGATTTGGGGTGGAAACACTTCTAGGAAGATGGCTCCCATTAAGGATTGAGGTCTGCAAGGAGCGTGGTGCTGCCTGGGGCACAGCATCGCAGATGGAAGTGTTAGTGCTTGCTCCATGGTCAGCCCTTCGGACTGTCTCCTCTCCTGGAAGATGCACTGTTTTGCCTGCAGGACCCTTGACAGAAATTAATGGGCAGAGTTGGCTGAAAAATTTCTATTGAAGTAGTATTTTTCGCCAGAAACAAATTAAGTGGAAAATAATAGACAAAAAGAGTAGTTTTGAATGACACTGCTGGTCAAAAAAAAAAATCCAAAATGGAAGTATTGTCAGCCAGAAATGGAAGTATTTGGGGTGAGACAGGAAAAGAAAGGGGCGGAGCTGGGCAAGTCTCAGCAAAACCCTGAAAAATATCTAAGCAAATTTTGAGAAATATGAGGATGCTTTTGATGTTCTTTCTCCCTAGTGAGAGATAAATCTGTTTTTAGACCCATCCTGCAGGGAGGCTGGAAAACAACCGAGCAAACATGAATCTCCCTTTTTAAATATATGGCTATAAGTACTCGGTAGCCTACAGGTAGCAATTCCTCTAGAGAGGCACACAGGGAACACCAGGTCTCTCATAGCAGTAGCCTAAGAGTCTATCACTCAATGACGATGACTCCCAGCACAGGATTTCTCTTTTAGACAACGCCTGCTATTTTTTAAAGAATGAATACAACCTAGATGTGCATTTCATACCTGTTCCTTAAGGACAGAGCAGCGGAGAAGTGTGCTGGGCAGCACTCTACATTCCCACAGGGCTGAGCCACAGCGACCGCTGCTGAGAGCCCAATGGTGACACACTTGTGTGAGCCTCTCAGGAAGGAGG
Organism: Crypturellus undulatus; assembly: GCA_013389825.1. Taxonomy (NCBI): domain Eukaryota; kingdom Metazoa; phylum Chordata; class Aves; order Tinamiformes; family Tinamidae; genus Crypturellus; species Crypturellus undulatus. The sequence goes on from VWPW01006103.1 coordinate 246,053, forward strand.
TTGGTGCCAAACAAAACTGCAGACTGGCTGAGTCTTTGGGCCACTGGAGACAAAATCCCTAGCACCCACAGAGCTAGGGAGATAAATGAAAGCTTCAAATTATTCAAATAATATTTCTTTTCTAAGAAAAGGGAAAAGCCAACAGTGGCTTGTCTGGCTTTGCTGGCAAGATGCTGGTTGCACTGATCTTTGTGCAACCTAAAGTTCCTGCTAGGACTTCACCTTTTTGACCTGGGCACCTACAGGCTGGAGAGGCGCCCTGCTTGTCCTCCAGATGCCCGCGCCATCATATTCACATTGTTGTACACAGCAACCTTACAGAAACTGTCACTGCTCTCTGGATGGCCGATTTTTGCTGGTGGAGGGAAGGCAGCCGCAGGGTCTGGCGCGTTACCAGCGCTCTCCTGCTGATCACACGAGCAGTTCCTTCTCTCTGCCAACCCACATTCTGAGGAGTATCCGGACTTGGGGCTGGATCATTCACTCCAATCACTCTAAGAGGCATCTCTGAAGTGATGAGGATTTTACCCGTTGCTACTTCTAATAACACAAAAAAGATGTCTAAGGATATAAAATCAGTGGGGAATATCCCTTCCCTTCTGCCAGTGCAGGAACCGTAGTATGGGCTCACTCACTCCACTTGGAAGCAGCCGATGCTTATGTCCATGCCTTTCTGCGTTGCTGCTGCTTTGGGAGCCTCTGCTTCCCGCTGGCCTGCTGAGCTCTTTACACTCCCCAGAGATGAACCTTTCTTTGCCTGTAGTTCCTGAGCATGAGAATGTCTGGATGTTGCTTCCACGTGCTGCCACACTAAGCGCGTTACATGGTTACACCAGGGCTCAGAGACAGCAGAAAGCAGCTATGGCGAGAGACAAGAGATTGCTGAAGAAGTAAAACAAAGATGTTTTTCTTCAGAGGGTTGAAGGAAGAGATTAAATGTGCGTGAGCCAATGAAGGAGGGTACTCTGTACAGACTGCAGAGGCAGCCAAATTTCTGGTGGGTGCAGGCAGTTTTCTGGGACACAGAACAGCTGCCAGCAGAGCGAAGGGGAAGGAGGCTGGGATCACCCAGGGAAGGCAAAGCCTCCTTGTCCACAGGGAAGAGAGGGAAGACAAGGCAGTTGTTGCTGGCATTACCCTGAGACTACTACAGTCCCACGGACCTGGGGAGAGGCCGGAGATGCCGAGGATGTGCAGGCTCACCCAGAGAGCCCACTGAGCCATGCCAAGGGCTGGACCTCACATGCAGAAGGGTCACGGGCTCCTTCAGGGCACACTGTTGTTCCCAAAGCTGCAGACAAAGTCACAGCCTGTGGCATGAGCCAGACAAGCCATGCTGGAGACTCTAGCTCTATCCCAGCCCACAAAAGGATGAAAGGATTAAACATCCAAGCAGGAGCCTTTCACAGTCAAACAAGACAAGCCCAGAGAAACCACAACTTTCAAGCAAACCCAACTGCTTCTCTCTCCTGCAGTTGAGGCAGACACCCCAGGCCATGTGAGCATCATGACTGTGGGAACATGCAGGGCACACATGTGTAGGGCCCAGCAGCAGCTGCAGGGCTCTGCTAATTGCAAAAGCCCCTCGGAGTGCCTGGCCACTGCCTGGCAGATTCAGCATCTCCAACAATAATAAATGTGGTACAACACTGCCCACAGACACCCTTCTCGAGGCCTGTCACATGAAAGGGACACAAAAGGAAGAGAGGTCAAGTGAGATTCACAGAGGTCAGTTTTGGAGACCCTCTCTGATTACCTCTTGGAGGGGTTACTGAGAGGCTGGTGGCCCCTCTCTTCTCATACACTGTGTTGTTTAAACTCTCCTTTTAAAACCTGGCAGTTCTTCCCATCCAAAGTAAACATGCTGCAGTCCTGGCTGTCCGAGGCAGCTACGCAGTTGGGAACTCGCTCTCCAGGCAGATCGGCCCATTCCTAAGGAGTGTGACGAGAAGTCAGACATACAATAAAAAGCCAAAAATTTACACACAGAAAAGATAACTAGCCTTCGTGCATCAGTAACATTTGAGGTATCACTCTTTTCCTACTGACCTGCCTCCAAATTAAGATGAGCAGAAGGTTGATGAAGTGTACGTTGTATGGAGAAGGACCACCAAGCGTTTTCAGCACAGCTCCAAGCACTCAAAGCAGCAATACTGCTGAGGATCCTTTCCACAGCCCATCTGTGACCACATGCATGACCTTCACTAAGTGATTCTTGCTGGTGAGCAAATTCCTGCTTTCCTTAATCCATCGAAGCACGAGCTTTTTGAAATGCAGAATGCTACAGTTCTTCTCTGCCTGGGACTCCACATTGCACTGTTGTACCGACACTTTTTAGTACGAAGAAAAATCACCTTTCCCAGCGGAGCAGGTGGTGTTGGGCAGAAGTGCATGGCAGTTTTCACCCCACCAAACCAGCGAGGTCCTGAACTTGGTGCACGGATGCAGTAATGGGGTGCGTGGCACTGAGGCTGGCGGGAGGTGCTCCCTCCCGTGCTCCTTGGCAAGGACTCACCTTCCAGAGAAGTCCAGGGCACACCAGCTTTCTGTGAGGGCCCAGGGGACAGCTTAGGCTCACTGGGTACCCCAGGACTTGCAAACCAGTAAGGGAAACAGGTGGAATGGGAGGAAAGGGATCTGAGTGTCACACAGCTGAAGAGAGATTATACTTTCCTCTTGGTACACTGGAGCACCAGAGCCACCTGACCCCACCTGCCTTTAATGAACTTGTCTGAAATGTCTAAAATGTAAAATAGGCAAGCTAAATATGTAAGCCTACCGGATTTGTAGAAGAGATACTGGAAAATACTACGAACATTTGAAGCCAAATGCATGACAGCATTCACTACACCCTTCCCACCCACTGCCACATCCCAGCTTCATGTAATGCCTTTTGGCTTCCCAAGGCTCAGAGCTACGGTCTGTTGTTTAAACAGGTGAACAATTGCAATCCCACGCTGGCTCCAGGCACTGCACAATGATGATGGTGTGTTAGCATATAGCAACAACACTTGGACAGAGTTTCTCAAATTTTGCTGCTGCTAAGTCACAGACATAACGGTAGTGGGGCTGGTACCTCCTAGGCTACCTCTGAAAATTAGGAAGCTTATCAGTGCTGTGCCATTATCAAGAATCCAGCATGAAATCAGTATATGAGCTCTATTTTTAAACTCAGTATAAACTTCAATTCTGTAAATCATTTTGCACCCACCTTTTGCATCAAGCATAGGACCTAGTGCTTGTTTTTAAAGCTGCTTTATAAGGGTGCTGCTCCCATCTCCACAAAGGGACCTCTCTGCAAGAATGGTGTTTGGAGAGTAAGAATGACAGCACCTTTTAAAGACAGGACAGGAGAGATCCTACAAGCTCATCTGTGTGCAGCTACATGAAAAGGAGCAGTTTCACCAGGCCGCAGGGGGTACTAAATCCTACAAAGATTCCATCTAGTCCCTGCCAACAAACGCCTCCAAAACACTTTGTGTTGGAGTTACTGTGTTTATTTCACGCCAGGAAAGTGCTCAGCCAAGTTATGTTGACCCCTTCCCAATGGTTGGGATAGTTTTGCTCCACTATAAATTCGCACCCACTCAAGAGCCTTCAGGATCGGGCTGTGCCCGTGGAGCAGCTACCGCTGAGCGTGCAGCCCAGTGGGTAAGCGCTGCCAGCTCACCCCAGCTCCGGACACACCGCGGCCACTCCGAACGCACTCGCCCTGCATCCCTCCCGACCAGTACGAGCTTGAGCTTCGCCGCAGCCCGCGCACGGACTCCCCACCGGAGTGGGCTCGCTTCTTTCCAGGCCTTTGGGCCGGTGTGTTGCTCACCAGACTCTGCATGCTCCACTGCAAAAGCACGGCCAGACCCACTGTTTCTGACTTGTTAGTGTGCTGGGATCCCCGAGATGCCAGGATTTTGCTGACAAACGACCTTTTACACCTACCAGAGCTCTCAAATGGTGGCCTAGATTTATCTGACTCCCAGCCTCAGTCCAGTACGAGACACACGTAATGTGCTACTTACAGCTTCGCTCCCATTCCTTAACATTCACAGCAAGTTGCTGGGTTTGCTTTGTATTTTCTTTTCAAGTTCAGAAACCTTATTAAAGTTGTTATGGAAAAAATAAATTTATTATTCAACATACTCAATCTTTTCAAAATGGAATGATCCTCTCCTCATTTTTTTGGTTTTCATTTACAACTGGTTCCATTCAGTTTGACTGTTTTTATCTTTTCTATTTATAACCAGCACCAAAAAGAAAATTACCATGGATACAGTACATATGCAAATTAACTAATGGAAAAATATATACATTTCACTCTGTAATGAAAAACTTAAATGATATTATTGCCATGGAGGATATATCCCTGTATTATAATAAAATATCAAGCAATAATCAACTGCTAAGATTCTTTTCCACCAACACAAAATAGCACCATACATGAGATAGTGAGAATCTACACTCAATAACACAATTGTGCAACTAGAAATGTACAGTACGTTAGTAACAGTACAGAGTATTGTTTACAATATGGAAATATCACCACTGTAATCAAAGGAGTGTCAATCTCTTACGAACAACAACTAAAAAAAGTATTGTCATAGATGGCTTTCTCTTCACCAGAAGGTAGGGCAGAGTATAGCTGTAAATTCATAGAAAAGCTCCTATAAAATGATATAAAACAGAAGTGCAGGAGTACTGAATTAATTTTTTTTTCATTTTTCTGGCAATTACAAAATGGGAGGGCTGTCCCTAGATGAAGTTAGAGAATGTAATAAAACAGAGCTGTGTCACGCCACCAGTTTTGAACTAATGATTGTTTCTGATTTAAAAGAACAGCCTGATGCATATTGGTCTGTGGCCTCTGGGAGCAAGTGAGGTGCCTTCCAGTGCTCAAACATTCCAAAGGATAAATTCATGTCTTGTAAGACAGGATCCAGAGCTTGGACCCAAATGTCCTTGCAAGTCCAGGGCCTTCCATACTGGGACAAGCCACAGATCAAACTAACCCAGTATCCTGTTCTGAACAGCAGACAGTAGTGAATGATTAAGGAAAAAAAAAATTACCTTTTTTCCCCTTCTTCTAAGCACTCTCCTAGGTGGCCACCTATTGCCTAGGGAGGGTGCCAGACCAGCACCAGAAGGAAAAATAATAAATAATCCCTGTTATTTGAAAAAATGGTTTCCATTAATAATAAACACACTTATCCTTCGCTCAAGAAAACACAAAATCCTGGCAGCAAACCCTTCCACAGCCCAATCTAAATGCCAACAATGCCAAAAATAATCAACAAGGGCTAACGTTTCACCTGGTCCGGCCACTCTATGGGCAAATATTACCCAGCTGAAGGAAAACTACAGCTAGTCCCAAACGTAAGGAGGGCACCACACCAGGGAAAACCGCCCTGGGGAATCCGGATATAAAGCAGCTATGTCCTCTGGGCTGTGTCTGATCTCTCTGGCACTTCCTCATTTGCCATTTGGCTAAGTAGGTATCGGGGGGGGGTTTGCCAAAAACTTCTATGAACAGCACCATTTTCACGGGATCACTTCCTAAGGGACTACCCAACCACTACTACCACCTCCACCTAGGCTAGAGGGTAGGAATAACAGAAGAGATTCGCTCCTGACTTTAAGATGCCAAAAGAGCATCCCGTATAACAGAAAACAAGTGTGAATCATTTCCCTGATGGAGAAAATCATCTGGAGCATGGGAAAGCAGAGCTATTTGAGACAGGCACTTGCGGGAAAGCTGTGTGCAAATGCGCCTTGGGTGCACAGGGCAGCACTTGTGTGCACACACACTCATTTGCACGAGCAAGCACAGATGCCCACACACTGTTAGTTTGCTGTGCAGGATTATATCTCTGTGCTTGAAACATGCAGCCCTTAGTAAAATGCAAGCGAGTTTTTCCAGGGAGGTCCTGAATATTGAAATGTTTGCAGTAAGAAAAAAAGTTATTTTCAAAATATGTTAGAAACTGAGAGTCTTTATCTTTCCTTATGCTGAAAAAAAGATTAACAGTGACAACTTGAGGACAGGCATGAGCTGCAGTGCAGCCTGGCCCAGGGAGTAGGAGCAGGGTTGAGTCCTGTGCTCCTTTCCTACGATTAAAAACGACCACAGCCGTTTCTAGAGCGAGTACAAAGCTGCAATTCATGCAAAAGGCTCTGCTTGTATCATGAAGAGCAGGCTGTAACTTAACCACTGCACAACTGGCCTTGGAGCCTGGCAAGGGAAATGATATGTGTTAGAGCAAGGTACAACAGATAAGACACTGATCTGCAGGACTAATGTAGGGGGCAAACTCTGCCCTGTGTAGAGCTCCCATTTCAAGTCTCACTTCTCAGAAAGGAGTTTGGGTTAAAGTGCAGATACATGGAGGAGAATATCGTGTATGTAGCACTTTGTAAGTGCTCTGATAGCACCAAACCTGATAGCACCAGAAAAAGGAGATACGAAGCATTAAAATACAGTGAGCAAAATCCTAACCTCTGCTGAAGGCAACAGGAGTCTTAGCCTTACGGCTTCAACAAGCCCAAGATTTCACCTTGAATGTCCTATATCAATCACTGCTTTTGACTCAACAGGCTATTTAATCTCAGATGGATACAAGAGCCGAGAGATGGGAAACACCTGTTCTGCTCTCGGGTCCAGCTTTCACAGAAAGGCTTTTCCAAGCCCCATTTCTGTAACAACCCTATCCAGTTTCACAGTCCTCTTAAAAGTAACATTCAGTTTTCTTATCAGATTTTCTTCTAAAAACTGGAGAGCAGAGATGAAACCAAACAATCCCCCAGTGAACTACTGGATGAAATGATTTCTGGCTTCTCCCGACTCATGCATATGGTCCTTGCTTAGAAATCATTGTCTACTGCTGTTAATAAGCTTCCATTTCATTGAGCTCAGTGGAAAAAAAAAGGCTTCATAAGAGAAACGGTGTATTTTTTTTCTGGGAAAAATGAGAGGTTTTTTTTTTTTTCAAATTAGAAAGAAGAACAAGTCCCTATTAGTTGTTTTAAAAAACATGATGTGGAATTTTGGATTCTATTGCACTGAGCTTTCTGCAGGAATTTCAGAGATGTCCAGCCTCTGCTATCAGCTTTCACAAGCTTTTACAGCAAATCCCCTCTTTAAATTAAGCCTTTCATTTACATGCGTCCCTCCAAGCCCACTCCACAGCAGGGTAACTATTGGGAATTAAAAACATCAGATGAAAGCCAAGACTGAAAGATTAAGCAATGTCTCTACCTTTGCTGAATTATTTTGCCAGAGGCTTCCTCCACTGAAGTACCCATAACCTTAGTCAATGTAATCACTTCGCAACTCTTGTCCTTTTCTGTAAGGGTAGCAAGCCATCCAGTGGCTGGTAATTTAATATATTAAAGTAAAAAGCATTAATGGAAAAGGTAAAGATGTCAAAATGTCAAAACACGATAAAATGATTGGCTCCTTGAGATGACTCTTTTCTGCATGTTTTTTTTTTAAGGTGGATAAGTGGATTACTTTGGTATCCAGTCTGTAGAAACAGTTTCAAGTCTTATTAGGTAAGCTTTGGAATCCACCGCGTTGTAGCAACTCATTAAGTTCCAGTACTCAGACCTACTAGTTCGTGATTTACATACAAATAGCTGTAATATCCTAAGAAGTAGCACAGGTTCATTAACTCTTCTGCTGCATCTTGTTTGCATAAAAGTCTCTGCAAGTCTGGCAGCAGCGCTGATACCACCGCATGTCTTGGCACAGATTCTTCTCTCGGATCACCCTGCAGTACACTGTCCACTGGTCGCCTGTGCACTTGTACGTGAGAGCAGCTTGGGACATGAAAAGAGAGGAAAAACTAACAGATTAGCCAGAGAACAGCACTGCAGATGTGATCAAAATCACTGCATATCCAGGAAGAAAGGGTTAAGTGTCATATGGTTTCATAAAGAGTTGCAGGTAACAAAATTGTACACTTGATAGAAATGCACGAATATGTTGAATGCTTTTTATGGCGTAAGACTTAAAAATTGTATGCAACATTTTTATGAATGCTCTGTAAATTGGAAAATATTCTAAATGAATATTATGGTCTTTGAGAATGGGTAAAAAATGAATGATTAAAGCACATCAGAGGGTGCTGGCCCAGCAGCATCTTCAATCCTTGTTCCTCATCCCTGATGGATGAAAACAGGAAAGGTCCACATACTGTAATTAGCTTGAAGTCTCAGTGCCAGGTACATGAAAACCATGTCAGGAAGAACTGGTAGGAATGCTTATTACTGAAGCTCCATTTTACTGGACAAAAGGCAAAAGAGCGGTAGAATATATGATGCAGTGAGGCTGCAATTTCCCAAGAAAAAAAAAGGTAACAAGAAACGAATTTTAAAAATTTGACTGCAAGAAAAAAAGCTGACAGCAGATGGAAGTGGTCATCTTGACCAAGGGAGCAGTTTCTGACAGTCTGTCAGTGGTGGAGTGGCTCTTTGAGAGCATCAGATCTGCAGCTCCCACCCACTGGGGTCCTACCAGGGCAGCATGCAGGTGATAGGATACAGCAGATTGTCTGCGACCCACCTGAATCTGAAATGAGAGCTTAATATATCAGAAATCACTGAGTCACAAATAAGACCGTGCTTCTAACAGGTTTCACTTGTTTAAAAGTTAGGTGCTTGCAATAAACCAGAGGTCCAAGCCCCGTAAGAGTAACGAGTAAGATAAGCACGTCTAGGACACATGGGTCAGGTATCTGAGGGGCTGAGCAAATCCATCTGACTGTGTCTTCACTAGGAGACACTGAGCAGAGATGTGAAAAATAAGGTGAGATGAACCCCATACTTCAATAATTCTGAAAATGTTACCCCAGATGAAAAACAATCTGGAACAGGGAAAAGACAACACAGGTTTTGTAGACTCAAGTTTTTTTTTTTTTTTCGGTATATTTTTTCAGTATGTTTTTTTCATGTGGTTGCTATTGCAGAGAACAGAATTTTCTGTTCAGATAATGCAATGAGAATTTGTTTATATGCAGAAAGAGCAAAACACTCAGTGATGTATCTTTCCGCTAATATCAAATATCATTATTTCTGGCCTTGGTGATTCCAAACTTGGTTTAGAAACAAAAGCATCCAAAATTACTTGCAGATTACTTTCAGCAGGGACTTGAGCCTCCCCAGCCTTCTGAACACACGAGCTTTTTATTGCTTTGTCCTAAAAATGTGAATTAGGATGGATTTCTTGTCTCATCGGTATCAAAGGCTTACTTCTTGAATGAAAAGTTTTTCCTCCACTATGCTCTTAGTGCTAAAATATCTGGGAAATATCCTCTCATGTTCTTAAAGAACTTAGAAGCTTCTCAGTGTAACTGCATTTGCAAGAAGAAAATTCCCCATATGCTTTTAAACAGCTGTGAGAAGTATTATTGACTTCAAGAAAAACAGAAGGTCCAGTCCTAGTTAAAGTACTGTTTGACTCTGAAAAGTTAGAAAGGCTGAAATTAAAAAAAAATGTTTATCCTTTTATAAACTGAGCAAATACGATGCAGAGGATTATGGATTCCCACAATATTAATAGAAGCATTCTTACCTAGCACCATTTTTAAAAGTGCAGTGTGAAGGTGTTTTGGGAAACAGGTTATCATTGCATACTCAAAATAACCACAGGCGCAGGGAGCATGAGATGAAGGTCAGTGGCAGAAAATCAAAGGGCTCAGAGAAAAGAGACTGAATGCTCACTTACCTCCCAGGGATAAATTAATTCATCATATCCACATTCTTGTGGCAGCAAATGAAAAGGAATAACCCTTTCTGAATAAAACAGATGCTCTACTTGTCAAAGTCATGCACTTTCCTTAGGGCACGGATTATGAATAAAGTCTCATACTTTACAATCATCACAGCGAAGCAGGGCAAGAATATATTTTGTGAGTGAGAAAGATATGCCCGTCAGCTCCCCCATCTTCCTGATGGATCAATCACCCATTTGCCTGCTCCTGCGGGTCTTGCAAGGCTCTCTACTACCCATGAGTGCTCCAGCTTTGTGGAAGCTGAGGATGGGACTGATGGATGAGAGGACTCACCCACACTGTACCTTTACTCTAGTCTGCCTGGGAGGCCCTCTCATCATTTCTGACCCTGGTCAATACGCTGAAGCCCGACCGTTACCACATTGGCAGCCCAGGCTTTGGTACCTCACGCTCTGCTTACAGTCACAGGTGGTCCCTTCCCCCCAAGACCTCTCACTCACCAAGTCTGGGCGAGGTAATTGTGTTGACATTTATTTTCTCGTTGCAGACCTCTTGGTGGCATTGCCTGTAGGCCGCTGGCTTGGACAGGATGGGGCACTCGCTGCCGTGGCGCCCCGTGACTTTGTGCATGCACTGGACCACGCGTGACTGGAGGCCTTTCCCGCAGGTTGAGGAGCACTGGAGGAGAGAAGAGAGTGAGGTCCAGGCAGAGTAGTTTCAAAAATCACATACATGAGGACACCGTAAAAATCCCTGCCAGGGCTGAAGCAGCCTGGCAGCTATCTATGGTGTTGGAACTCCACAACGGAGACACAGGGACCCTTCCTGCAGCTGTTTTATTTGTCCATGAGGATTTCCATGAGCAGAGGAGCTGCCCCAGCACAGGGGCGGGAGCTGTTGCCTTTCTGTCTGGATTCATTTCATCCTCTGAGTCCACCTGTCTGTCTCACCAGACACCGGGGACAGGGAGCAGGTAGAGGTGCAGTTCCCTCCACTGGCCACAAAGAGGCAAAGCTGGAAAACAGATACTGCCAAACACTACGCTAGCACATCCCGCTCCCTCTCCATGAGGGACCCAAGAGAACTGGTTGCCTTGGTTTGAAAGCCCTCTCCAGAACATGGTCAGTCTACCAAGGCTTGATGACCACTGCAAGAACAGAAAACCAATCTCACAGCAGAGGCAGGTAACTCCTACTGCACGCCTAGACCTCTAGAGAAGCTCTGTTCTAGTATGGAGGAGGAAACATCAGGTATTCAAGTATTCAGCCTCATCTATCCCTGCTAACTGTCTGGCACTCACCAGTCCTCCTGGGAGCAATTGCAAATTGTACTCCATGAGTTTTGGCTTCTCTTTGCCAGGAGGCCCAGCCTGTTTATATGCTTTCCTTGTTGTCATACAGTTGGAGTCCCTACCTCTCCCTCCCTCTTCCTCTGGCCCAGTCACTTGTGATTTACAATGTCCTACTTGCACGCTGTTCAATTTTAATAAAGCAAACACACTGAGCACAGTGAGGTGCACCAGCTGGAGTTAATAAAAGAACCTTGTATTTAAAATAAAGGAACAATGGGTTGCAGGACTTTGGTAAGGTTCCTATTTCTGCTAGAGCCACACACAAGCAAACGATGGGGGAGAGCACGAGATGGGGGGAAAACACAGAAATACACTTAGGATGGTACTGAAAACATCCTGATTTCTGTCCTCTGTTGTTTCTGAACAAGGTCAGTGCAATGCAGGAGGTCCTTCTAGTGAAACACTATCGCCTTGGAGCGGTGGGTTATTAAAAAAGAGCAAGCCAAACATTTAAGAGGCTCAAAAGACAAGCACCGCTGAGCCTGGAAGCTGTTCAGATCCTGAGCAGAAAAGGGCTTGTGAAGGGTCTTGACAGGCTGAATGGAGAGAGATGGAACAGCTCTGCTGCACTGAACCCACAGAAACTCCTAACAGCACCAGGTCTGCATGGAAAAAGTGTAGACACGGTGGGACTATGAACATGGTTCACAGGATGAGATACACGTGATGAAACAGACTCTGGTTTGAGTTTGGGCTGCTCTGCTGACATCAGCCCCAAGACTGAAGTCCAAGCACAAACTACAGGTATTCAAGACCAGGAGCTGGGGCAACAGAATGTATGGATATACTTAATTCTCCACCTCTTTCATCTAGAGGGAGAGCCCAGCAAAGTTGCAGTCATTTTGTCTGGGAAATATCACAAGAAACCCTTGCTGCTTCTCAAATAATACCAGATAAAAGACGACTAGCCCTGTTCTGGAGCACAGGGAACTTTTCCTTCCTGTGTGGGTCAGTGACAGGCCTGATGGAAACTGGCCGAGATGAACATGACCACATCAAATGGAGCTGGTGCAGCCCTGCTTCAGATCACCCAGTGCAGAAATGCATTTGCAAGATGTGCACCCTTTATTTCTGGAAAAGAAGAGACGTAGGATCACTGAATCCTGTTGCCAAAGATAACACAGATTCCTAATAATGTAATTATCTTCTTCAGTTATTCATACTAATGAGAGTTTATCAAACTGCTCTCTCTTTGATATACTCAGCAAATTTTTATTTCTTTTTCTTTTTAAATTCTCCCTTATACTCCCCCCGCTCTTTATTCCTATCTTTTCCCCCAGTGTATTTCCCTAGGATTAAATTTCCCTATTCTGAACAGTCTCTGGCTCAGATGGCCTGCTGGACTCTGCCATTAGGCCATCCTGGTGTGCTTATCTCTGTGCTTCCAATTGCGTAGCCTCTCCAAGACCTGCTTATGAAGTATTTTGAAGGTAACAGTCATGCTAAATTAAAAGTTTCAAATGCATTTTGGAATTCTAAAATTTAAACAAACGGTTATTTTTTCATCATTCTTATTTCAATTTAGTGTCAACATATTAGTTTACATTTCTTTGCACTTAGACATTCAGATATTGAATTTACATCGTAATTTGGTCACTTCAGGAATGATTACAGCATTTATGACTAAGTTGAACTCGTCCTTTGTTTGTGTGCTGTATGATGAACTATTCCAAAAAACAATCCTTAAAGTCCCTCATTTAACCCTCCTCCCAGTAACTTCACTTTCTGTGGTGAGATGCAGGCACTCTGTTAGTCGTGGCTGCCCCTCTGCTGCTTCCCAGCACCGGCATCTTCAGCATCTTCTCCGGGTCCAGAAGCCAGTCAGGAACGACCACTTCACTTGGAGACAAAGCTAACAAACTTTTGTTGTTATAAATTCAACTATGAGGTCCTTCCCCTTTACCAGCCAAAAGCAACCTCTAATCCCCAGGATTTCAATGGCACTTCCAGTCTTCAGAATACTTTACTAACCTTAATCCACACAAAACTCTTGACAAAGGCAGTGAATTCTATGTCCATCTTACATACAGCATAGTTGTATTGCAAAAGCATAAAGAAACTTGTCCAAGGCCACGGGGCCCCTTGACATCATTGTAACACAGCGGGTCTGAAACTTTTGTCTCTGGCCTTTTGACACTCCCTGAATAAAGTTTTCAGATACTGATGTACAAACACTCACCCACCTATGTCTGTGTTTCTGTCTCTGCATTTGTTAACCAGCAAGGAGGGCAAGCAATGAAACTTTTTCCACAGACACTGCCAACCCCAATCCTTACACAAATAACAGCAGAATTTTTGCCCAAGCAGTTTTATTCCTTCTCCTGGGAGACTGGGATCATCACCTATGCTATGCAATTAGTTTTTCACAGCCAGGAAGACAGATTTTAACATCTTTCTTGAACTCTTTTGGGCTTGGCAGCTAAGGGATGGTTGGACATCTGGCTTATTTTAAGACAAAATTTTCAACTCGGTACTTGGATAGTCTATTTGCCTAGGAATTTCAATAGGAAATAGGAATAGATACAAAATACATACAAAGAAGGAATTGTTACTCCTACTACACCAAGAAGAGAGGACATCATTAAAACAGGCAGAACAGTCAAACTCAAACTGAGGAGCAGATTCCCATAAATACCTTTTTTCCTACTCCGGCCAGCTGAATGCATTGCTGCAGCCTCTCTGTTTCCAAATATTTACGGAGGAAATAAGTACCCCCACAGAGAAGCAGGTAAGTATACCCAGAGAGGAGCAAGTAAATATACCCACAGAACCATGTGCAAGGCTAAATTCACCCTGGGTCTTCTGATACAGGCCCCTTGGCCTTGGATGCAGTATGTGCAGGAAGAAAAGCTGCTAAAGCCTTCCTGAAAACAGAGGAAGAACTGACAGAGAGAGCAAACTGCTCACAGCAGCACGTGGGCTGTGTGGCAGGGGCTGAAAGCATCGTTATGCTCCACCTCTGATCCTGTGTCGGCTGGTACCACGCCACGGTACCACTGCTGCACTGGGAAACTGGGCTGGTTATATTTAAAATACTGCTAAAGGAGAGCGGATTTTTCGGAGAAGTACTGAGTTGTTATGCTGCTATTTCGAAAAGTACTCTGCAGTTCTAAGAAGCCCTCACAAGCATTGAGCAAACTCCAGAATACTCATGCTGTTTTGATGATGTGAAGTGATATGCAACGCTGGAGCATCAGTTCCTGAGCCTGGTACAGAGCTGGGTGCATCTTCCCTAACAACTATGCTGCGTTTCAGGCAGTGCAAGAAAATCCTCTGGCAACTTAGGCTGGGAAGCTGGGCAAGGGGCTGAATACAGACAGCAGTGTGAGACAAAGCAGGGTTTTTTCCCTTTTATTAGCCACTGTCAGTGACACCGCTATCAAGAAAATGCATATGCAAACTATGTGGTTTAACCACAAGGCACTAAAGGAGCCAGATTTTACTGATAATACAGCCATTGTTAATAGGAAATCAACCAATATGCAAGGATCTAAGAATCTTCAACACTGTACAAAAGAGGGGTTAATGGAAGGTGTTAGGAAAAGTGAACCCGAGAAGAACCTAGTAGCTCTCAGTTCAAACAAGGCTCAAGAAGGCAAAAAGAACACAAAAAATGCCTCCCTTCACATTCCTTGGCAGTAGCCTGCAAGCCAGTGGGGATATCCAGAAGGAAATAAACTCACAAATTCTCAAGGCAGCAGCTGCATTCATCAGCTTAAAGATTTACTCACTGGAAAACTCCAACCGTAAGACCAAACTACGATTTTTCAACTGGAATGCTATTTCCACCTTAGGATACTGATATGAAAGCTTGAAATCTACCGAAGGTGAAGACAGATGTCTAATTGCTTTGAAAGCAAATGCCTCGGGAAAATATTAGGTATTAAAATAGCATGAATTTACAGTAGGTGCTGAGATCTGTCAAAGACTTTATCAACACCTGATCTGCAAAAGATAGCCAGAAGGAGCCCGAAATGGGCTTGAATGAAGCCAGGGCAGGGATGCCTTTGGGCAGCTGGAGGAACACGTTAAAGGGAGCAACCCAAAGAACGCCAAGGTTGAGGGTTAATGGGCACAGAAAAACAGTGCAGATTTAACCCTACGGAGAAAAGGCTGGGATCTGCTCAGAACTGGATGGGGCAATGGTGGGGACTGCTGGCCTGGCAGGGATGCATTCAGGCATGTGTCACCATCAGCAATTTGTTGCTTTCAGCATACAGTTGGGGCAGTTCTGGATGTACCAAAATATTCAAAAGGTTCCTACCTTCTGAAGACAGAGAGCTCAAGACAACAATGATAACTGAACTGAAGGCAAGATGTTTCCCTGCTTAATCCATCAGTCCGTCACCATCTGATGTTTCAAGATACTGGTTTGTCCCCAGTTTGCTGAAAGATGCCGAAGCCAAGGATAACACTATGGCTAAAGCTCTAATATTGAGAGATAGTCATGCTTTACTGACTTCAGAGTTCAAGTATTTCAAGGCGTTAGGAAAGGGGAGAGATTTTCCCCCGGGGTCTTTTTTCTTGCCTCTATGAAAGTCAGAAAAAAAGCAAGGCAAGTTCCTATTAATAACATTCCAAAACAGCATTGGAGATGAATGGCAAATATCCTGTAATTACTCTGTTCCCAGGACTTTAATAATATACATGTGTGTGCTCTGAAAGTCAGTGCTCCACACACCTTCACAGTAGGCTTTTTATAAATATTGTTAATTTAAACTCTGAAATTTTAACTGAAAAGCAGCATGCAACATGCTTCAACAAACACCAGGTCAACTTTCACTATGGCATCATGCAAAAGAAAGAATTTTTTGTCTTTTTGCTGATAGCATCTAATTAGCCCAAAGCAAACTCTAAGCTGTTTTTCAAGCTTCCTTGTTCTTTTACTTTTTTCTTTTTTTTTCTTTTCAAACCACATGCCTGTAAATAGAACATATCTGGTCTTGCTTACAACAATCTTTCATTTGGAAACTTTAGTGAAATGACTGATTTGTTTAATTTAACTAAGGCAAAAGAAAGCCTGTTCTTCTGATCAATATGGAAGACACAACAAATTATAGTAGAAAATGCTCACGCCTGATGTGACAGTATCTTAGAAGGAGAGGAGAGATCTTTGTGAACTGCCTACAGCAGTTTTTGTGCTTTCAAACTGCATGACCCTAAAGAGCAAGACCTGCCCAGCATGCCTTGCTGTGTAATTAAGCTTGACTGTGCTATTCTGAAAAGTTTCATTGTGTAGAGAGAGTTCAGAGATTAAGAGCTGAATCCATGAATATTCTGGTTTGTGACAGTGCCCCTAAGTACGTGGGCAATGTAGCCCAGGTGGGTGGTAAGGAGGAAATGCCATTTAATTTATTACCTGTTCACCTCTTGCGAGCCTTCAATGTGTGTTTGGAGAAGAGCTCCAAGTAATAAAAGCAAACGTGTGACACAACACTTTATCACCGACGAGATGCCATAATCCAGTTTGCCACCTATAGCAACTATGTCTTGCTTCAATCTGCACACAAACAATCTGTAAATCTTCCATACTATTCTGGCTGTAATACTTAAGGAAAATCCTGCTAACACCTTTCTTAACTGGCATACTTGAGCTAACTTTAGGCAAGACAGTCATAGAAAACTATGTAAACACGGGATCACATAGCTCAACTCAGGACAATGGCTTGAGGACCTACACGACTCCCACAGCAGGTTTTGCCGTCTGTGCTGAGCAATGTTTTTTATGCACTACACATAGTTCCACTCCAAAAGAACCTAAGTTCCACCAAAAAAATGAGTAACTAACCATCTATGGTACCTAAGTGTAATATAGTTTAAAACGATTATTAAAGTTTATTTAACTTCAGTAAGAGGCCTGTGTCATCTCAATCCTGCCTTAGGTTCTTCTGGACAGGGAGCTACTCAGTTCTCAAATGTGTGCTGCTGAACTAACACTGCATTGCATCTCTGCATAGTCAAAAAACAGATGACATGCAGGTTGATGCCAATCTAAAGGAGCTCTGGAAAACTGTCACCTTAATGCTACAGTGGTCATTAAAAATCTCCAAAGGCTGTTGGAAAGATTGCAAAATAATAGCAATCCCTGCTAAGAATACTTACTGCATGTCAGAAAGATTCAAGGGGAAAAAAATCCTGTCTGGTTGGGTAACACAAGCTTTAAACTTTGAATTACCTACTGTTCATCTTTAAAGACATGATTCAAGACACTGTATCAGCATCTTGGATTAGCAGAGAAAAATGAATGCTAGTATTTGCACAGGCTTGTCTTTCACGCTTGCTTCTTTTCCACATTAAAAAAAGAAGTAACAGTCACGATGGAATTCCATTAAAAAACCATTGATCTTGGTGGGAGGCTTTAGTTCCCCATCAGAAAAAAATGCACTTAATGAACTAGGGTTTTAAATAAAAAAAATATCAAAAAATGGTAAGTTATTCTTCCAATTAATAGGAGCACCGGAGGCTGAACTGGAACATGAGGCAATAACACTGACAGAAAGTGCTCCACTTCAAACGAAACACTCGTGAATTCGGCCTTCCTCCAGTACATTCCCCCTTCTTAAATAGTCTTCAATATAATTTGTACTAGGGATGTTCCCAGAAACTCCAGCTGAGACGGGCTGTGCTGTGAACAAGAAGCAGTCACTGCCTCAAAGGCACGAGCAGGAGACATCAGTTCCCGTAGCTCCAGGCCTGCGGGGACCCATGTGGCCAGTGCGTGTTTCACCACTCTTTGCCTTCCTGCCCAGGCTCACTCGCAGGGCTGGCAGTGAACACAGGAGTAGAGGCAACTCCAAATTGTTTCAGGGTCAGGATATACTTCTTACCTCTTTGACATAACCAAAGACATTGCACAGCTAAAGGACAGAGGCTCACGGAGTGGAAGTGGAGGAATTCATCTCAGTAAGTCAATGGGAGTTGGTCACTGACTTTGGTGGGTCAGCAATGGGTCCATAACCCTAAAACCAAAATTCATTTCATTGCAGCAGAAGGGACATGCGGTTTCTGCTTTGTAAGATAAACATGAGATCTCTTGCACATTGGTACTTGTTTTATTCCAGGCTTTTCCCCAACAGAGATTAAGTGAAAGCACATCACAACCCAGGAGGGTACCTCCTACATCAGAAAGATACAGCAAAGGCTTCTCGTTTCCCTTTCTGACGGGCTGCACCAGCTTTCCTGAATTCAGAAGTGACTCCTGCTGAAAAAACCAAGTTTGGGACATTTGTTTTCATCCTCTGCCCAGGAATATCTTGAATTTAAACTGTGGCAGCTGGCTGACCAGAGGAATAAACTGTGGGGAACTGGTACTTGCAGTATGACTTTGAGCAGTCCACAGGGCAGCGTTTGGATTCAAGATACTCTGGTGTGCACTGGCTCCTGGTCTCATCTAGACCCAGGAAAGCAAAAAGTTGGAATACTTAAACTTGCTGGGAATACTTAAACTTGTCCTGTCATATCCAGGTCTACCACCTTCTGGAGAACAACTGACTGGCATCAGTGAGGCCTATGGACAATCCACCAACATCAATGCCCAGCTATGCTGCTGAGTGCCCTAAGTCATCAGGTTGTTTGCTGAGCCAAAGTGAGTAAAAGACAGGAAAGGGTCTGTCAGCTGTGATGTTGTGATGGCCGTTCTAGGTGCCTGTCCCTCCTGGAGAGTTTTCTTCTGAATGCAACAACAACAACAACAAATCTTCTCCAAAGTCGAAAGAGATGAACTTAGCTGTGACCTTTACGAAGAATTAACAAGTTGTCCGTGGTTTATCATAATCATATGGCCAGTCAAGCCATGAATTTGTAATGAATGTTAGAACAAAGGACAGTTTGCTTCTATACTTAAAACAGCTTTGAATACACCTCTCAACCACAGCTGTCCTTGATTTGCTCTTATCATGTAATATGAGTTATCATTAAAAGTGAGGCAGATGGAGGATTTTTTTTGATGTTCCCAAACATTTGGAACTTGGAAGACATGTCTTCCTGGCACTGGAAGACTGTAGAGTGTTTTTTGAAAAAAATGTTTCTTTGTGTACTGTGAAGTTAGGGTTCTTATCTCTTATAAAATGCAATCTACTGCAATCCTGCCAAAATAATTAATTTGCAATTACAGAATTGCTGTTACCACCACTGTGATTAATGGCTGCTGATCTTCAGTATGAAACACCTCAACAGCTGGCATGAACCCAGGATTTTTCTTATAGGAAATTAGATTTTTTCTTCTCCATTGTTAATATTCTCCTGGGATGCGAACCTGTAGCCAGCATTTCATAGGCTGAGCAAAACACTGTAAAGAAATTGGCAGCCATTGATATCCAGGGAGGGCAGGTGGCTATAGGCAGTTTTTCAAATGTGCTTTATCACTACTGACACTATTTGGCAACAAGCATCTTTTTTTAACATCACACTTTGCCAAGCTGATCCTTACCAGTACTTTGCAGTTTCTGCGATCATGAATCCAGTGAAAGCTGTGCCAGGCGGCTACTCAAAATGTGAAGTGGTAGAAAAGATTTTTTCATCCATTTCCCTTCTTTCTATCCAATGGAAGTTCAACTTACTGTGTCAGGTATCTTTGTTTTCACCTGAGAACAGGAATCTGCAGGGTTAGTACACAAGACCTGAAGATCTTGCGCAGTTCAGCAGCTCAGATTCTGATCTGAATACCGTTGGCATTGGCCTGCAGTAACTCAAATGGCTGAATTAATCTGGATTTACACTAATGTAGGCAAGATTGATATCTGAACCAATGAGTTGAGTGAGATCCTTGGCTTGTGGCCAATGGATTGTAGGGAAGAATGAAAGACAGTTACCCTGGATTTACATTTGGTTATCTGAGATTAATACAGGCCTTAGCATTTACAGAGCACCTACTGTAACTGCAAAGAAAAAATATGGCCAAGTCAATATACTACAAGGCTTCTGTTAGTGAACTATGTATCTTGCTTCTAAAAATCTTTTCATGGGCTATGTAATGTAATAGGGTAATGAGCTAAATTGTTGCCTAAGGGACAGAAGTTTCATGTTTAGATTTCCGTCCACAAAGCTGAAAATGCACCCTTGTGAAAGTCAGGACTAATGATCGAGTTAGTGTATCTTGCTGGTAATTTTACCTTCCTTGATATAATACCAGTTAAAAGCAGAATAGCCAAAAAAAGGTGAAACTGGGAATGCTGAACCACTCTGTGCTGTTGGCTCAAAATATAATATACTTCAGTCACAAGGCAGAAATAGAGTAGGCTGAGGCATATAAAACAGTGAAATAATTAAATAAAACTGCAAATTAAGAGAAATCCAAAAAAATCTTCTGGAAGAAGATTTCTCTCCACATATAATTTTCTCTCCACATATAATTTTCTATCTCCAGTCACACTGTCAAACAATCCACAAGCCAACTGGAGAAGAAGTGCAGAAAACTACAGCATTGGCCTCTACATTTGCACCTGCGCTCTGAGCTGGCACAGGCCGCTGTGCTTTGCAGTGAGCAAGAGCCACGTACATTGAGATACATTCTCCTCATTAGCTGCCTGCCTTCTTTGCAGGAATATAATCTTTAACATAAGCTTTGTAAGCAAAATAATTCAAGTTATGACAATTCGTCATGAAAAAACAAACTACTGTCCCGCTAAAGAAACGAGGGGCGTATTTTCAACAACCCAAGCACTTGAGGCAAGTCTTGGGAAGCAACCTGTGTTTGTTCTTTTAATTAGCACAGCTACAATAACAATGTAAATTTTATTCCAGTGCTAGAACATTTAACAGCTCGGATTTCAAACATGGAAGAACTATGTTAAACTGGAAAGAGTGCGCAAGATGTTTGTTTCTTTAACTGAACACAAATTGGATGTGGAATTTCCTTTTGGAAGAGAAGTTTGAATGGGAGATGGTTTCAATTCACATTTCGACATTGCATCATATATAAAAAAATGATACAATGAATTGCAAATCTGAAGAATCTGATAATTTCAGATTTAATATATTCAGTGGGTCTCCTACTAGGCAATCTGCTAGGCTCAAAATCTCCTGAGCTGGAAATGTTTTAGTTACAATGCTCACTACACTAATTCTGCATAAACATTAAAGTTATATCCCTTTAATCTCAGATGTTTGAGAGAGAAGCTGCAATAGACAAGATGGAAGTTCAATAGCCCTATAAACAGAGGTTATTATGGTTATTTGTAATAGAACAATATATTGTCTCTTGAACTACATTACAGAATCTGTTAATCTCAAGTGCTGGGCTAACAAACGTAACTCTGAAGGCATTTAAATAATTTTATAGATCTGGTCTGTGTTTTTGCAAGCTGGATTAGATGAACCAGTTCATCACAGGATGCATGGAATAAACTGTATGTACTTTGGGAACACAAAAACACCACAGCACAGACTGCCTGGTGAGGTTGCACCGTTAGCTCCCAACTCTTTCCACAGCTCTCAAATGCAATAAAGAGACATTTTCAAACAGGCAAAGGGGAACAAAATCCCCTTTTTTACAATGTATACATGTATACATGTTCTTTAACATGTATACAGGCAATGGTTGCACAGCAGTTGCTAAGACCAGGGAATGAAGCTTGTCCTCAGCTCTGCTGCACAGAGGGGAACTTGGGCTCTGAGAACACCAAACTGCCCCTCGCCATCCCTACCTCTGCAGGTTTTACTGCTGCCCATTCCTGCGCCTTCTAACTGCACCAGGATCCGAGATATTGCACAGGACAAGCAGGTCTCATCCTGTGTCTGCCACAGGAGCTCTTGTTTGCACCCACAGTGCCCTGCTTGGAGGCAAATTATTCGTATTGAACTGCGAGTCACCTACCTTATGCACACAAACTGCATATTCGCTAAATACTACTACTACTAATATCAAAATAATGGTTTGCTATTACCACCCAAATACCCTGGCCTGTTCTTTTTCCAAGGTGTCTCTGGACTTGATTATTTTTAATGAGGATTTGCTCCTTTCTAATGAGACTGCTTGATACGTATTAACGATCAGAGTTTGGGAAAGTGAAGGACTGGAGGCAGTGTATCAGCAGTGCCACCATGCAAGAAGCTCTTTGCACATAAACATCAACCCTCTTTGTTTTAATCTGTGACAATTACTAGTGTTCATTATATGTTGCATCCTGACGAATCCTAACAATAAATAACAAATGCACAATGCAGGAATTTTGAAAAGTTGTTGCTTGTTCTGAGAGAACCAGAAAAAGCTTCCATTTTAAGTCAGCACAAAGTGCTCTCACAGAGATTTACAGCATTGGCAACAATGTTTTACAATGGAATTTTACCCTGGAAGTGTGGATTTTACAGAGTTTATTGTAATCTAACTGCCTCACACTTTGTGTTTCTTCTTAAAGGATGAACATTTTTATGCTGACGGCACTGGAGAGGAGCTGCTGAGAGCTGTAGAGGTTGCTCTCCCTGGGTTGGAGCCCTGCATCAAACGTTCTGGACGCCCCTGGCTAAAATCCTAATTAATGAACAGGATGTGCAAAAAATTTAAAGCCACACAAAACACCTCAGCCCTCTGCTTCTGGGATAATAAGATTTCCTTAAAGAAATTGTATTGACCCATACCTTTCTCTAGTAATCCAGTGATGTCTTTGGTTTTGAAAGCAACCAGTGTGATCTCAGGGTAGAGTCAGACTTAAACACTAAGTACAGAATTTTAAATGCTCGTTGTAATCCAAATCCAAGTCCAAGCACATTTTGCTGGACTCGCACAGGGTGAAATTCCTGGGTAGCAGAGAGCTGGCACAAGCTCTCTGCAGCAAGAAGCAGTCTATATATGCCGTGCCTAAGTTTTTGTGCCCTTGTGCAGAGGGAGGATCCTGGCCCAGAATCAAGTATTGCAAGTAACAAGTAATTTTGCACTGATCCTACCCTGTTCACATGCAGATGCTAAATCCATCAGCAACACTATTTACTGTGACCAATGTATGATTACAACCTCTCTAGCAGAAAGCCAACATCTTTATCAGATGGGAACCATTTATATAATACTCAACTTTCAATCCATGTAATCAGTGAATACACAATTATTTCATATTCTTCCCTATAAAGAGAATCCAGGTCAATTAGTATGCCAAGATGTTTTAAAATTCCACAAATAAATAAATAATGTTATTTCACCTGTTAACACACAGGAACTGTTTGTTTTGGCCAGCTCATATGGATTCTGTGTGCCAGGATATGAATAAAATAATGTTCAATACTCTAAACATTCTGTGATACAAATTCCTGGCTCAGCATAAATACAGACCTTTTGTATATGGCAGGTTCCTAATGCATTCTCCAGCACTGACACCACTAAATCCATCTATCTATAACAGAGTATATTTATAAATATTTTTAATTTCTAATCATAATGGAAAAAATGCAATTGTAGGTAAGCCAATTTGCCCATCATGGCCCTCTATGTCACTGGATTTTGCTTGCTGGAGTTTGGTTTTTGGAAAGTAAAATGTTCCTACTGTATCCTAGTGGTTTCTGCACACGCCGTACATTCCAGAACAGAAAGTAGGCTTTCTGTTTAAAGAATAGTACAGTAACAAAGATAAGATAAAAGCAAATTGGAATATAATATTCCTGGGAAATTTCAGTCCTTCATGCAGACATCAAGATAGTAACGTAAAGGTGCTTTTGGAACAACAAAAGATGAGTTTCTTACACTGCTAGCCTCCTTTCCAAACAAGACTACCTGTAACTTTTAAGATCACAATGCAAATATAGAGCAGACTTTGCTCTGGTTTACTCCACTTCAACCAGGACTGACTTCCACTGATGTCACTGGAGATACTAAGTTCAAGCTGGAGTGAGGGCATGGCCTCAGGTGTGTACTGATGATCTTGGCTCTTCATTTAAAATGATGGCTCACTTTCATTTCAGGCAGCTGGAATCAGTCAGGGACTGGACTATGCTGTGTAGCTCTCAGAACAGCATGAAATTTGGCTGCACAGCTTTAGTCTTGCATTTGGGCTAACAAATCAGTGTTGCAAGACCTGAATGGGAAGTGAATGCAGCTGTAAGTGCTCTGCCTCTGAGCAGATCTACTAGGGTTTCCCTGCACTTTCCCCTAGTAGTACTCAGCATAACTACAGTTCTCCACCTTCAGATTTATAATCTGCGACCTAAGAAGATTAAGGTGTAACTGTTCTTTTATTTTGGACAGGGCTTTATTTTTCTCAGATGAGGTCTTCCTATGTCCAGGTTCAATCCTGGACCTCCTACGTGCAGGCTGGCTCAATGCTTTCTCAACCCATAGGGTTGCTGAGGGTTGCTGTTAGGATAGTCTTGTGGATTCCATCACTCTACTTGGCTTTCCAGAGCCCTGAGACTCTTCCTTCCCCTTAAAGGGCAGGCAAGTATCTCTTTGAGATTGAGGAACCAGACCCTAGTTGCACAATCCTGGCCTGGAAGCCCAAAGCAGGCTTTTGGGTCGATTTGTGTCTCTTAGGGCTGCTTTCCTCATTTTCTCTCTTCTCTGATCTGTACTGATGTTTTGGGGGAGACAAAACTCTCAATACAACCTCCTTTAAAGATTCCTCTTTTTACTCAGTGACTAGGTTTATAATTGCAAATTTTTAACACATAGGTGTTCAAGGAAATCAGACTTCTGCTATTTTCCTTTCAACTTCCCCAGGCTCGATAAGAGTCCTCTCTGTAACTCCCTGTGTTCCTTCCTGCAAGATGCTGCTGACAAACTCCTTTCTGCAGAATTCAATCTGATAACCAGGGCTGTTTGGAGTTCATTGATTCAGACAAGGAAGCAGGCTGAGCATCACTTATAAGGGAACTTTTAGACAGCGAAGGCTCAGTTGATGAGCTAGTTTTGGTCTGTGGTGGGAAATTTTACTGGCAAAAAAGTGAATGTTTGTGTGAGTTTTGCCTTTGGAGGATTAAGTTGTCAATTAATGCACATTTCTATCCTGTTTGCTAGTTGCTTCTCTAAAACTTGCTGTCACATCCATACATCCGTGTTGCAATATTTGGGTCATACTAAGGCAAAAGTTTTAATCCCAGCAAAAACTACAGTCAGAATCAATTAACTCCTTCCTTTTCAAGTATTTAAACTGAAACTGAAGAATAGACACTGCGCACACAAGCATGGCACTCTGAACAGCTTTTCACTTAGGAAGAAAATAGTAGTGCTCACAGTTACCTTTGACCAATCTCCTGTTTTCCATTCGTAACAGCCTGTGTGATCCTCACACTCTTCCTCATCTTTTGGTCTTGTGGCTGCATCACATTTTCCTTGAGAATTTGTGCACGTCACTGTTCTTTTCTGGATCCCTTTGCCACAGTCTTCTGAACACTGCAAAACAACAGGCATTTGCTTTCTTCAACTATTNCAAAGAAGGCGTTCAGCAACTCTGCTTTTTCTGTGTTGTTCGTAACTAGGGTGCCCATCCCGTTCACTAGGGGACCCACATTTCCCTTAGTCTTCCTTTTCCTGTTTATATATTTGAAAAAGTTTTTCTTGTTATTCTTAACATCCCTCGCCAGCTTACATTCCAAATGCGCCTTAGCTTTCCTCGTCATAACTCTGCATTCCCTGACTACGCTCCTGTATTTCTCCCAGGGGGCCTGATGCCTAAAAATGCTGATCTTGGTAATAGAATCAAATGGAAAAAGATGGTTCATAAGCAGGTAATACAGAAAAAAACTAACACCACAAAAGATTTTTGCCCACCTCCTTTCACACACATAGAAGTAATTGGAAAAGTTTAACTGCCTGTGAAATACTCTGCTTCTGAAAAAAACAGCAATTCTAGAAGTCAACCTTCTCTGAAAAATATCAACTGGCACTGTGCTAGAATTGTGTTACAGATGAAGAATCACTAACTTTTACAATTAAGAACATGCTCATAGCAGGATTCACAGCACAAAACTGCCATATCCCTTGATATTGTGGGACTAAAATGACCGGGAAAAGAAACTGGTGAAAAACGCATTTTTAAATCACAGCAACCTGACATCACTGTTACATAACTTTGCAATATGCTTTTGCAGCACAGTTTCTACACATAAAGGCAAAGTCACAGCTCTCACAAACCTTCTCATGACTATTTCAATAGATATGTCAAACCCCTATGTGAACTTTAATTCTTGATTTTATAATCTCTTCATCACAATGTTAATTCCAAAGAACTTCAAAAGGTACAAAAGCATGTAACTCAGCAGAGAAGCCACAGCGTTGTCATCAGCTTCCAAGTAGGGCCAGCAAGCTAGGACATGAGCAGGGATGAAAGATGGGTTTCTCTCCACTAAAAGTTAGAGACCGTTTAAAAGTCTGAGAAAGCACCAGGCCAGTAGATTTGCTAGAATCAGTTGCTGGAGGAAGACTTGATTCAAGCATTTGGGCACTGTAACAAACATTTTTGTGGGTGGACATGAATGGTCCACACATCTTTTTGTGCTCAGGCATTATGGAGGTAGCTTCTGGAGAACAGGAAAATTCGGGCTCCAGTTTGTTATCTTCGCCCAGAGAATGCTGGAAATTCTGTTTTATTGGAGGACCTGTTTTGACTTTGTTGCCTGTATTAGGGGGAAACGGCCACTGCCAGGAACTGAAATTGAGAAATACTGTTTTGAGGAACCAGTTAATACAATAACAGAGCTGCTGATGTTGTCACAGCCATCCAAGTGCATGTCAATACACAAAAGCAGAGCTTGTCTCACTGCTCCTCGCTCTCATGCCACTGTAGTGTTAAGAATGAGACATTTTCTTGAAGAGTTTGGGGACAGGTGGGTGGAAAAATGATATATGTACCAAGTGAGATAAAAACTAACCTCTTTAGCGTGTCAAGTTCTCCCCTTTAGGGGATAAGCATGGAAATGACAGTTGATCTGACACTGAATAAATAGTGAAGATATGAGATAATCTGAGAGGTCTTTTGAACATATTCCAAGAAGCTCCTCTATCCAGGGGGGTCTATGCTGGAAACAAGCATCAGCTTGATATAAATTACATCAAATGGACAGATCTCAGCACGCCTGTCTAACCGTCTTAAAAATACAATCCAGACAGTTCTGACCTGCTGGCCTTGTTAAGGACATGAATGACACGCGTTTATGAGCTGGCAAGCAAACAGAGATGCCTTTAAATACTTCAGAGCACTACAAAGTGACTTCATGAAAATCCGGGAAAACTTCCATTTAATTTACTATGTGCTGTTCACGGTGAGACCTCCTTAGGAAGCTCTGTGACAAGCACAACTGCATAGTTCTGCTAGATATGGATGAATTCTGCCACACTTTGGAAACAATTCTAACATCTGCTTTGCTGGACTTCTCAAAGTCCAAAACTTCCCAGGTTCCTTCCATAACCCAGGCTGCCCTAACTGTTACCCCTCAAATGGTATGTACAAACTAGGTATCATTTTCCTCAGTCCTTGGGGTAGATTCCTTAGGATTGCACTCACTCATCTCAAAGCATAGAGCATAATATATAAAATCACTCAAAAGGTCTGATTTACTGCAAGCTGAAGTAGGAGTATTTTTCACAGTATAAGAAAACTCTAGGTGGGTTTCACAAGCAAATCTGGGAACAACACCAACTGTTTGTTCTTCCCACAAGCTTTTAAGTCCTTCACAGATTTACAGTGAATATACTTTCCTAAACAGAACAGCATTTGCAAAAGGTTTCCAATAGATCTTTGGTGGTCACATATAAATCATGCTCTTTAACATTTATTTTCTTTTCTTGAGTCTTCTGTCTTTGTAAAGAATTTCTTAACACAGATTTTACGAAGATTCTATGACAGAGTAGTCTATTAAATAACATGTGCAATCACTTAATGTCCAGTTTAGATGATTAGATCTTATTTTATTAACATAGGATATAGTCAAATCCCATAAGATTTTGCAAAGGAGCATCACAACTTTGCAACTAAAATACAGCCCTGTTATTTGAAGGAAATTAATATATTTTTTTTCTACTCTAGTTCCTAAACAGTAGAAATATTCACTCTTTTGTAACTCTCAATTTTTGTCATTAAAAATAAGCTGAGCAGTACCTTGTCCAAAAAAATCTCAAGCACTTGGCAATAGAAGGGGAACTTCATTTTTTTCCACCCCAAAGACTGTCTTGGAATTTGCTTTGAGAACATACATTTTTGATTGGGGACCAGACATCAATGTGCACTTAGTTCAACTATTTTTTGTCGCATGACCAAAAAGTTCAAAAATGTACATGAGAATATTGCTTTATAAAATGTTTTCACTACTGTGATATTTCTGCACAATATCTGATTAAAATATCAGCTGATTTCCAGTAAAGAAAGTTTAGGTATGAGAAATGTCTAAAGTAGCATAGTCAAATGTATCCTCAAGTCAACCTTTCTTTATAATAGCAGAAACGTGCCCGAACAAGAATGAACTGACCCAACAAAAGGCAAAAAAAAAAAAAAATCAAAATAAGCCAGGTGTTTTAAATATTATCTAAAAAACTGACATGTTTGTAAGAGGGTTACATAGTTACAACTATGGAAGATTTCCACTATGGAAAAACTTCCTGGGGCTTGACCCACTCCTCCTAACAAGGAGGGATGGGATTGCTTATAAGAGACCACAGGCACCCAAATGAGGGTGAAACAGGTGGAAATTGAACCATGACAAAAGAATTGATACAACTCAGCGGGTTAGCAGTGAGAAATAAAGAAGGCATTATCTGAAAGGGTTACTTCTCTAAGACATAAAAGACCTGCATGACAATTTATTAAAGCTCTGGTGTGCTTCTCCACACCTTTAGAAATAAAAGGACTCTGAAAGAAAATGAATTGTGTGTACTAGTGAGCAGGTCCATCATCCTACGGAATGGAAACATTACTGCCACACTATCTCACTTGCCCAACAAAAAATCTCCTCTTCAGAAGATGAACCACGGAATAATATGGTATTTTTGTTATGAGACTGATCCTCACTGAAGACTTCTTGCATCTTGAGCTTTCTGTTTGACTTTTAAGCAAGTTTTACAATGGTATCTTGTAAAAATCCTTTGGTGATGCTTTAAACAGGAGTTCACTGTTTCAAAATGCAGATGAGTAATAACAGAACATTCTTTCCATGGAAGGGGCTGCTGCTGGACAGTGCTGTAACACTATCAGCTTGGAGTGAGACTAGTAGAGGCAAAAGCAATGTACAAAGATTGAAAGGATATTTTCATCATTCCAACAAGCCTAACAGATACAGATGTCAAAACTAACACGGAAATTATGTTAGGAGCATTGCTCACCAGATACAGACAAGTGATCTTGTACTAACCATAGCTGAGTGAGGCAGACATACTCCCAGTTCACCCTCTTGCTATACAAAATGCATGTATGCTCATGGGTTCTGTCTAGGTTATGAATTAGTTATATTTAAAATATATTTATAGTTCTGAGAATAAATTTTTAACTCTCTGTAGCTGCACAGAGATGAACCTATATAAGATCTACCATGTTTTCCATGTTCTGAGAACTACACAAAAAGAGGATTGGACAAGGCCCCCAAACTGTATATTCTCTGTAACATACAGCTCTCTGGCAAATACTGTTTCATACTGCACTTGGGTAGAGCCAAAAGGCCTGCTGGGTTGCTACACTTCTGGCCTCAAGTCAGTGAAATGTTTTTCCTTGCTGGTCAGAGTTTTTGGATGGAAATACACAGCCACTATGGCATGATACCTAAAACCTGTGGTAATAACTCTGCTTGGTACAAAATACAAATCTCAGCTCCAAACTCATCATCTCAACAACTCCTACCAGCTGCCCCAGACCTGATGAGAACATGCTTAGCATTAAGCACCTGGCTGGTCCAGGACCAACATATATCCAAAGCTGCAAGCTGTCTGGCTCCTTTCTTGAAACTAGCTCCTACCTTAGACCACTCTGAAGCTTCCCAGATAGAAAGGCAGTCCCGGCCTTCACAGCTTTGCACAGTCGCTGGTTTGTTGCCGAGGCAGTAGAGGTCTCTTGTGTTAACGTAGGTGCCGTTTTGCAGCTGATAGACACAGGTCACTTCCCGGTGCTGGGTCCCTTTCTCACAAGTGGCAGAGCAGGGACTCCAATGTCCAGTTACCCACCTGGGAAGGAGACAGACATGTTAAAATAAAGGTGGGATAATACTATGCTTCTCTTAAAAACTTTTGAGAAATGTGCAGCTGGTCCCAGGTTTGTGAGCTCTCTGAGGGTGCTGCATTGCTGGTGCTACAACCAGGCCCCTCCTGGAACTAAGTGTGCGGAGCAGAAAAGGGTCAGCATGCAGGTGAAACCCTGCTCCTGGCTCCACACTAGACAGAAACACAAACTCTGCATAAATCCCTCTATTCCCTGTCTCCAAAGCACAGCCGCACTTCTCCAGACAGATTTGTCTGCAGACCATCCTATCCCACAAATACTGTCCCCCTTGACTGGCAGAACCACTGCTGGAGCCACAAGCACATTCTCAGAGCGCAGGAGAGCCGAGCAGGAACCTGTGCTGCTGTGGCCCCTCAAACCAACCTGGGCGAGTGCCACCCTAGGCAGGCAGCTCGGCCCGGCTTTCCCACCGTCGGGCCCAGGATGGACTTCCCTGGCCCTGTACTGCATGACCTCAAAGCACGCCCATCCTCTACATCCCCGGCCATCACCCGGCACAGACAGCTCTCGTCTCACTTTTAGTTCACCCTCTTGCTGGTGAGACTTCCCTCTCCACAGTTTTGGGCTCGCCTGGATGCTGAAATAGAATTTTATCTGTTTGAAGTTCATGGCATTTGTGACCTTAAAAATGAGAGCTAACTAGTCATGTGCATTCTTAACAAATCTCAATTAAACTAAATTGCCAGTGCTCAGGAAATACTGGAAAAGGTTTTCCTTCTAGAACGGATCCTACAGTACTGATTCAAAGCAGCCGCCGCTCACACAGATGAACCATAACCCAGTCTAGATAGGGAGGAGTAATTTCCTATAACCCTCATTTTTTTCTGGGGCTTTATTTACTTTGTGAGCATATTTCAATTGTCGTTTCCTTCCCTTTTGATCAAAGTGTGCTGGGAACAAATATGCCACGCTTTTTCTATTTGCTTTGTTTTGTCTTGAGGGATTCTTTGGCAAACACCCAGTCTAACCCTGCAAGGTGTGGGGCTCTGGCAGAGTTAACAAAGGCTCCGCTGCCGTGAGCAGCCTCTGAGCGTGGCCGTGCTGCAGAAACGAGAAGCTCTCACTCTGATGCCGACCAGCAACTCAAAGTCTCCCACTGACTCCTGGAAGTGCTGGAGGCATCAACTGAGGTTGGGGCTTCACTGGGTGGCAGCAGAGAAAATGCTTGAGAAGGATCGAATTAGGAAATATGTAGGGAGCAACTATTATTTCCTAAAGACAGGCAGCATCTGTCTTCACACTTCCTGCAATCTGTCAGGGAGTAACATGCGCTCTGTAATTACTGGCATTCCTGGATAAAGGGCAGACTGGAGCAAGAACTATGTGTGTGCTCTGCCCCGGAAGGCTCTTCTCACCAGGTAGTTGACCTTCTGGTCTGTTATTCAGGACTGTCATCTAGATTAGTATCCTTCTGCAATGAATCTTTTAATTGTCACGCAGCACTGGCTTGCTTGTTGTGATTAGAGGCTCAGGTAAGATTTCTCGAAGACTAAAGTCTGCTCAGAAACATCATTCCAATATTTCAATAATCCAGCTAGAGAATCGTACATGCCAACTTATTAGTCATGTTTCTTTTATTATTGCTGCAATAAAGGTTCACTTCTAAATGCACAAAACAACTCTTTCTCATTTTCCCATTCTTGAATAGGAAAAAATCAGTTTGGTGCAATTTGCAGAAAGCTCCTCATCTGGCGCAATTGTCATGAATTCATCTGCCAGCTGCCGTGATTGATGACATGGTGGGACCACGCTGCTGGTGGCTGCGTATCCGGGCAGGCTGGGCCACCTGTCCCCTGGGGAAGTGGGCCCCACTCAAGTGTTTCTGTGCATTAAAGCAGTTGACACATCTGTGAATTTCTGTTGGCTGGAACAGCTGGCAAGACACCAAACCTGTTTCTCTAGACAGTAGTTCTGGCGCATCTTTGTGGCTGAGTGCTTGGTATTTTGCCTACGGAATGGGAGAATGCCAGCTGGGTAATTGAATACTGCAAGACTGACAAAAATAGCTTCCAAGTGCAGAAATCAGTGTGCATGAAAATTAATAGGCAGCCTCCCTTGGTATCACCTGGGCTCAGCTCTGTCGGAGCAAATGTGGGAGCAGCTACTGATGTGAGCGAAGGAACCGCTCAACACTGGCATGGAGGGGAAGCAGCGACTTTGCTTTATGAGCTGAACGTGAGTCACGAGGCCGGGAACCGTTTCTGTTCAGGCTCCGCTGAACTAATATTCACATCAGCACTGAACACGCACTGTGATCTACAGCTACTGGCAAAAGAAAAAGGGAAAAGGACTGCAAGCAAAGGAGAAAGATAAAAATACATTCTTGGCAGAGGTTGCCTGCATGCTTCCATTCAGGATGGACAGCACATGGCACACCAGCCATTTCCAAGATGCCCTAAGAAGTCGGGTTACAACCCTTTTTTCAGGAAGGAAAACTCTTCTTTGTGTTTTTCTCACTGTTGTGGAGGAGAAGAGCCAGATCATTTCTTTCCTGTTCAGTGGTCTCTAGTTAGCACTGTGGCTATCATCATCATTATGAGTATCATCATCATTATGAGAAAAATGAATGCACAGGGAACAAGCCAAAATCCAGGGAAATCAACAGAGAGCTCTGGTTCGTGTCTCTCCAAATCAGCCTGTTGTGGAAAGGCCATCTCCAAAAGTTTCTGTTAGAGATGTACATCCAGCTCCAGCTACTGACCCACCACATACCTCCCGAAGCCTACCCGTTCACTGCATGGTTACAAAGAATCTCTCTGAACCAGAGAGCATGAACCCAAATCTAGCTGCTGTTGACTTTGGCAACGAATGCTATGATAGCGCCACTGGAGAGCACATTTTACATCCACTGCACCATCATCCAAACCTTCATCTACCTCCCATGACTCTGAATCTGCAATAAGACGACTATTTGGTACTGGGGGTACGTGTTAGTTCCATGTCTGTGAGACAAGCTACAGATTAAGTGCTTGAATAATAATAACAATAATATAAGGTATTTCCAAAGGCACCAAGAGAATGATCAGTTTGACCATGCAACTTCATCCTCCCAGTGAAATTATTGCTTGATTCAACAGCTGGTAAGAAAGATCTTGCAAACAAGGAAACGTGAGACCTGTATGCAGTATTGCAGGCTCTGACATCCCGCAGTTCCCTCTATAGCCCCTTCACAGTCAGCAGAAAATGTTTTTTTAGTGCCTCTAGGAGACAAAATTACTGAAACTGTATTTTAACAATATGGTTCACTACCACCCTGGAAATACAAAAGATAACATGAAAACACCTGCCAGTTTCTCATTTGGTAAAAGAATGTGCAGCAAGGTACTAGCATAATTACTATCTGCAAAAGACAGTGTAACAGGTAATGTATACACTGGCCAGAGAACATGATGTACAAATAGTATCACATTGGGGTTACCACTAAATCACACTACGGACTCTCCTTTCTACACTGTTATTGTATATTTTGGACACACCTGGATGTGTTTAAGAACAAAACCTGCTTTTCATTTTTTGAAATGTATTTTTCTTATGACAGTGTCAAAAATAATTGCACTTTTCTAGCTTAAAACACCAAGCCAGCTCTGTATTGTTAACTAAGCCAATTAACTTACACACTGAGCCCCATTCACACTGTATAGACTGTTTGGCTTCTAGTTATCTTATAAGCCTGTAACCTGATCTCCGGGATTGCTTGGTATTAAGAGTGCTTTTCAATTTGGTCTTTTCCTCCCAGGTCATAACCTGTCTTCAGTTGGACCATCTGTTTGCTCTAGCTGGAGCCAGGGAGAGCCTCTCTCCTCTTTCCCACACAGGTTGATTCGTGTGACTCACACACTCATTGCTCATCATTCTCACAATCCTGGGGATGATTTTATCCATGGCATTACTTTTCATAACCTTACCTCTGCAGGAAATTCAAGAGCTAGATGGTACCAGCTGGTGGTTAGACCCAAGAAGGAAATGCTGAGCTTTTAAGTATAGATTTTTAAACCACTGAACAGCTGCTTTTCTAGCCAAAAAAATGCCCAGAAGGGTATATCTTTTTGAAGTCTCAAAAGGCTGGGATGGGCAGGACATGCAATCTGAGAGGGCTGTTTTAAATCTTTGTCTTCTGAATCTTCCTCAACCTCTGACCTCTCAGTATCTCTCTTGAGGAATTGGGAGTTCTTCTAATCTGCTTTGGCAACACTCATCTGGCAGACCCCTGGAGCAAACTTTAAGTATCTCTTGGAGTTTGAGTTCATCATTTGATCTTTCTATGGTCTGGATTAGTCATTAACCTTGAATTATCCACTCTACCTACTTGCTTATGACTCCCACATTTTCTAAGAAAAAAATAGTGTCTACACAGCACTATGTACATAAACCCAGAGGAGATGAATGCCTGCAAAAGAAGAGTTGTAGCTAAAGATTTGGGAAAATATGCAGTGAAGATAAAACGGGTCAAAGCTGAAGGATGGGCTGGAGGAGTGCAATCAATAGACATGAGATCACTTTTCAGAGTTTTCTAGTCTCTTATACTGTAAGGCCAACTCTATGTGCTAGGCTAAGTATTGCAAGCCATTAAATTTCACACAGGACGGTTCTGTTCCACTACCTGTGTTTTGATTACCTCAACTAGCTCAGAGACTGCGCTACTGATAAATAAGAGATTCCTTTTTGCTGAACATACATTATTTCTGTTGAATTACTGTGAAGCTGAGGATAAACTCCAAGTTAATACTAGTTGTTTATACCAGCTGCTTCTGCTATAAAATCATGCTGAAGTTGATCTTAGTTTTCTCAGGCAACTGGGTGAAAAATGTAGCTCTACTGAAGTTAGCAAAACTCTGACTACTTTCACATGGGATAATTTTAGCAAGCAGAATTGGAAAAGATTTCTGAGAACCAGTCACATGGAATTGACAGTCAGATATTTTTTGCTTAGAGCAATCAAAGTAAGTTCATGTTTGAATATGTAGAGGCAAGCATACACTGTTTACAAGTGCATTTCCATGAAACATGCATACTCCTTGCTATTATCCCATTCTCTCCCGATGCCCTTCTGAAACCCTCTCTGCTGCATCTATGCAATACTGTGGTCATAATAATCAGGTGAATCTTGTTTTTTGGGAACAGGTTGTGCCACACCCAGTCACTAGAAGTTTTTTTTGGATAAAAAAATACAAGGAATCTAGTAGAATAATACAGCTGCTGATGTCGAAAGTAGGACTCCAAGACTAACATTCCTGTCTGATTGCCTTTATAAACAGTGCTCAGTAATTTTCCAGTACAGTAGTCATTCTGCTAACAGACTTGCCAACTTTCACTCACACAGGTTTCTTTTTTTCTTTAGTGATTATCATTTTGACAGCTTTTTTTTTTTAATTTCCCACTGACCTAGATCAACCATGGGACACTGTTTGCTAATTGGCACACACCTTGAGCACCCTTTTAAACGGAAGACTTTGTAATCTCCCTCCTCCAAACCAAACACATTGCCCAGTGTCCAGAGGACTCAGCAATGTGAGGAGGTGTCCTTTGTGCTGGCCCCTGCCTCACTCCACTAAGGCCCATCAACACATCCAGACGCTTTTTGAACCTCCCTGCCCTGGTCAATGGCTTGGGTGTCTTTCACTGGGCAGCTCGTATCCAGCTCCATTTTGCGCCATTTAAGGAAGGCAGTGACTTTTCCTCAGCTCACACTGCAGGAATGTAAGCAGCATGAAGAGCATTACAGTAGGTAGCAGTAGGGGTGAATTTCACCCGCAATTAAATATTATGCAAGATTATCCTGCTAATCCTCTTTGTTGGTAAAGATTGCACTGAGCCTGAAGAGCCTCAAACCACACAAAGAAGCACACATCATTTAACATTTTAAAACAATGGAATTTTCAAGCATAAGGATGTTGAGTCAAACACTGTAATGGGAAAACCTGTGATGCAAGCCAGCCTGGGTGTTTACAGCAAAGCTAAGAGCCGTCTCATGACTCCATGTGAAATTTAATGCCAAATGAACTTCTGCTCCAGCCAGTCATCTTAAATTATCTGATATGAATGCATTAAGCACTAGCTAATCAGCCCTTCTGGTCCTATCCCTTGCCTGCTCCCAAGCCCCCCCCTCTTAACTCTCTTCCAGAATTGCTTCACTGAGTTGGGTTTTTGGATTTGTTTGGGAATTTCTTTGTGTCTTTCAGTAGCTAATTAACTACTGCCTGCCAGCTGCTGCACTTCAGGGAATGTCCCTCAACCTGGAACAAATGTGATTTTGCCTTCTTCTAGTGGATGGTGCTAATCACACGTGTCCCTCCTTGGTAAGACATCAGCTACCATCTCCCAAGGGTACCCAGTGCAGCCTCAGGTGTTCTGGTCCAGAGCACTTGGCTTGCAGTCCTGCAGGACTGCAGCCTACGGCCCGCGGCCCAGATCAGCTCCCTGCAAAGCAGCCGCCAGGGCGCAGCATTGCCTTCCTGCTCGGCCTGCGCTCACCGAGTCTTGTGCCGTGTCCAGCACAGTCCTGGCAAATTCATTAAGCTCAAACTGAGATCAAACTAGAGATCCCAACTCCAGTTTTGGGAAGTACTTCAAAATGAGCTCTTACGTGGTGCCTCCTTGGATCAGAGGGTGCTAACATTACTATTTATGCCAGATTTCCAGGCTAAAATGATTTGAAACCATCCCCTTAGCTGTTCCTTCTTTTCTTTTATTCATGTAACCTTCCATCTTTCCTGGCTATGCACACACACATCAAGAACGTCTACACAACAACCTCAGAGCTACCGGCACCAGCCAGCACAAGTCAAGCGTCACGGCAAGGGTGCAGCACCCGAGCAGCTTGTCCTTGCACCTGCGTGTGAGAGCATCAACACCAGCACACTGACACACACGTGGGCCCTGGGGAGCT
Organism: Crypturellus undulatus; assembly: GCA_013389825.1. Classification (NCBI taxonomy): domain Eukaryota; kingdom Metazoa; phylum Chordata; class Aves; order Tinamiformes; family Tinamidae; genus Crypturellus; species Crypturellus undulatus. The sequence goes on from VWPW01006103.1 coordinate 283,133, forward strand.
AGCTGGGGCTGGAAGACCACGCAGGTCCTCTTTCCATGGCACAAGTGGGAGGTGAGGAGCGTGTGACAGCTACATTCCTACTATCTCTCATATTACCGTGACAGGAACCACCATGCCAAGAGCAGTTGGGGAGGTTGGGTTGTTTGTTTCTTCAGCTGCAACTGTTTTTTGCTGCCTGCTGTTCTAACAGGCAGGGATAGAAAGTGTACAGTGTAGGAGACTTTATTTCCCTTTCTGTCTTCCTTCTCTACCACAGCAACTGGTCAAGTGGAGACAACCCAGTAAAGAGAGCAGAGGTTGAACTGCTGGTGTGAACTGGCAAGCAAAAGAGAAGAGAGGTTTCCTTTTCTTCCTTTCTCACCCTCCCTCCCAAATCCATGTCGAACTAGAGCTCCCTAAGCGACCTTACTAATGTCTTTATAAGGGGGACCACTAAAAAATCCAGGATCCGCAAGATTAGGAAAAACAAAAACTGAAAGGAGGTTATGACACGAGTACAAAGAAATAATGAGAAAGTGAAGAGGAATCACTGTTCATGCCCTTTTCCAATGGGAGAACCTGGGGAGATATGAAGTAAATGGCCAAATTCAAAGCAAACATGACACACTTCTTAGCACACCGCACTGTTAAGGTGTTCAACACCTATGGATGCCAAAAATTCCTGCTCACAGATGGAACAGTGAAAGGGTGACAGAACAAAAAAGGAAGACAGTGACCCATGTAACCACAGGCCTGATCTCAACAGTGTGCCCGGGTCTAGAATAGATTTGCACAGAAACAATAACAAGGGCATAAGAACAAACGGAAAACAAGACAAAATGGAACATAAATTTTCTCCAGTCAGACTAGACGAAATTAATTAGATGTATTTCTTTAATTAAAATAGCTGCACTTTTAGACAAAGAGATGTGTAGATTTAATCTATTTGGATATCAGTAAAGCAGTCCTTTTGCTGCCTTGGAAATGCTTAGGTAAATTGGATAAACTGTTGATAAGCTGGAGAACACAGATATCAATGTGAAAACTGCATAGTAGGTGAGAACTAAAAACTGTGTGGTGCTTAAAGAGGAAGTGTCAAGGAGGAAGGGAAATTAATCTAGTTTTCAGTAGGTTTCCTGAAGGATCTGTCTTGCATCTGATTTAATTTAATATTTTCATTAATGGCCTTGGCACAAGAAGATGTTGCCAGTGAAACTGCTGACACTGCAAATCTGTCCATGCAGTGCGGGGTTAGGATATAGTAGAGGAAGAACTGCGTAACCCTGGGCACTGCAATAACAGAGATGAGATGAAAATAAATACCATGAAGTGCAAAATTGTGTGTTTAGGGACCAATAACAACTATTTCCGTGTTAAAACCAGGATTCATACATTGGGAACAAAAGAGGAGGAAAACATCTGGAATGATTTCAAGCCACAAACAGGATGCAGCAAGGAAATAAAGCAAAGGATTCATCAAGACAGTAACTGCCAGTGGAGACAGGAGAGTTTGAATGAAAGTAAGTGCTGGATGAGTCTTAGACTGGGATACCTGTACAATTCTGGTCAGCATGCACTTGAACGATTAATGTGGATTAGAGCACTAGTAGAGAAAGTGACTGAATGAATGAAGAAGCAGTTAAAGGAGAGTAATAGAATTAGCCCAGGAACATGATGGAAGGGGGAGATATGCTGGTTGCTGTATCATAAGGCACTTAGCACAAGGATGAGAGCTAGAGAGGGTGAGGTGTAATATGAGCAAAGGAACAGTCCTGGCACAGGAACAAATGGATGAAAAAAGGCAGTGAATAAATTAAAGTTGAAAAGATCTCAACCCACAAAACAGCAGGGTTATAGAAGAGCCCTCCACTGATGGAAGGAGACTATGAAGTGCAATTGGTTTCTTAGAAAAGTGTATGACACGCTGCTGGTAATAGCAGAAGACTAACTCCTGGATTCAGGAAGTCCTTTCAAGTCCTAAATAATACAAAGAAGGGTTCAGGTCCCCTGTAGTTTTCTGTAGATGAAGGTAGAGATTTATGACTGTTCATGCTGCTGTTAAGCAATTACGTAGGAACAGCACATATTCAGCAGGTCCCCAAAAGAACTCAAACTCTATGAAAATGTAGCGCAGCAAACAGGAGGAAGATTAACAGTGTTAGCATACGGACTGCTACAAGTGTAACAGTTGGGAAATTTCATGTGTTTCGGGTTCTTGTTCCGTACTAGAATAGAGCAGTTTCATATTTGTAGACCCAACCATGCATGTTGAAGTGTGTGGCCACTGGCCGACCTATGTTTTCAGTAATAACAGCTGATGTGATCTGTGATTTCTGAGTCTTGTGCCAACGTGAGTGCTGGGTTTGCCTATATATTTGGGTTGGTGTTCAGTGTGCTGGAAACAACCCATACACACCGCATGCAAGAATCCAGATTCCATCTGGTTACAGCAGGGTTTTGTAAAAAATATCTAAAGAGCTAGGCAAAGGATTAGAATAAAGAGGTGCTAATAGGGTGCAGTTGGGACAGGAAAGGAAGCTGTAAAGAATTTAATGGAAAAAGAGGGTCAAGGAACATAAAGAATAAAATAGGAAGAAAAAGAGGCATTTTTGAAAAGGTGAAAGAGTAACAATAATAAAGAATGAAAGATTCTTTTATTTTTGCCAGTTTCAACAAAACCCTTAAGAAAATTCTGTACTCTGACGTTTTATTTTAAAACATGTCAATGTATCCAATCCTTTTTTCAGTCCTGCTTTGTTTTTTTCAGATGCTGGGTTGCAGTTGCAGAGCTCTAATCTTCTCCTTGGCCCTACAAAGCTACTGTCCCCTGCCCCACATTATTTGGCTCCCCCAAGAAGTGGCTGCAATTCAAAGGGCTATATAATTTGCAAAGCACTTTGGGATCGTGCTGGAAGAAAGACACTGTTATTAATATCATTCCCTTTTTTTCTCTCCAGATCACTTTATATATAACATGGGTTATTGCTTTTTATTTTTATTGTAACTTCAACAGCAATAGCCTACTCTTCCATTTATACAAGATGATCTCACCCCATCCCAAGAGTTTACAAACCAAATTACATATAGATTGAGAGAGAAAGCAAAGGGACAGTGTAGTCCACTGACTTGATTAAAAGTTGCACAGCACATGCAAAAGACAAAAAGAGATTTGCTCCTGTGACCCAGGCCTATGCTCTGGCCATTAGACCTTTCCCCAAAGACAAATTCTCTGTAAGATGATTCTATTTAAATTTTGAGTAAAAGTGTAAGTGCAGATCAAAATGCAGAGAACAGAGCAGATCTACTACAGAAAGGAAAGCATTGTTCCTTCTTCAACACTCAGGTAAAGAGCTTAGGTCTGAGTAGAAATGGCAAAGGACCCCACTGTAACAAAATGCTGTAATAATTTTACTTGAAGCCCTAAGACAAATTCAGGGCTCATAAAAAAGCATTGACATGGTGAAAGAGAATGGTTTCTTTAAGATGTTCTTGGTCAGAGAATATGCTAAGCATGCAACTCTAATATCTGGGTGGGCAAACGCAAGTGGAATTTTAAATTCTACAGAGGCACAGAGAATGTGCTTCTGAAAACGTTTCCGCTCAGAAGCATGTTAAGTGTGAAAGTGTGGTCTGCATGGAGGGGTGAGGGAGTGTGGTCTATCAGATCACCAGCAAAGGCTTTGTGGCCTTTCTGGGCACCCAGCACATCTGGTGTCTGCTGTGACTGCTCTGACAAAAATGGACCAGTGAGAGTTTCATTGTGCCCCTATGCACTCCTGGGGATAAATGTACTAAACTGTGGCTATAAATTGCCTGGTAGGCAATTTAGAATGAAAATTATAAACTTTCGAGGCAAAAAGGCACGACTCCAGCAACAACTCCAGTTCATGAGGTCCTACTGAGAAAGGGCACTGGTGGATCCTGGTTTTGGCCTTTCAAAGAAGATGAAATGACCGAAATCCCAGCATCACTAAATTGGGGAAACTTCCTCATGGAAATGACAGTTGCTTCCTTGATGTCACTTGGAGCTTGCTCTCGTTACACACCTGGAAATTCACGGGGTATCTCCCTATACCTTTCAGTACCACTGAAAGCAGCATGGCCACAACAATGCACAGCAATACTTAGTGCAGACAGGAAACTAAACCTGAACCAGCCTAGCCTTGCTGATGGATTATCTGACACGGGGTTTCCATGTTCCAGGGCAGTTTAATCAGCATACAGCTCCAATTAGATAGAAAGAAGTGTGCTGTTTCTCACTTCCCCTGTTATTTTTACCAGCTGGGCTAGGGTTGTAAATGCATTTTCTTGGCTGCTCTTTTTGCACAAGATGCAAAAGCTGGCAGGTTATTCTGAATAGGCTTTTTCTAGGTATTACTAAGCTTTATCCTAAATTGATTTGGTGTTCCAACTGCTCTCAAAAGTGAAGATCCAGATTCGTCCACAATGGTAAACTGCTTCAGAGTTAACTTTTTGGTGAGGAAACAAAAAATACTATTTTGTTTGTTTGTATTTGTTTGTTGTATTTTTATTTGTAAAACATGATTTTGGCTAGAAATGTCACCATTTTAAACAATTTAAAACAAAATTAGTTCATCTAAATATGCTTTCCAAATTAAGTGGAGAGTTTTGCATTGTTTTTAGAGCTTATTACTCACTATGATTAGAGCTTCAATTATTCCTACTGATGCAGAAAGACACCCCTTGATGTCAAAAAGCATCCTCACTTAGAAGAACATCTAAAATGTGTTTCATTACAATTTCTTGACTTCAGTGAGACTCAGGTACATTTCCAGAACATTGCAGGTGCTACTAGACACCATACAAACTGCACACCAAAAAGATACATCCTGTAAAGCCTAAAGATTCCCAAACCAAACTACACTTGGGCTAATACAGATCAGAAACACAACACAGCAGGCCAGTTAGGACAACTTAAAGTCTGCTTGCTGGCTATTCGGGAGGTTTTTTTAATACTTCTGTGTGACAATTAATCAGACCCTACTCTACTGATTAAAAAAACAAAGGTAGACAGGCCGTCACTGCGACCTTGTCTAGCTTAGTACCACAAGTTGCTCGCTCCCCCCGGAGGCAGCCAAAGGCAAAAGAAAACAATTCTCAAACTGCATGAATGCAGCTTGCATGGAATCCGGACTCACTGGCCACAAATTAAGCGGACTCTGAGCTAATGAAAATCTGATCTGTTCAAAAAAGGAGAATGAGTATTGCAGCTGGAAAGTGTGGCTAACAATGTGTCCCAGTGCCTTTAAACGGTTTCACCATGTTCTCCAGATGGAGCCTTTGGAAATGTGTGGTTTGTGACAGAAAAGGATATTGGTTTTTATTACTTTTAACTCCTTACCGTGATTGGCAGGGGTGTGTGTTACATTTCCTGACCTGGGGCTCGGGGCGATTCACTCGTTGGCAGTCACTGTCATTCACCACTGTCATGGTCTTGTTAATAATTCGAGTACAGGACACAACCGTTTTCCGTTCACCTGCAAGTTAAATTAAAACAGTATCAAACAATCAGGAAACCAGTACTAAGATATCAAGTTAATTTAATTATTCATCAGATCTCATAAGCTAGCTCATTACTACCTCTACTAGAGGTAAACTACACAGACCTAGCAACTCTGTAAGCAATCTTGTTTCTGCCTTCTGTCTTACCTATGTATTGTTCTGCACTTCCAGAAAACCTGCAAATCTTCTACAGTAATTGGGAAATTCACTGATCCACAGCAGCTATACATTTGGCTTTCATTTTTTTCATTTCTGGTTCCTCCTCCACATGTTGCCATGCCCTGTAATCAGCAGGGATAGATCCTCCTGCTCCGTGAGCTGGAGGCACATAACCATCACCCTCCGTGATGGATAATCACAGGAGAGCTGCCTCTTGCCAAGATAGAGTAGGGTGGCCCTAAGGGCTCAGTATTGTGCTCTGTGACAGCAAGAAAGCTGTGTCGCAGGGTAGCATGACATGACTGCACACCACAAAGAAAATGCCATCCCTACACCGCACCGTGCGACTTTGCCTTGCTATTATTTTGGTTTCTCAGCTTCTCTCTCTGTAGCCCCAGGTCTACAACAAGCTAAGTTGGTTCATGATGTGCAACAACTAACAAAAAAAATCATTAAAATTCTGTACTGACAACTGAAACTACTCATTTATGTGTGAGCTCAATGTTTACAAAAAATACTGTTTTAAAAGGTAAGCAGAAGTACTGATTTTAAAATCTATTTACAGAAAGACAAATGCCTTGATTTCAACACACAGTGAACCTGCAAATGTGAAGATGAGCATTCCCTTCTAGGGTCATGTAAAATGATACGTAATTGCCTCTAGTTGTAAATATAAATTTAGTTGTAAATGATACATCTTCCTCAGGGAAAAGCCTACTTCTTCCCGCAATGAAAACTCAGTGGACAGTGGCTGACAAAGCTGTCTGGCTTCACAGGCATTGTTTTCCCCAAGGTTCAGCAAATCTGTCTCAGCACATCCTAGGAAGTAACTCAGCAGTGTGATTTGCAGTGTGCAAACGCACGCCTAGAAAATCCACCCCACATTAAGAGTGTCTGACGCAATCTCCAGCAGTTGTCACAGCAGCACTGCCGCCGTTTCATCCCTGGGGAAGGAAGTGTCTTTCAGCAAATACGCCTGAACACCTGTGAAAACTCTGCTCCAAGAATCTGACGGAGACTTGAGATATGGGGCTGCACACGGCGCCTTGAGCCATCCGTGGAGCTCTAATCCAGGTGCAGCTCCAGCCTACAGTAATGAGCCGACAAAGCAGCATCCCTGCCAAAACACTGGGTGAAAATTAACTGTGGGGATGTGGATGATAGCTGGGAGAGCTGGTGAGAATGAGCTCTCATTTGAGCTCATTATGGCAACATCCATTCCCAAGGCTCGGTTTCCTTCGTGCCTTGGCAACAGGGTCTTCTGCAGGCACCTAACGGCTTGGATCTGCACACACTGTACAGCAAGTCCCACCAAAGTCCCAAATGGCTTTACCTCCTCCACACTGCACACTGCACCCTTCCCATCCACTGTGCGTCCAAATGTACAAAGAATCCTGTTGCTTCTCTGGCTCGCTTCTGTTTTCAGCAGTATAGTTTACAGGAATGGTGTATTCATAATGAATTCCATAATTCTGGTCGTGAAATAACAGCACCTGGTTCAGCAGGGAAAGAAAGGCTGTTACAACACACTGTTTACTGGGAAAGCCAAGAGAACACAGAGATGGTAATACTAGCAATGCTGTCTTGGGTCAGGACTTCTAAACATAAATGCTTCATGAAAGGCAGTGCAATCTTTATCTAGGAACCTGAAATTCAAGCGGTGCTGGTAATACAGGGCATCTGTGAGAGCACTAAGAGCTTAAGGTTTTAAGGCACTTGGGACGTGTTTAAACCTGGAATTCGGTACATAGATTGCAACTTTGGGGTAAGCCTCAAGTGTCATCAGCAGGCCACTGGCTATCAAAAGAGAAATAAGAAAAAAGTCGAGCAGCATTAAATCAGCACTTTATTCACGTAACAACTATATAATGAGTGTCTACAACTAAAAAGTCACTCAGCCTAGCTGTCTACCCTTGTTTTTTGGAAAGCAGGTTCTCTGCGAGTTTTATGTACAGACTCAGGCTTCTGGCTGTGTGACTTGGGAGAGTACGGTGAGGTTTGGGATGAATACTGTACCATGTAAGGATTAACTGCACCATTTACTGTTGAATTGGAAGTAATTGCAGAGAGTCCATAGATTATAGGCACAAGATAATTAGCACACCAGAAGGCACAAGGTGATCCTTCTCAAAACCAAGCAAACCACCAACACACAAAAACATCACACACCTGCTAGGAAATGCAGTGCCCAAAGTGAGTGTGACTCTTCCTGCTGACAAGCTGCAGGTACAGGACATTCCTGCCTTTCAGAAACATGGGGACAGGAACAAAGGGCCATACCATACAGCTAATGGCCACATATACATTTTCATAGCCCTGCATAATACTGGATGAAACCTGATTCCAACAGCAGGGTGATTATTTTCCATGGAATCTCAATGATCACATTATTAATAAGTATCAGAGTGACACTGCCATAATGCTGGTGGTGTAAACGGATGTACCAATTAGCTGGAAAGCCAGAACAACTTTCTTCAGACTTAATTTTAGAGAAATCTCAGCAGTATTAGACAGATAAATTTGGCTAGCTCCTATCACTACAGAAACAGCAGCTTATCAAATAAGGGATTTTAAGGAGGGCTACTGTAAATGAAAAGAGCAGCTGCTCAACTGAAAAAGCAAATTTGCAAAAGCTGTTCTCCTCCAGCAACCATCGCTTCCCATTAAGATCTGTAGAAATCACTCCTACTTAACTGGGAATCTCACTAATGCAGTAGTTGTCAGAAGTAGTTGTCACTAATGCAGTTTAATCACAAAGTAACCACAGGTGCTGATCTGAAAGGTTGACTTGCAACCACTGACATCCTGGCGATCTGTGCGATGACCACTGTGCAGCAACACCCAACATCCTTCAGTTACTCAGCACAGTGCCTAGGTCTGGGCAGGAAAGCATCTTCCAGAAGATGCGTTAAACACAGGTAAGATTTTGTTTCAGCTGCAGAGGAAGCTCCATTACTGGAACCGAAAGCCAGGTTGAGGCCAACCAGCCATCATTACAGTTTCAATGATGGAGATTTTTACACAACTCAAAATGACAGGAAGCCGGGGACAGGGAACTCAAGTCCAGTTCTGACTTCAAGTGCATTGGATATGAGCAGTTTGTTTGAAAGGACGGAGGAACCAGGCTTGTCTAAAGCATCTCTAGGTCCTGGAAGTGTCCAGTTATCCTCTGCTGCCAGGACGAGCTCTAGAACAAGGCTAGCTACACAGACATTAAGTTCTCCAAGAAATACACTTACAGTAACACACTTGGAGAAATGCCTCAGGTATTAAAAAAACTACTACAAAGAAATCCTCATTATCTCACTATGGGAGCAAGACTAGTGAATCTAAAAGCCCATATGAAACCAATTTCAAGCAATCTTGTAGCCACATATAATTGGGGTGTGTGTGCGTGTATGTATAATTGGTTTCAAATGCAGGTCACAATGGATAGACTGAAGGTTGTGGCTCTCTATCAGTCCAGCATATCCCACCACTATTTGGACAACATTTTTCATTTAGAGTTAACTGGTAACCATCCTGCCATTCTTGCATTGACAGAATGAAACTTGCTATTCTATATCAAGAGAAAGATTAATGTCTGACCTGAGCAAAAGACTTTTTCTGCGCTTTGTTCATGACTCACAGTGATTTTGAGCCACATGTTTTTTTAATGGCCTAGTAACTTTAACTTTCCTCTTTCTGAATCATTTCTGAGGAAAAGGTGAAGAAGGAAATTTTCCTCTGCTCATATCTGCTGAAAATGCCAGTCTGTCCTTGAAAATGGTGCACACAGAGAACCTGAGAAGCACCAGTTTCCTTTGTTAGTTACTTCTTAATGAAGAGAAAAAAAAAAAAGTATTTCTTTAAAAACAAGTCTCTGCTGCTGATGCTGTTTGCAAAATGCTGGCAGTGGACTTAACTGCAATAAATCTCCACCAAATAATGCCTTGGAAGATTCCTAGAGCTGGCGCAGGGATCCTGCATCATCCCCAAAGGTACCAATGCCATTCCTTTCTCTTATATAGTGCCTAGAGATTAGGCAAACTTTGGTGGGACAAAATATTTTGTCATAGTCTTGGTTTCAGAAGGGAAGTTACAGGAAACAACACATAAACTAGAACACTGTTTTTATGCTTTCTTCTCTAAACTGTAAAGCTTTCTGCACACACACAGATAGTAACATTCATGTGAAACAGGCATTATTCTGTCTTAGAGATGGACACATTCAGGTAACCAGAGACAATAAAGGACTGGCCCACGGGCCTCCCCATTCCCTGTCACTGTCAGGCTGGGACCAGCACCCTGTTCTTCTGACCTCTGCCCAGTTCTGACCCATGTTCTCACGCTGAGTCACACAACTGTTTGCAAAACGATAGGCCCAGTTAACAAAAGAATTATGTTGAACCTTACCAAAAACTTTCAACAACATGTTAAAATACTACATATATAATAAGTCACTGCAGAGGGTCAAATTCACACGTATCCTCTATATGTACAAAATCAGCATACTGCTTAATTAGCTGTTTAAATACACTGTTTAATTAGCAATGTATTTAAACACAAAATATGTTATGGCATAAGCAGAGACATTCAGGACAAATATCCTTTCTGTGTGTGTAGTGGGTATGTCCGTGTAAACCTACATCCTTTAGAATGGACTTGTCATCTTGTCTGTGGCACATTACAGCAGTGTCCTCTCCTGGAGGAGAGTCTACTGGAGAATAAGGCTCCAGTGTTTTTAAGATGGGTTTTTCCAGCTTTTGCAGTGCTGCAAAAGAATGCGAGGAGACACGCAACAGGATAGCTTTGAAAAAAACTCTGGTGAGGAAGCAAACAAGCAAAATTTAACTTTAGGATATACACCCTTTATGTTGCATCACTTAAGAAACACAAACAAAGGATATAAAGTTACCATCAAGTGTAGTGGTATTTTAGTTGGTCCTTTGGCAGAGATTTTCTCCCACAGACCCCTTCGCACGTACCGGACAGTAGTGCCTGCGATCTGAAACTCACCAGGAAGCTCAATTTTCCAGTCGCTGTTAATGGATCTCTTACTGGAATCTTTTAAAGCTGGAAAGAATCAAACACCATGGGATGAAATGAAAGCAGATCTGTAATTACAATACAGACCATTGAGCTTCTGTCTCAGCCCACCTGAAGTACAAGACGCAGTAGTCTTATAGATGTGTTTAAAAGAAAAAATGAAATATAACTTTAGCTGACTAGTCACTAACTTGGGCATATTTTGTACTTCAGTTAGTGAAAGCATATCTCACTATATCGACAGTGTTACTAAGCAACAACAATATCACTATATAGTGAAGGTTTTAGTAACTAAAATTAGGTTCTCCTTCCTGAAGAAGCAACGTTCTCTAGCTTCAATACTTTGAGGCGTTCTCTGTGCTGTTCCACTGCCATGAAATTTAGAGAGAGAAAAAAGAAAAAAAAAAAAAAAAAAAAAAAAAAAGAAAAAAAAAAAAAACTTTGCAGCAGCAGTTTACAAAGAAGAAAATTAACTACCCGATGTCCTCCGAAAACCATTCCTAATTTAGTATTAAACAGTAGAACTCTACCATGCTTTGATCTATTTTAGGAGTGTATCTGAAACACACATATTCATGACATAGTGTTGCATTCAGTTAGATAAGAAGTTCTGCTTTTGCGAAGAAAAATCTACAAGACAAGAATGTTTTTCTTTGAATTCAGTTAATTGTGATTTAAAGGTAAGCCTAAAATACTGCAGTGAACATGCAAGAACCCAAAAGCAGAAGTGACTGACTAGAAAAGGACAGAACTTACTGCCTCATTTTCCTTATACAAGCTGAGTGCAAAATGTTACCATAATATTATAAGCATAATTAGTGAGCAATCAGAGCTATCCTTTTCCTGGAAGGATCTCTGTATTATTAGTCAAAGGTTACATAGTAGATATATAGACATGCCTGTAAAATAAAGATGCCTAGTGTATCTGGTACCTAGGAAATTAGCATCTATATCACTTTAATGATTATTCCCAAATCAAATTATTTAGCTTCAATCTTCTAAAAATAGATGGTGTTATAAATCTGGACATGTATACCAAAATGACAGGTATGATATAAGAACCTAATACTACAGAAGAGCTGTTTGAGAATGACCCGAAGATACAACTTGTAGAAAACTCAACACACTTGCTGTTATATTTTCACACCTGTTAAAATTAGTTTTTAGGGTGAGACAGTATGGTGACTAGTCTTCAAGGAAAGATATGTGTATTTTTATAGAGACTACCCACCCTGAGATCAGTTCAAGTTTGGCATCAGTTGGATTCAAAGGTTCGCATTGAGACAGTATATAATGAAACGCATTCAGAACTTCAAGCATTAACATAAAATTTACAGATCATTTATCTCTAAACTCTCCTTATAGCCAGAAACGTCACAGTTTAATTTGAGTTTCCAAGCAGAATGAACCTTTGAAACTGTATTTTCCTAAACCTCCTTGAGCAAACCTCAGGGAAATCTCCATGTTGATACATATGTGAAGATCTGCAAGTGCAAAAGGAAAGTGCTCTAGAGTTTGCATGCACTCCATAATGCAAACACTGAACAGGTCACCATGTAGTTTTCATCAGGCTATAAAGGGAAATATTGGCCAGTGGGCAGAAAGCAAACTTGTAGAGTTTAGTATCATCTTCTGCTCAGGTCTGGAGGGCAAAATATTCCAACCTGCAAGCAGTAGCTAATTCGAAGTGACCACAGGTTTCTCTGAATTATTCCAGAGGCTTTTTGCCAAGTAAGAACCTGGAGAGGCATTACAAAGCTAGAGCAGAAGTGGTGCTGGTGCCCAGCATAGTGCCTCATGCCTTATCTGCTCTCAGAACAAAAGCCAGAAGCAGGTGAGACGTTGTCTTGCCCTGGGCTTGATGGAAACCTGGTCACAAATGAGGACAAAAGGGGGTAAGGAACCGCCTGACACAGCCACCCTCCTTGCAGAGTCCAGGAACTGCAGGCACATGCGAAACTGGAGCTGCTGCTGATCCACAGCCCTGCTGGAAGTGCCTCTGCACGTGAATAAACGATGAAGCAAACCCAGAAGCAGAAAGGAAGCCCAGTAAGATGATTATTTAAAAGGCAAGATCCTTGACTATCATGTCTTTCCTTCCAGAAAAACTTCTTGTATCAGCATCCCTAAAATTCTTCAGCTCCAGCCATGAGGACACAGCAGTGCTGTGACTTGCCAGTGCAGGTCATTTAGGGATTTCTGTGCGCTCCGCATTACTAGGGAAGCAAAATTATTCAGATGTCTGTGTGATGTGCTGAGGGAAAAGAAAATTGGCAGACCCTGTTCTAACAGAGAGAAAGTCTCAGGCGCCGTTTGAGGAGATACATGTTCCACATATCAAATCTGTCCAGACATCAGACAGGATAGCCTGTGTTTTTCAGTTACAGGGTTTCCTTAGTTCAAGGTTTACTGTGTCTCTTGGCTAAGCCTTTAACAAGATATTTTCTTAACCTCCAGCGTTTCAAGCCTGTTTTATTCTCTCCCAGTTAAAAATAAGACCTTGGCTTTCACTTAAGTGAGTGTGTTGGGATAAGGTAAGAAGAGTTGATTTAAAGCCTTTTCAAGTCAATGGGAAAATCTCCACTGTCATCCCTCTGGATCACGTCCCCACAGCCAGCAAAGCCTTCTACCCTATGCACAGGCTATGTACAATTCCACAGCATGCCTAGGAGGCAGGGAAGTGAGATTCCTGCCTGTGGTACAACATTGAATCATCAGCTTGGTCTAATTAACGGTGAGGAGTGCTTGCAGCACTCCACTGTTAGTACAGACCTTCCTTTTCTTGTGGATGACTAAAATATATTTATGACCTTCTATATAGCTTTTACAGTGAAGGATCTCTCAAGATGCTAGAGGCCAACACCTCCCTTCCTTGCAGAAGGTTCAGGAGGAAGGAAATCCCAGCTGGAGTTCCCTTTGGAGGATTTCCTAAAAAGCTGCTCTGCTCAGCCCAACATGACAAACTCCACAGATTCAAGAAGGGCTGGAGTAGGTAAGAGACACCTGAAACATCCAGCACTGAGTACTACCAAAAGCTCCCTCTGCATCTCCAGCGCTCAATCTTGTTCCCAGGCACTCAGAAAGCATCACCTATGCTGTAAAAATGATCCTTGGCAAATGTCATGGCCCTGGTCAACAAGAATTCTCCAGAACTCCCAGCATAGTTCAGGTGGTCCATATCAGGACTGGCATCAGTGCCCAGGAGCACTTCAAGCCTCAATTTTGAGCCTAGAGAAAGTCTAGAGCAATGAAGGTTTCCAAATCCTCTGTGTCTGTATGTGCCTTTCTGAGAGACCCTACATTCTAAGGAGTTACTGAAGAAAGGTTGCACATACTTCTAGCCCACTGCACACAATCTTCCCCACAGCCCCCATGCTCCCATGGGGGTTCTCCAAAGTCTCCCAGTAAGGATGAAGGGAAGCTACAGCTCTGGTTTCCATCCAAGGAGCAGGATCTGTGCGCGGGGCTTTTTTTTTTTTTTCTTTCCGAGAAATATTCTCTTTGGCACACAGATGAGGGCATATGACAATGGCCTAGTACTGCACTCTACAGCAGTGCAGCTCTGCCTGCAGCTTGCTTCTCTTCCCATTCTGCTCCCTCGTCTACAAAGTGCCTTCTGCCAACTTGACACATTTCTGAAACAGGCTTCCTTGTGGCTTCCAGGCAGATCAAAGCAGCCATCACACCGGCCTTGAGGAGTCCTGAATGTGACTGATCAAAGCTGTGCACGAGATAAAATTCTCCACAGGAGTATGGCTGACACGTAGAGATACCAAGGTATGTGCTCAAAACAGTCTGTGAGAGCTTGAGCAACTAAAACTAGGTGGTTCTTCCAGCTTATCAAAAGGAGACACTCACTGATGAAAAACAGAATGTTTAATTCGTGATGATCCTTCTTCTGTGAAAGGTTTGATTTTGATAGCTGCAGCCACTGATCCTTAAGTGAACAAGCAGGAGAACGTGGAAACAGCCCTGTTCTCAAAGGCACCTCATGAGGCTGCTCTCGTGACTGTGATTCAGTTGTTTCTGAGCCAAAGTGTCCCACTGTCCTCACACCATGTAAGTGTCCCACCAGTGGGCACCAAAACTGTAAAATCCTCTGGTTCTTTGGACAGAGGCTATTGCTTATCTTCCCGTGCCTCCTGCTGCACACCCCTACTGCAGGCCAAACACTTCAACATGGTCCCTCTCAGTATTTACATCCCCTGGTAGGAAAGCATTTCCAGAGAGGGGACTCATACATAACCAGTTTTCCTTAGTAAGGAACTACTAATGACTTTTCTCCCATGCATCCTTTTCCTGTGAATACTTCAGACATGGAGGCACCTACCTAAAAACTGTCTACGCGGTCCTATCAAATCGCACATGGAGTAACAGCTCTGTTTAGGAAGTAGCAACTGTCTGTTCTTACATTTCCAGGTTATTTTTTGGCTCAACACTCTTCAGCAGAGGAGCAAAGGGAAAAGGAACCCCAACAAAAAACGCATGATTTCTCTTTTTCTTGTTGGCTGGAAGACAGGAACTGACCAACTCATTTCTAAACCTGGCATCTAGTCAGATCTTTATTTCCACCTTGGGTTCTTCCAGCTTGATCCCAGCCTGTGGACACAAACTGTGGAGGCATTTCCTGTTCAAGGTGGTTTTTAAGCTTTACAGCCAGCCAAGCCAGCCAGCGTAGGTTGACCGTAGGTGGAGGGAAATTCTTCAGGCACAGCTCCCAGCACATGGAATAATGATTCCAAATTACACTGGGCTCATTTCCAAAGCACTGTACCTGAGTGGAAATTGGGTCTGATTAGGCTCAACTTTGTCAGTGTAATTGAGATAGGAAATCCTTCTGTAGTCAGACCTGCACTTACTATACATCTTGGGACATAACAGTGACTGGACTTAGTTCCCATGGTCACTATCTTTTGTCTTGCTGTGGAACATTACTGCTGCCGTTCTTCAGCTACCTTTTCTGTGTGCCCAGTGTTCCTGGAATGAGAAAAAGCTCATTTTGAAAGCTCAGGGTTTCTCCCTGTTTCTGACAATAAATCAAAGAGCTGAAAGTATATGGAAGCTTTAAAATGAGCAGATTACCGAGAACCATACAAGAATTACTAACTCTTTGTCATGCATGCAGAGCCCAATTCTGCTTTCAAATATACACAGCCTTGATCTACCACTCAGTGGAGAGATATCTGCTTAGGTGAAGTTTATGTGGTCATAACAGTTATTAGCACTGACTAACTCTCAGCTTTTCTATCTATCAAAGCCTGAGCCCCTGGCATACACCCTGTGCAAATCCCACCAAGCAAACCAAAATGCTGGCTTCCAGAAAGCAGAATGCTTTCAAAATCCAAGGAAACACTGGTTCTCACTGTTCCACCAGTGCTATGTTAAATATCTTCCATGTAGGCGTAATCCTCTCCCAGCAATCTGGCTGCAACATTAGCAGAAATAGTAGCAGCAGCAATATACACTTCCCACCAAAGTGTCATGAATGCCAATGCTTTAACCCAAGGCTGTTGAACAACATAATTCACCCTTCTTTCTTTCCCTCAAAGCTGGAATGAGACACAGAGATGAAAAGCGTCTTTACCTGTGATTTTGCCAGCTTTGGTGGCAGCCCAAGACAGAAAACTGCCAGTACTAGATCTGAAATCCTAAGACAAAATCATTCTGTAAATGTTTTCAGTAGCATCCTATATCCTGTTACCAGATATTGATACCTCCTCTTGGCTGCAAAGGGGAGGTGGATTAGAAGGAAGACAAATAGAAATCCAAAGCCAGGATTTGAAATCCGAAACCACGGTTTAATCTCAGCTTTGCTACTGACTCACTGTGCAGTCATGAGCAGATCACAGTACCTTAGTTTCCCCTTCTGCAAAATAGAAGAGGACAAAGGGTAAGACTTGTTATCCTTTCGGAGTCCTTACCACAGGCCTGGAAAGAGCTCCATCCTTCGGAGTGCTTTTGTACCCTAAAACCCATCAACATCTCCAATACCAGAACCTCACTTGAGAAGAAACACAAGTGAGAAGAGACACAAGTGAGAAGAGTCCCAGTGTGTAGATGATACTCCGGAGGACAGGGGAGAACTGGAACATGCATCTGTTCCAAACACTGCAACCACAACATCAGTGTGAGGAAAGGCAGAGACACTGTTCAGTATCAAAGGAGAAAAAAACACGTCCCA
Source organism: Crypturellus undulatus (assembly GCA_013389825.1). Lineage (NCBI taxonomy): Eukaryota > Metazoa > Chordata > Aves > Tinamiformes > Tinamidae > Crypturellus > Crypturellus undulatus. Next base: position 300,003 of record VWPW01006103.1, read on the forward strand.
AAGAATTTATCTACAGCAAGAAATGCCTGTGTGTGACAATGCAGGGAACTGCAAGCTGCAAAAGTTCACTAAGTATAGAAGGACATAGTGGGGTCTCTTTTTTTTTTTTTTCCCTCTTCCTACAGTGAATAGATCCACAGAATGAAGAATTCAAAAGAAGCAGAAAAACCTCCGCGATCTGTGACCATGCAGCACACAGTGGGCAAAGGACGCTTCAATGTGTGGGGTGTTGTTTTGGATCTTGGGCATCCTTCTCTCAATTCCCTGCAGAAGGATGATGCAGAGCACAACTCCCATCTGGGCCCCTGTGAGAATTCAGGGCAGTGGGATACAAGCAATTCTAAGACTTGGTTTCTGTAGAGGTAAGAGTGGAGACAAAGCATTTAATCTATCACAGAGATAAAGAACTTCATAAATTGCACAGTAATGACATTATAAGGAACACTTAATTTTTGAGATGAGAGGCAGATGATCAGGCTGACAGATGCAAATGTGATTAGTTGTATTTTAGAAATGCCCATCCAATCCTTAACCTGATTACTGGACAATGAATTTGCTCATAGATCCTGCCCTAGAACAACACACACACATAGGGCTAAAACTTTTTTTTCCAGAGGGCAAAGGGGGGCAGGAAGTCCGTTAACCTCCTGAATATTGCAGAAGTAGAAATGAGAAATGAGAGGATTAAATCAATGATTTGGCCTGAGAAAATATAGGCCAAAAAAAAGTGGACCAGAGGCTGCAACTTGCCCATCTTGGACTGCAGGATCAGGCTTTGGGAACAGCATCAAGAGAACACCTGTGTGTTCCTGGCAGCTGTGTGCAACCCAATGGCAAGTGCTGCTCAGGAACCCTGCTGTCCATGTACATTCTGTGGTCCTTTCCGGTGGCACGGGGCCTGTAAACATCATGCGTTTCCACATCAAACCAACACCTTGAAACTAAGCCAAAAAGCAGGGAGCAACTGCAACAAGCATGAAAGCATCCACCACTTCCTGACTGCAACAAACCTGTCATCTTATGGGTCATTTAGAGAAAGGTCATTTTAACAGAAAATAGAGCTGAGTTTTGAATTAAAAACATTTTTTTCTTTTGTCTTTTTTTTTACCCAGAAAACTGTGAGCAGGTTTATCCTCAACCACTCTGATCCGTCGGGCACCTGCAGGGATCACAGCTGCTTCGATGTAACCTGTGGCAACACAAGGGCACATGGGTGAGAGCATCCCACAGACAGCCCAAATCCCATAGCATCAATGATGCAGTATCTCACCAAGAAAAAGCAACTCCTGCTCAGGTTGGGGAATGGTGGGAAACACTTCAAATGATCCCTGCTGTGGCAGCCCAATTTCACTGTTGTGACTTGCATGGCTATGACTAATTATTTCAGCGTGAGAAGAGGGAAGAAACACACGTGTGCTGCATAACTGTGCCTTCAGGTTTGTGCCTGGGCCTAATTAGATTTGCTTCGTTTGCATCAGCCTGTTTTTTCTGGATCAACAGGGATGCAGCAGGAGGACCATCTCAGAGCATTATGGTCAGAAACAACACTGCACATCACAGAACAGGCCACCTGTGATCTGAAATTTTGTTCCCAAAAGATGGTCCTGATTTCCCCTCCCAGAAAAGCCACAGGGCTGTGAGCAGTACCATAAAAGTCCCTCTCCACAAAACATGTGGGCCAGGCTAAAATGAATCAGTAGGAATCAGTGGGAAAACTAGAGAAAATAAGTTTGTTTTCATTTATACATGAGCTTTATACAAAAATTTATACAAAAAATTATGGTTAATGGTCTCCTTGCATTAGGCTGCTAAGCAGAATTCCACAGCTCAGATTTCCTTCAACAAGAGAGCCGGAAGTTTATCCAGGACTGGCCACCAGTTGCCCCAAAATCCTGCCAGCAGCAGCGCACGCCAAACTGAACCATTTGAGTAGCTGACACAGAAGGGAAGTTTTATAGCACCCCATCACATTTTTATAGAATTCTTTTGATTTTTATCTTTCTGAAATTCTCTTGGCCTCTTCATGTTCCCTACAACAACCAGCAATGTGATAGAATTATACCCATTTTGACTCAGAGAATTAAAAAACGAGTAATTAGGAGTTACGAGGAAGTGCAGGTTATTTCTTCCCCACAAGCCCATCTGGAGTTATGCTCCTGTTCCATGGGGTGGAAGCGCTGCCTTTAAACAAAAACCTGAAGGACATTAGTGTCATTTCAAAGGCTGGGGGATCTGGAAGTGCTTTTCTACTGGCTTTGCTGGTGTCTGAATCAGGCCCCTGTAAGTGACACTAATCTTATTGCAACCATGATTTGATTCTTTCTAATTGGTCATTCAATTTACTTTGCTCTAAATAAATTTGTACCTCCTTTAGATGACCCATCTCACTTTTCTTTTAGAGGTTAAGTAGCTTATTCTTGTATGTTCCCTCTTCCTTTTTTGTTTTAAAAGGCTCTGTGAGGCTGTCCTGTGCCAGCCTTGCCTTTAAGGCCCCTCTAGACCAACAGGTTGGAGAAATGCTGGGGTAAGGAGTAGTAATTGCTGTTGAATGGCCCTGGTTCTGCTACACTGATGCGAGGGGCCACACAGGAGGATGCTGGAAACCTCGTGCACCTCAGGAATGAGCAACTCTCCCAAAGTCATGACACGGAGGTGGCATTTTGCGGGGTTCAGCCTGCAGATTCACCTCTCCCCGTCTGAGGCAGTCCACTGCCCAGTCCCTCTGCCATGCTGTAAATGAGGCCTGATCATTCAAGGCCTGCAAAGTGCTTTTGCAAAGCTGATTTGGCCCAGAAATACTCCTCCTTTCCCTGATCATTATTTTGGATTAAACTTTTCCTTTGTCCTTCTGTTCTCTCTGCACTTGTTCCTCCTTATTTAGTTTATTATTTTACATACTTCTCCCTTGGTCAGGTTCTCTCAAAGTCAGTCATCCCTTGCAGGAAAAGCAAAAGAGAGGGACAACAGGGCTGCAAACCACATCCCCATAAAGGGGGCAAGAGCTCTGCCCTCTGCTACTACAGAGTGGGCTTCAACTGGGAACAATTACGATGTCCAGGGTGACTTTTTGAAGGCAATAGTGAAATCTGTTATAAAATCAAAGCAAACAGATGTTAGATTCTATTCCAGACATTGCCAGGAGTTTTTTTTTTCATTGGATGAGATACTAAATTACAATGAAATAGAGCATCACCCTAGAGAAACACCCTTATTGCCCCCCTGTGCATCTGCCCATAAACCCGACCAACAGTTACCAGCACACGTGAGCACCCAGCAAAGGTGTCATTAACGGCAGGCCACCAAGGTGAAACAGGCCCTATGACACACCTCAATACCCCCGTTAAGAAGCCACTTTGGAGCATGCCCAAGTTTCAGGTAATTTAACATACCTGCTGGGGGACTATTTACTTACTCATTTTCTTTTTCAATCACAAGGCAGATGCAAATGCCCACAGCTAAATCATGCAGGGCTGGATACAAAATCACACTGAACTTAGTGGAAAACCAAGCACTGACTTCAGTGAACTCTGGATCCGGCCTGTGACCCTGCAGCAGCCAGGAGTGTGTCCCAGGGCTCCGGAGGGGAGCGAGCCTCGGAGCCGGACCCGAGGCTCAGCAAGCGCCATAAATACGCTCGCATTTCATCACTGTGCCATGAGAGAAACTCCACGTGGAAAAGCTGACTTTTATGTTACTTTTTACAATGGTAAATAGTGGAGTATAAGCTATTAATAGGGTATTAGTTCTGGAGACTGTTTAGTTTGGTCTCGTACCAGGTTTTTCTCCTCATGTAATTCCTAATCCTGATTGATGGCTTTGGGGGGTTGTATTCACAGCTCCTGAATACGAACGCGCTCCGGTAACTCACTGAGCTCATGTAGCACAAACCCGACTGCTGACCTTTCCTTTTCCTGTAGTGAACCCAGAACCGCTTTGCAGTTGCAGGCATTTGAACTGCCCATTCAGAGGCAAAGCAGAATTCTTGGGCATGTCCCATGAAAGTGTCTTGACACTCTTAGTCACCGTTTCCAGCAAGACTGTGCGAGTTAGTGGTCAAATCCTACCACAAACATATTAAATACACCATCCATGCAGTTCTGCCACAGGCATAAACTCAGATTGCTATCAGCACGCCAGTCTGGTGCACAGAGCTGAAGTCGGGCTGCCGGTCACAGAATATTCCTGATCTTTGAGATAACTGCACTAGAAAACATCCCCATTGTTTTCCAGGCACGTTTTATTAAGCAAACTGTAACTGCAGATTGCCAGAAAGATTATCAAGTGTCAGTTAGTACAACCAAAAAAAGTCTCAGGGCTGGCCCAGAGTCAAGGACTCTCAAAGATCTGCTAGGTCTTAGGATAATTGTCTGCAATGCAGGAGTTTGCAAGGTTGGGTTTAAAGTTCTGTTTTAAATGAGGAGCTGGTTAAAGACTGATGAGATTTGGCAACTATCAGGCAGTATTTCTAGTAATTTCACCCATAAATCACCCTGTTAAGATGAAGCTTTGAAAGTACAACAGGAGAACTTCATTATTTGATAATTTATAGTGCTGTATGTAGTATACTCCACCTTGGGAACAGTTACTTTGGCACACACCAATCTTTCTGGATAATCTGCATTACATCAGTGTCTCAGGAATGCAAGACTGTGATTGAAGCAAATCCTAGATACAAATTATATGGTGTAACTCATATTAGGAGAGACACCAGAACAAAGAGGTGGCTTTGTCATCAAGCAGATTAATATGTGAACAGTGGCTACTGTATCTTCATTTAAATTCTGGAGAGATTTGCAAGAGGAAGGCAGCTCGCACAGGAAAACCCATTGTTAGCCACCGTTATTATTCCCAGAAAGAAGAGAAAGTTTAGTGTGAATTTCATAATGTCACTGATCTATCGCAGAGTTGCTCTCCTGGTTGGGATCTTAGTGAAATGTGGACTCTGAGGTAAAGGAGAATTTATCCCATGGCTGAAAGTATTGATCCCTGGGCACTGAACCTTCATATCTTTTCTCTTGTACAGACTTGTACAGACATGAGAAAGGCAGCAGTTCTCATCCCGTTATCCCACTCCAAAAAGCATCTCAATGCAAGGTCTCAAGTTGGTAGCCAAGGAAATCAGGCTGCACTATCTACCTGCTGGAGAAGAGCAGTGCTGCTTCCCTACCGTCTGAGGGATGAGAACCAGCTGGGCATCTCAGTCCCCAGGACCATTCACCACATTTGCTGAGTGCCAATTGTTGCAGTGTTGTGCAATTATGTCCTTAACAACAATATGTTCATCTTCTCAGCAGCCAGAGATTACAACTATTCTCACTTGCTTTTAGCTTAATTCCTCCATGGGCATCTACCCAACATTGTCCACTTCCAGCCATGGGATAGCTGGCTTCAAAAAAAAAAAAACATACAGAAGTCATGGATAGATTTTAAAGCTTCCTACTATTGCTGAGTGGTTCCTTGCAATAATTTCAGACCCACATGCTCTACTTAAAACCTCATAAGACAGCTCGAGTTATTCATGAGGCTCCATTTTCTCATCATTTCAATGTACAAAATATTGACATGAACAGAATTTCTTGTACTGGCTAAAGATGTTTTTAGCCAGCCAAACAGTCTGCTTTTTAATCATTTGTGGGAAAACATCTCATTCTTAAAGCAGGTCTAAGTATTCCAGAAACAGTCTCAGAGTCTGGGCAGGTATCTTCCTAGAAGCTGTTAGATAGATTATTAGAAGATTAAATAATCTTCTAATTACCTTATTAGAATATTTAAATGAATCAACTACTGAACAGGAATGGTTCTGGCTGTCCTGTACTACGAGGGACAGTGGCAGGTAAACTGGGATGACCTTGGTAAGATCTCCACTGTGGGATCTCTTCCAAAGGACTTCGAAGGTTGCACTGTCCTGCCCTGCCTGCTGGCAGGACCTTGCAAAATATGAGATAATCTATCAGGGAAAAAATATCTAGTGTTTTTTCATTCAAATTAATGGCAATTTAGCTTTCCCTCACCCAGACAACTTTTCTAGAAGGAAAGGACGTATACCTAATACTTTTGACAAACCAAGCTGAATAGTAAAAGGATTTGAAGTCTATCCATGGCTTTTGATAACAATCTTCCCATCTAATGCAAAAAAATAAACAAAAGAAAATAAATCACAAAACCAACACCAAAAGATGTCACCAACACCCAACAACACTGCAAACAGCATTCAAGCATCTTACACGAGAAACACTTGGGAACAGCCTTTGCCTTTGCCATCACACACGTGGAAACCTTCTTACAATGACTATTGGTTACTAAGAAACAGAAAGGAGTTGGCATGGATTTAGTTCAGTTAAATGGTGCTTGAGAACATGATTTGTAGTCACAGGACATACAGGGACCAATCCTGCTGTCAGTGGAGCCCCACTTGCAGAAGGCTCTCAAACCAGGTATCACTCCACAACAACCAACATCTTGATGGCCAACCCTTCCTGCAATAAATCAGCATACTTCATGTGGCATGTTGGCCTTGAGTTAGGCTGCAGCAAATTCATGGGACTTTGTCACTGACTTGTGCAATCCTTTACATATCCAGTCCCCAAATCTGCTACCATATTTTTAGTGTGTATTCTCAATTGCCCCAAACGTTCATTAAAATTAATCAATAAATCAAAATATTAACTGTAATCTGCTTGTAACCTAATTGAAAAAGATAAAAGGGGGCTACTCTTCAGAAATTCATGAACAGCTGTAAGACATGCTACAAAAATAGATAATAGCTTTCTTGGTGCAAATGAGAAACCCTTTATACCATTTGCACCAAATGCAAATTCCTTGTCACAAGTAGGTGAAAGTCAATCAAGGCACGACAGGCAAAAACCCACAGGAATCATTCAACAGGTTGTCCTAGCAACACAGCAGCGCAAATGTGCTCCTGAAAAATCCACGGAGGTGGGAAATCCTGCCCACACCTTAGAGGATATTACTAGTCACGGTTGGCTCCACTAATTAGGAAGGTGCAGAGGAAGAGATCAATGAACAGAATCAGAGCCCCAGACTTCACTGCTGAGATCCTGATTCAAGAACACTGCTAAGCACTTGTGCTGTTTTACTATCAGTTAATCACAAGTGTGAGCTTAAAGGAGGTCTTTACGTGCTTTGCTGAATTTGGTCCTGCGGTAGCACATGTTGAATGAATTCCTGGATGTGGAAATGGCAATTTTGCATTTACTGAATGAAAGGCCATTTCTTTCTGGACAATTCCTTCCTCCTAGGGCAGCCTGCAAGTCCCAAATCTGTGTTTCTCTCCCTTTGCCTGATTAGGATGAGTGATAACAGGTTTCTCAGAAGACCAGAAAGGAAACTCTGAAACAAGGACTAATTTGAACACAAAGCTGTCCATACATTCATGTGCAACAAGAAAAGTCTTAAGCGTGACAGAAGTTCTTTTAACCTGTACTGATCTATTGCTGGCAGGGAGTCAGGAAAAATATTCAGAGGGGAGGTCTCTCTCATTAAGTTGAGATCTCTTGATTATAACATGAATCATCTGGAACATACAACAAGCATCATTCTGAGACCCCAAACAGCTCTCAGATGGTGCTGAAATCAGACTTTCCTTCCACTCGGAGAAGATATTATGATTTCATCTCTTCTATTTAAAATCAACAGCACTAGTGGCATTCAAAATGAGAACTATAACTTCATGCTGAATTTCAATCAGAGGCAATGGCTGGTACCTGGGCAATGGAAGAGGAGGCCACACCATCACATTTGAAATGAGTTGGGTTTGGGTTTTGCTCTGTGTCCTAGAATATATATATACAATATGATATATACACATATATATGTATGTATGCACGCACAGAAGAAACAATTTCGGAAGGAACACAGCCCCATCAGGCCTGATCCCAGGAAGTTCTCAGCACTTCCAACTCATCATCTGAAAAGAGGCTTGGCAAGTGACAAGACTGAATGCTGTTTATCTATCCTTGCATAGCTAGTTACTCAAGAAGATGACTATAGGCATTTAGCAGAAGTAGAGTCAACATTCTTATCCTTGAGTATCTTTTCACTGATTCATCACTGGATATTTCCCCAGAATTTTTCCTGGTATCACAACTGGGAAGAAACTGGGAAAATAAGCCATGCTAGATCCCCTATCTATGTCTGCAAGAGTAAAATGTCCTGAACAGTCAGAACCATTTACAGATATCTACATCAAAACTTATAATTTTAGGGCTACTATGTCTACCCTAGCAGGTAAGTCAAGTACTATCCGAGATGAGTATCACTACCTCTTGATTCTCCTCAAGCAGTTAAGACAGTTTGACTGCACTGAAACGCTGCTGAGGGTTACTCACCCATCCCCTTGGTGTGGTTGAAGTCGCCTTTCACCACTTTACAGGTTTTGCCATCACCATTGCAGACTCCACAGCGATCCTCTTTGGCAGCTGAGCCAATGATTCCATCGCAGCCAATTTTCTAATGACGACAACCAGAGGTCCCCATTATTTTGTTGGCAAGGTTAAAATATTTCTAAACATTGAGGTTGAGATTCAGACAAACACCTGACTGAAAGCACGAATGGGAAGAGCACGCTGTGAATTAAGACAGCACTCATCTGAGACTGTTCAATTTGGTCACCCAGCAATGCCCAGTTGTGCCCAATACTACATGCATGAACTTTGACTCAGAAGGCTGAACTGAAGACAGTTTCACAAATTCTCAGTATTCAAGACATTGCCACTGATTTTGTGTTGAATCACACTAATTTGTTTCAAGTAATGTTTCAAGTTTCTTTAGCACTTTCCATCTAAGGAGCTCCAAGACATCTCGGAGAAAAGGACCATGACTACTACAGTGTGTAACTCAGAAAAGAGGAAAACATGGCTTGCTTAACTTTGCTGGAAAACTAACTCAAGAAGTAACCTCAGCTCTGGTCCTAGCTATTTACCACAGAAAAAATCGGGGTTCTGTTGCAAGCTCCAAGGTGCTGCTCGCTGAAGAAGCCCCACTGCGGATTAGGATCCTACAGGGTTTTTGCAATAACTGAAAAAAGATCCCATTATTGAATGGCTCAAGCTACCTGCGATGCATAAATCCTTAAAAGGAAGCAGGAGATGACATTCAGCCTTGGCCAACCTGTACCTTAAAACTACTTATGTAATACAGCGCTTGCTCTGTATTAATATTCAATTGTAAAAAATACATAATGATTTCTCCTAAAGCTTCATTTAAATTCATATTTTCATAATCTACCAACCTAAATTGCTTACAAAAAAAGTACAGTTTTAATTCTCAAGACCCTTATTAACAGAATAGTCACATTTTTGTTACTCATAGGCCATTAATAGACTGATAGAACTAAAATACAACACGATTAGGCTTTATACCATCACTGTGACCATTTTGTGTAAATTCTTCTCTGCCCATGTCAGACTCTCAGAATGATCAGCAACACAATCTTAGAACATAAATTTCTCTTAAAACAAGAGTTCTCATCATGCATCATATTAGCAGGGATTTTCGTGTTAAAAATAAGCTGAAGATTTATTCTCTGTAGGTAAACAATTTCTTGGCAAATGCGTTAGTGGGACTGTCACTAATAACAGTACTTTGAATGAGGCTGTTGGGTCTCTCATTTCCTTTCCATTTACTTTCTTAAAGTAAAGCCAGAGGAAAGTTGGAGTGATATCTTAAGGAAAAATCAAAATAACAAACATTTTGAAAAATAAGGAAAATGGAGAAAGATTAAGAGAACTTGGACTGTTTATCTGAGACTGCATATATCTAAGCAGTGTAATTTGGACCTGAGCTCAAACCTTCTCCTTACACTGGCCACTCCACAGTCCAGATGTATTTCAGGGAGTAAAAACTCTGAGAAATCAGTCGTGTTTTGGTGCAGCGTTTGTCTGAGTCAATCACTAGGGAAAGACAAATGCTGAGAAAGAATGACTGCCTTAAATAATATAAACACATACAAGGGAATGCCGCTTATTAACTAGAACAGCATGTAAATTGATGGACACCAACTAAGAAAAACTGTATAAATGGGAAGTGAAATAAGGTAGAAGACCATGGAATTTTCTGGCAGTTGCAATTCTCAAAGCTAAACTTCACACCTACATCCAACAATGATTTAAGGATATTGAATGTGATTCTGCCCCCAAAACAGAAGGATGTCCCAGCAGTTCTCCTTCCAGGAAAATAAATATCGTTTATTAACGGTGCTGCTGAAAGGCAGCTGGAAATCTATGCCTGTCTGCCACCCCGCTGAGATACTGGCAAAGCTGCATTTAATTTAAGGCTTTTGTGCTATCTTTCGTTGTACTCCATTGTTATTAGCACTGTATGAGCATACAAATTAATAAAGGGAATGCGGTGAGTGTTGAACCATACTTACTCCCAGCACTGTACGAGGAGTCTGCAGGGCTAAGGGATGCAGGCAGAGAATGAGGTGTTAGCAATCGTGGGCTTTGCTGTTTTTTGCCTTTTATCTTTGCTCCAGCTCCCGGGATTGGAGAAACGGGAAATGGCCCGTGACACATTCCCTCCTGTGGCAGCCACCTTTTGCAGGGCAAGCGCTCCCTGGCAGCCCAGGTCTTGAGAAGTAACACCCTTGCTGGATTTGGGCTAGGAAATGGCTTCTTACAAAGGAGAATTTTTAAGAGAATAAAACAGTTTTCTTGGCTTCAAGATGAAAATCAGTGCGTTCTTGCCACTTTATGGGGGGAAAAATACCTTGGAAGCACTTTACTCTTGTCTGTATAAAAATCAGAGCTCATTTCCCCCTTCCCAAGCCTTCCAATCATTTCCAAAGTAAAAGTACATTTAATAATCGTACATAATGAAACAGCTTCTCTTAAGATTTGACAGTGGATTTCCAAAAGCTCCAAAGCCTTTTAGAAATGCGCTACACTGACCACCTCAGTCACTTGGATGCTTTGAAAACCTGACACACTGCAAACACTGCTGCCTGTGAAACAAGCAGGAAAGGGGAAGGGACAGAGCTGCAAGAGTCAGGAAGCAAAACACCATTCGTATCACCCTTCCCAGAAGGAAAGGATTCTCCAGTAGTGCTTGGACCATGGACTGGAAAGATACAAGCTGAGCACAGAGACTCATGTCAGCTCCATGGGGTGCCTTCTACGGCAGAGCTGCAGAGGGGCAGCTCTAGGCTTCCCCCAGGTGCAGAAGCCCCAGCTCTGGGCCAGAGGCCCCATGAACACTAAGCCCCATGGGCCCGGGGGGAGAGCCACGGAGTCTGTACATCAGCAGCTTCTCACTGCCACATTGTATTATGCTGTCAGCAGTTAAAATATATGAAGCTTTTCTCAGTCTGCAGGAGGCCTTCAAAGACGTGAGGACTTATTCAATGGTATGCAAAGGGCAAAGCCCAAGCTGCACTGTTCCAAACACAAGTTTTCGCAGTGCAGAAACAATCCCTTAAATCCCAAATAACTCAAAGCAGTTATTAGATTTTTACCATCTCTAACTTGTTCTGTGCTGCTTCCTGTGCAGTCCAGTGTACTGATCAAGGTAAGGAAATCTTTTTAATAAGAAGCATAAGTGCAAAAGGGGAAGCTGGACATCCTCAGGAAAGAAAAATCTTGCGCATAACAATCTCGTGTTTTCTGATCCAACTGCTATCCTGGATGTAAGTGGCCCGAATGCATGGACCTGTCCATCCAGCATAACTGCCTACTTTCACATCCATCACTCTTGAGTGGGCTAAGTGAAGAAGTTTTGTACTGCTGCCAATATGATCTCCTAAAGACAGAGCAGGGCATTTGATAACTGGAGCTATTCTGCATTCAGAGGGAAGAATAAAAAAAATGAAAAAACAGCCTAGTTCTAGCCACCATTTGTTCATCTGGGGGGGGCATGTGGATGAATTCGCCAGTGCCAGCCCTTCCCTTGGAAGTTCCTTGTAGTGTCTGACTGAGACAGTGACGTTCACAACTTTTGCAAATGCAGCGGTGTTAACACTGCCCAGGAGTTCCAGTTGCCTGAAAGCCAGCAGTGCTGCAGTTAGCAGCACCAACTGGACAAGTAAGAATGATTTTGAACTACAGCTGGTCCCTTGCCTGCATTAAAACGCAGGAGTGCTGGCAGGACATGTTAAGAGAGTCTTCTGTGTTTTCAAGCCCTCAGCAAGGAGGGTCACAGCTATACCCATGGGCTTCTTACTGACCTTCAACTTGGGCAGTCTCCTGCTCTGACACTCTGGTTTGGAAATATCTACTAACCCTTACATTGGCACATTCACTGAGCCACAGGCCTGAAGGTCGTTCTCTCTGAGCCGATATGTCAGTCTGCCCTTCCTTCTCTCTCTCCTCCTCCTTCTCATTCTTATAATTACACATCTGAAAATACTGCTTGTTGGGTGGTATTTCCAGCTTCAGTCATTGCTGGCTCCAGCATAGGAAAACTCTTCTGCATGCGCATCACTTGGATTCTTTAGTGTGTGAATTAGTTTCTGTATGGCTTGGGTATTTTAATGGTATTTTTATTTTTATTTTGAATGCCTACGCAAGAGCTCAATTGATACAGCCTGCATGTGTATGCTACATAAACACAATTATTTCTGTTATATACACCCACCCTATGTAAGAAATGACACTGTAGGCTCACAAAACTATAATGCTTCCCATATGCTGAACTAACTAGCTGTCTCAATGGATCAAATATAAATATTGATGCAACGTGTGCCATTTTACAAATTGATCATGTACAGACCATGCTGATTCTACATCAAATTATTCTCCTAGCCTTCATCCTTTCACACACAGAGCCTGAAGACTGTGTGTCAAAAGCCCTGGGTTTTGGCAGTAGAGCAGGCTGTAGGAGTGTGCAAATAATACAAAGTCCTTCCCCACTCTGAGGCCTTTCCCACCAGGAACTCCTTTGCTTCTGTTCCTTGGCTGCTATTTGCAGCTACCTCTGACTCTTCCAAACTAGTCTCATCTGAACTGACACCTTCAAACTGACTTTGCCCTGCCTCTGTTCTGATTCGTACAAATGTCAATGGGGTGCAGATAACACCAGATTTTAGATCAAGTCTGGTCTTCAAAAGAGACATCACATAATTTCTGGATGTGAAAAGAATATAGGTTTATCACGACATGATACATTAACAGCCTCCTCCTGGTTAATACTTGGCTGTTACAGCCACAGGTCTCTTAGCCTGAAGTCTCTTAGGAGGATAACACAAAGAAATGGCTGTCATGTTCCTCGTGAACTAACACAAAGAACAGCAGAGTAACAGCATTACTTTTTCTTTTTCATATCCCACTGCAAAGTACTCTAAGAAAGTAATAGAATACTGACAGTCTTATTTTTTGTAGCTACCCTCTACTCACAAAAAGCTCTGCTATCCTTTCTAGGCCTCTGACTGTAACCCTCAGAATACATTGCTTCAGACCCAGGAATTGAAGAGTTACCCCATGTGGAACATCTTGTACCACAGTTTGTAATGCCAGAGTATGAATTGAAAATACTCAAGTGAGCAGGCAGAGCCAGAACTCTGTGCATCAACCAAAGCAAAAACTTGGTAATTAATACACCAAAAAAAGCATTTGCCAACAACTGGTCCAGCAGACAACTGCAATTTTACCTCTGTTCATTGTGGGCTTCTCTTGACACTCTGCTCATCTAATTTGGAAAAGTTATTTTTGAACATGTGTCCAGTTTCAAATTTAGGTTTGCATTTCATACTCATCTATGACAACTGGTTTTAGAAGGAAGTCAGTCTACAACATTTTTGCTGTGCCCAAACTGCCTAGTTTGTGGCTTGTCATCAGTGAATATACTGTAGATTTCACCAACAAGTTAAAAATAGCTGTGACATGGCAAAACACTCATGAGAAAAGTAGACAGAGCCCAAACATCTTCACAGCTTAAACTACTAAATCACAGCAAAGACTGCTCATGATCATCAGCCAATCTCTGCTGTATAGGATACAGTTTTCAAAGCAACCTCAGATTACACCCTCATGTGCAACCTGTTGTCTCCATTAAGAAGTTCTTTCCTGCTCTCGTGAGTCTCAGACTAATCCTCCTCTGAGAGGAGCCAGCACAAAGTCACATGCATCATACGAGTCAGCAAAGCAGCTGGTTCTCTCCCCACACTGCTGCCGTGTGACATCTGACACCTTCTTTAGTGCCACTTCTGCCAGGAGTTTGGTGCTAACATTAACAGCACAAACGGAACAAAGAACTGGAGCGCCTTAGAAACTGGAAGATGTTAGAAAGTGCACTGCTACCATGAATGTGGGCTCTGTGAGAAATATACGCCAAGCATGCTTGAAAGAGTAAAATCTCAGGGAAACCTTCTCACCGAAATGCAGTTATCACTTAAAGAGAAATAGGAGAAGACAAAAGCAATCTGAGCTGCAGGTTGCACTGTTCTACCCATCTTCACCATGACTGAAATGTGCCTGGCAGAGAGCAGACCTGGAGAGGAGAAACTGCAGAGCCTATTGCTGCACTCACTTTCCTCATCACCAGCTTCATGGTGCTGCTGCTGTTCTCTGGCCTGTTACAGATTTTAAAATTCCAGGAGAAAGAATTATCCTTTCTAGAAGGGTGTGCACTTCAAGAAGAAAAAGTTCGAGCTCTCTGTACATACTGAACAGGGTGTCTGTGTTTCCTCAGGAGATGGTAGGGGTAAGTGCTGCCATTCTTACTCTGCAATGCTTCTACTAAAACTACAACTTTAGAGCATTGTCCTCTACATAGTTTATATTTTGTCCTTATGCTGGCATGCTTCTATCACTATCAAGAGTGAAATGCTCATCCTCAAAGAAACTCTTCTAAGAAAGGACAGGATAAAATTGAGTAAGTGTGTTTGAAAAAAATGTGTTGATGCTTCTCTTCTCAAAACTCCCCTCACCTTACAAGAGTGATTTTTCTTTTCCACGTTCATCTGCATTCATTCTTCCAACAAGAATGCGTGAGTTTCATTTAGAAGCATCTACTCGTGAAGGGAAAAGAGCTGTTACATTTCCTGGATAATGTGTTTGCAGATAGTGATTTCTGCAAACATCTGTTACACTGGAAACGTGTTATTCCTGCCTTTAAAAGCCTTTAACTAGAAGGATTATGAAAGAAAATGAGTAACAGCAATACCACCCTCTGATTTCAGCACTTATTCTTTTCTCCAGGACCCCTGCAAGGCTTTGTCTACACTGGGTAAAGAAATGAGAAGTGTAATTAAATGCATGTCTGATTAAATTGGTTTAAGAGGTAGCCAGTTAGAAAAGGATCTGTAGTAAATGGGGTACAAAGTTACACACAGTGATTCTCAGCACTGAAGTGCATTTAAGGGAGTATGATAAATGAGTACATGAGACTTTCAGATCTGCTCGGCTTGAATTGATCATTTTGCATTTTCTCTCAGCCAGATGCAAACGGACTGAATGTTCTGCAGCTGTCATCACCTCTCTGCACAGTTAAAGGCAGTTGCCCCCGAGTTAGAGTGCAATTTCAAGATGTACCTCCAAAGCTCTGTGCTCATAAAGGTTTTCATTGGAGGGGAGCTGGCTACTGCTTCTCACTGGAAGAAGAAAACATGCATAGCCATAACGTCTGATTTACTGTTTGTGGCTGATCCGAATGTCTGGAGCAGTAAAGCTGGCCAGCCCAGCAATGTCAATGTGCAGTGGTCAATGGCACACAGCTGGAGGTGCGCAGCTGCCCTTACTATAAAAGGTTATTAATGGATTTCTCAGCTTTTTAGGTTCAGCTGAAAATAGCAGGAAAAAAGAAAAGGTCATTTGGGTTCCAGCATGGACCTGGCTCCATGCAGGGCACTCAGTATTGGAGATCATATAAAGAATCAAACCCTTGTGCTGGTTCCCCAGCAACCAGTGTTGTTCAGATTCATGTGAATAAATTGGAAACCTTTCTTATCCTCATAAGAATATGGTGTTCATTTACCTCCCTGCCTGGAGAGCTCAAAGCAATAGAAATTGGTAGCTCTTAAGCACTGCTCACTAGTTGACAGACGTTTTGCCTTGTGCCTTACCCTTGAGGCAAACTAGCACGTCTCCAATGAAGTTACTGGAGGTAAAGGGTGATGCTGGAAAGCTGTTCTGATGGCTACAACAGGCTTGGTATTAGAGAAGAGAGGAACTTGTAGCACAGGATAAAAATCAGGACCAGGAAAAACTTGGAGGAAAAGCTGCCCAGAAGAATCCAGAACTGGCAAGGTTGCAGTAGCTGACTCAAACTTCTCTCACGTTACTAATGTGTGTGGAACAGATTTTGAACATGTGCTACATGGACCAGAGAGAGAAAAGCCACTCAGTGTCTGCCCTGTCTTAGTGCCATGTCAAAAGCCTTGAGGACAACTGCTACACATTGCTAGCAACACCCATCCTAACTTCCTTCTTTTTCTTTATTTAAATATTTTATTCTCTTCCTTCTCTCTCCAGCTCCCTAAATTCATAGTTAACAGGGGTCTACACAACTTCACCTAAATTTTTCAAGGAATCAGAAACAGCAGCTCTAACAGATGGGCTCCTAATCATTCAGTGTGCTGCATTATGAACTGTTTCACTGCCCAGCAAACAGTGAGGAAGAGATATATTGAAAGGATCACCCCACTGTGCCCTGACCGATGTCTCCCTCCCAGCTGCATTTTTGTTGCAAATCATCATCACCTTCACTCCAAGGAAAGAAAATCTGAAGTTAACTTGGAGATAGATAGCTTGTTTGACCAGAGATGAAAGGAAATAAGCATGTTTGGGCCTTAGCTAATCCATGCAGGAACCACCAGCTCTTGCTATACAGCAGAAGGAAGCCTGCCCTATCCTCCCTCCAATTTGCTCTCCCCATGACTGAGCACAGGGCAGTGCAGATGAAAGGCAAAGGAAACTGGTTTAGGCTGTGCTCCAGGCTGCAGGATTTCCTCCTCTAAACCTACATTCCCTGTTGCTTGTAGGTTTATAATGAAATTTCAGTGAGGAAGGAAAGCTCTTCCTCCCGGCAAAGCAAACAGGCATTTCAACCACTTCTGATGAGCCCTAACAGTAATTCATCTTGGCATTATCTAGTAATACAGCTAACAAAATCAAAAACCAGGAGCCAAAAAGCAACCAAAACCAAAAAATGTCCTCGGTATTTCTAGATACATCCCAGAGAGTGGAGAAGCACCATGATGCTGATAATGTGACACAAGAAGCTAGCAACAATTTATTCCCCCACTGATTCCTCTAGTAGCCAAAATGGAGCAGTTAAGCAAGCCAGATTTCCACTCCCTTCCCGAGCCACTTGGTGATGACATACAATTGACTGTGGTCAGTGAACGTTCCCAGCTGTTCAGCAATAATCTCATATTTTGGCCATTTATCACAATTCGAAGATCAAGAAAGATGTGTGCAGCCCTTGCAGTTGGTCTTGGAAAACAGGGCTGCCCTCTCACCTCTGGGACAACCTCCCAGCCACCCACGTGGATTCTGCTCTTTTAGGACATACATATCCACCCCGTACTATGCATCACTTGAAATAAGAGAAAGTTACTGCACCTGGCACTTGCCATGTACACAGAGGTCAGTCTCGTAAGGCCCACAGGGAGTTCCATCGAGGACTCTGTCTGTCACCAGCACGGGGGAATCCTTTCCCAGCGGGGAGCAGAAGAGCTCACATGGCTTATCTGGAAAAAGAAACAATACAAGCAACTTCCTGGAGGAGTAGCTCAAACAGGTGCTTGGGGCAACAGCAATTGAGCAATGTAATGGAAGGCACTGCATAAAGCGGTGCATAACAACACCTAGAGACATCTGGATCTTTGAGGGGCCATAAGACATCCAGTATAGGCCTGTCATTTCCTCACTTCACTATATCTGTATTCAAAGGGTTAAACTAATGAGCTTGGTCACTCACAGGTTACTAAACAGTGTGAGCATCTCAGGCAAAATTCAACCTATATCAAGTAATTTTAGAAAGACAGTTTCTCTAGTCCACTTCTGCTCTTGATGGACTGAATTAACTGCCTGCATCAGGTTTCCAGTAAAAACACTTTTTTGCATACATATTACCTAAAATCCTTTGTTAGAGAACATTTGCATTTGCCATAGTAGTGGCAAGCACAATGTTATATATTTAGGCCTTCACTCTGGAAGACCTACTATCAGGTTTAGCTAGAGAAGGAGTTAAGGAAAAAAGCTTTTTCAAGATTTGTGTTATTAACTGGCAGCATTCAGCAGATGTCAGGGTTTGCAGACTGCATTTGCCATATGTTTAAGTAACAGATATGTAGGCAATGTAATGTCTTTCCTTTGGAGCTGTCTGTCTGCTACTCAGACTTCACCCAGGCAAGAACCTACTGAAACTCAAACAGAAACATGTTCTGTTCTGCATAGTCAGGTACTCATTAGACAGAAAGGGGAATCTTTGCTGATACACAGGCTCAAGTCTAAATTCCCAATAAAATCAAAAATCTGCAACCCAGCTCATTAACACATAGAAGCATAGCTCAAGTGCAGTGTAGAAGATTAGTTCAAGGCTGGTTTGGGTCTGTGTCTATTTTTTATGAGTGTGGTGCTTGGACGTGCTGCAAAAAGGAACCAGAGAACAATGCACAGGTCCTCCAACGTGCCTAAAAAAACACTGACGCTGGGGTGCCAAACTGAGCTGTTCTCTGCCCATCCTGCTTGAGGAAGGAACTGCAGGCACATCCTGTGGAGATTCAAACTCCCTGCTTTTTGTATGATGCAAGACAAATTCTCAGGAACCAGATTTTGATTTCAGTTGGCAGGAAAAGCTGGGAAAGCTGCTGGAAGAGGAGCTTGTGAGGAGACCGCTCGTCTGACCACCTCTGAACAGCTTCTCTTTCTGCAGCTGCAAGAAACCCCTGGCTGCCTGTTCTGTAACCAGGCACAAGATGTTTCCCATTTTCAGCCTTAAGTTTACTCTCTGGTGAGTATCAAAAGCCAGCTATGGACATACAAAGTTGGAGCTGGTTGGTCAGACCACATACCATGCTGCAGCCTGGGAAACCGGGTTGAAATGGCTCAGGTGGTGGAGGTTTTGTGCTGGTTATTATCTTTGTCCTAGAAACTTGGGACAGTCCTCAGATGACCACAGAATGGCATATCCCTCACCAAAAAAAGGAAATGGAGAGACTTTTCGGCAGCTGAAATCACAGTTGAAAGTCTGGCAAAAAAGACAGTTTTACTGGGATTACTGTGTTATCTGGGTCAGCTGAAGGCTTGGCATAGAAGGGTTAAACTTCCAGAATGGAGCTCTGAAGATATTGCCCAGCAGAAGCCTTTGTCCTCTTGGGAAAGTCCTGGTGATGAGCCCACCACTGGGAACAAGATTCCTGCAAGCAAAAGCAGATTTTCTTTCTTTCTTCTTTCTTTCTTCCTTTCTTCC
The DNA here is from genome assembly GCA_013389825.1 of Crypturellus undulatus. NCBI lineage: Eukaryota > Metazoa > Chordata > Aves > Tinamiformes > Tinamidae > Crypturellus > Crypturellus undulatus. The sequence goes on from VWPW01006103.1 coordinate 319,371, forward strand.
CTTTCGAAATGCATACTCTCCCTGTAGTGTTCTGAGAACTCAGGAATTCAGAAATTACGTCTGCAGCCCTTTTTATGAATGAGGCAGTTATGATGGATTTCAGTGAAGTCGTCAGCAAAGCATAAAAGCCGCATATTTCCAAAGGAGCCATAATAACAAAATCTTTTTATGCGGGAATCACTGAGAAATGCTGAGCTGCAGTTTCAGAGGATTTGATTATTCCTGAAAACAAGTTGTTGTTTTGATTTCTTGAGAAGGGCTTTGGAAGCGTCCAGCAGGCTTCTGGATGAAGGTTGCTTCTATGATAGATAATATTCCTATTCAAGAAAGCTCTAAGCACTGCAAATAGCTTACAGAGCCTCCTGGCACTCAGGGAACCCCCACTAAATGGGAGACAAGCTTTGCTGCAAGAAAGACCACGGAATTCAGTAGGGAACATTCTCCTTTGAAGTCAGATTCTGCTTTCAGCTTAATGCTCTGAAGCGGACCCTATCAGCACCCAAAGGAAGCAAAACTGCCAAAAAGGATGAACTGGCATATGTCCAGTGTAGTCTGGGATGGCATTTGCTCTTTTTTTCCCTCCCCATCCTTCGCCACTCTGCTAGGTTACCAATGGGAACAGGATTTTTTATACAGGATTTATACAGAGGCATGTGGATATTTCCTATTTGCTACTTCTTTCCTAATAATTTCCAAGATTATCCCTGTCCTGACAATTACAGAGCTTCACTGGTCTTACACAGGTCTTACACATTATCCAACTATAACAACTCTAAGATGTCTGACCTGAGCATTAATACATATATCACTGTATATGCACAGTTATTAATAAATATATCCCTGTGTATATACAGTTCAAAGCACTGCAAACCTGAACAAGTGCTTCAAAAATGATGCACAAACTAGATTTCAGAGGTTTCATGGGCAGAAAAGTATTTGGTTGTTGGAATATGTCTTCTGTAGAGCTGTAAATGCATGGACAGAGTGTGAATGCATTAACAATGTGAGTGAATGCACTACTCCGGCACTACACAAAGATGTCCAAAAATTGACAGTTCTGTATCCTCTGTTAAAAAGGCTAAAAGACCAGCAGGGCAGCAACAAGAACAAGTAATTCATCTTTCAGATCTAGCTACGGGGAACATACCGTAGCCTTCATGTTGACAAATGGGGGTCTTGCAGATAAAATCAAGATAAGCTGGGAAGATGCATTCAATGAATGGCACAGAATTACAGTAGAAGCTGAAAAACTTACCATCAATAACGACAGCTGTCAGGAGGCTTTTCTTCTTGTTGGTGTATCTGTCATGGGCCTGGCACTGCTGGTCCCTGAAGCTCGGAACGCCCTTCGGGCAGGGCAGGTTCTCACACACGGTGTGTTCCACACTGGCTCCCCGGCAGTTCTTCCCGCCCGGCCCCGGGCTACGACAGACAGACAAACGGAGGTCAGCAGGAGCAGCATAGCTACTCACGGCCGGATCTTGCTTACATTCCCTCATCCAAGGCAACTCAGGAAATTTCAGGCATGCTGCAGGTTAAGAGGCAATAAAACATGCTCTTCACCTGTGAACATTAATCAACCTTCTCAGAAGCATAAATCAGGTTTGGAAGGTGCATTAAGCATGACACGTAAAGGCAAACCCTTGCTGTATTTGCCACTGTCAGGGAGTTCGCAAGTTATTTTGCAGTTGCATCACAAATACCGAAGGTAAGTAGCTATATCTTCAATGAGGAACCTAGGAGTGTCATGGTTGTGCTGCTCTGACCAGCATCACACTGTGCACCGGAGGCAGAGGCAAGTGGACCATATGCAGTCTGTCCTCCTTCCTGTCCAACTGTTTGCTTTGCTCCCTACCTCAAACATCCTTAGAAATAGAGACCTAAAATATGGCTCTTCAGTGCAAAATCCTCCACAGTTCTTTTTTCAATAGTCCAAAATTAAAATGACACAAAAGTACCTACAACCTGTACCCTGAGTAGTGTGTCCAGAAACCTGATCTGTGCAGATCACCTCCACCCATGACAACCAAGCCATTTCATATACTTGCTTTGAAACAAGCAGGAAAGGCCACTAACTCAACATCAGAATTAAGCATCTGTACAATCTATTTCTTCTTGCTTATTCCTCCCCAAGGAGAATAAAAACTGAAACTCTCAACAACAGCTTGTATTTTGTTTCTCTGGAAAAAAACAAAACAACAAAAAAACAAACCACAAACAAAAGTCAAGCACCAAAAGACTCAGCTATTGCTAACGGATCACAATTTCTTTAGGCACTTGCTGATACTTTTCTGAACATGTCATATACCCATCTCTCCAGCTGTAATCAGCAGAGACTGATAAAGTCATGGTCTTATTTTTATTTAACAGATGGCCATAAAAATAAAGCAACTCCAGTCAAATTCCAGCTTTTAAGCAGCACGGAAGTTGATTCCAAAGGCTTCTTCTCCCCTCCATCCCAGAAGAGCAGTAAATATCAGATTTTATCACTCAGCTAATTAGAAAGTATGTGTCTGACTGTCTATCATTCACGCGTGTCAGTGGTCTCAGGAACAGTTGCCTGTTCATCTACTCGCTGGCCGGCTAGTTGTGCTGAACCTGGTGAGTTCTGCATTCAGTGCAACACAAGTATCTGATTCTGCAGAGGGGAGTTTCGTGTCATATTTCAACCTCGATCCAATTTTTACAGTAGCTGCATAGATCTTAGAACAAGAGGGTTCTTTTAAAAATGGAAATGCTGATCTCCAACGGTACTGTAACATCAGAGAGGGTCACCAGAGGAAGGGCCTGAACCAACGCCTGCTCGCACGGCTGACACATCTGTTCCGCCACAGACACGTGAGCGGCAGCAGATGCGTGAGACCGATGCAGAAATCTGGGGGAATCGTGTCTGCTTCTTTAGCCTGGATGACACAGATGCTCAGCCCGGGTGACTGGAAACATGATGCAAATCACATGAACCCTGTACTCACATAAACACATCAAATACATGAACTTCCTTCCAGCGGCATCTCTTTGGCTACCACAAAATGAGAGAGAAACAGAGCATAAGTGACTCTGTGCAGGTGTATGTGTGTAAGCCTGTGGGTGAGAAAGCAAAAGACAAAGGTTGTCAACTAGCCACAGAGGGCTCTGCACAGATAGGTAACACCATGGAACATGACATGTAGCAGGACTACTATGTGCTGTGTTTTCATCAGTAGTTGCTTTGGCTTTAATCTTACCATGTCATGTAACGCTACCATGTAACGACTTTTTTGTGAGCTTGCCCATGGGCTGGAAGCTAGCAAGTCTCTTTAGTGGCAATAATGGTCATTGGTAATAATACAGTCATAGCCAAATCCTTTAGGAAACAGATTTCCTGAGCAGCTGCAGTGTCTGTAGGAATACCGTGCCTGTCAGCCTGCACTCCTCTCTTTGGCTGTTCAGCTGCCTCCTCCTCATGTAGCTTCTCCCCAAATTAAAGAGCTGGATACACACATCTCATGAGCCACAAAACAGCAGCACATCTCACAGTACTGCAAATTGTTTCAAATCCAGCTATCCAACAAAAATAATACTCCCATTAAGACCATCCCATCTCAGTGCTTTACTGGCAGCAGATCACTGTTATCAATGCCCCGAGTCTCATCAGCCAACAGTAGACTCAACAGTTCCCATTCAAGGGGATCAGGAACAAGCATATCAACAGGCAAGCGAGACAGCCAGAGGAGTGGGCAGGACATGGCTCTGTCATGCTGATTATGTTCAGCTCTGGGTCCGGTTGGGAAGGGAATGCAAAGTTTCTTTTACTTAACTGAGCTCTGACAAGTTTTTCGCTATTACAGTCTCTCAGCATGTTCATATGGGATACTGAGGGCTTTCATCATGCAAGATGAACTAAAAGTACGACAGCCATGCTTGCTGGTCTTCTGCAAACAGCCACCTGCCGCCAGCCTGTATGCCTTGCTTTCCCTGCTCGCCATCTGCACAGCTTCACTGGGACCCTTCTGTCGCTCCACATGCTGCGACCAAGACTTTGGGCAACATCTCTACAAGATTCTGCAAAAGATCTCACAGCCGAGGGAAAGGCAGGGCCAACAAATAACTGCCATGCTCTTGGAGCTGCAAAACGCTCCAAAACCCCTGCTCCCAAGGCTTGCACACCAGGGGCTCTAGCACTGCCTGGGGTTTTCCAACAAGCACTATAAACTCAAACCCATCTCGACACTCCCCTGAAACAGCAACTGTGAGAGTTCCTTGTAGACAACTTCAGTCGTCCTCCATCGTATTTATGCCAAGAAAATCCACCCACTAATGGAACAGAAGTTCCTAAAGCTCCTTTAAACCACCCCAACTCTTTTACACGTCATGAGGGGACTATAGAAGGGGTGGGGATCTCATTCTGATGTTCTGTTTAAGCCAGTGGTTTTCTCTTCAATACTTCTGTATAAGGATAGGCCAAAGCCTAGACAAGAACATAAGGCAGCACAACTCAAAATCTGCACATGTGAACTGGCTAACACACTGCCTTACAACCATTTGGAGGCAATACATGCAACCACTGACAGAAATTACAGAAAGGAAAAACCAAATCAAACAGTGAAGCAACTGGTTTAAAAATACTGATAGTCCCACAGGCTCAAAAGTCAGTTGGCAAGAGTACAGATTCCAGTAAAGAAAAAAACCCCAAGACCCAATATATATAAAATAAAAGATAAATCCCTTAGCCAGTATTTTTGGACAGTGAATAAACCAGCTGCAGAAGAAATGGGCTGAAGCCAGGAATATGAAGCAAAAGAAGATCACGTGCATTTCCCCAGCCAGGAATGTATATGAGCTAGAGAATTTTAAAATCAGTGTGCAATCTTGGAGGCAGCATTTCCTGTAATTTAAGGAACGACAGTGAATGGATTTAGGTTTGGTCAGCACTGTGGTTAAGAGAGATTTTTTTTTTTGTAGCTCAAAACAAAGAAACCAGGTCAGTCCCTTGTTCAATAAAATAGATGCTGGCAAAAATCAAGCCTAGATGCTGCAGACATGCAGCTTCACCTCAGCCTTATTTAAGGAGACGAATAAACAAAAACATCCCTTTTGCAATAAACACAGTCAGCCAGTGTGTGCCCATCCACTGCCTCGGCACTTCTTTAGAGCGACTGTGTTGCTAGCCAGAATCTCAGCTTCTGTTAAAAAATATTCTTGTGCTTTGTCTGTGAAGAAAACTTTAAATATGAATGAAGTGAGAGATGCAGAACTCGGACTGCTGCTGTCAGAACTGTGAGCATCTTCTTCACCTCAAAAGTTACAGCGCACACAAATAGGGGTAGTCATTTAAATGGATATCATCCTAACTTCTTCAGCTCTCCCGTAGGAAAAAAAAGGAGTTCCAGGTGTGCCTCAAACGATCGGAGGAATGAAGGATTGCACGTGAGAGGTAACATCTTACACATTTTCCTGGATCAGCAGAAAGATGAGTCTAAGCAGAGAACACAGGGTTATTTACAGGCACTGTGCAGGAGCTGAGACACGCACCACAGCAGAGGCACCTGAACCCTTCCGTGTGTGGGAACGCTTCCCTTTGCTCATGCAGCAGAACACCATGCACAGAGTATTGGCAGGTCCTTTACCAACACAGCTACATAGTTAGAGCTGCTGTCAGCCAATCTATTACTTCCCAAACCCAGAGCCAGCACTGCCTGCAAAACTGATGTGTAAGATGTATTAGCTCAGCTTGGTCTATAGGTCCAGCTCAGCCCCTACTCATTTACTGAACTGTTGGAGAGGAAACACAGCATCTCTCTTCTGCCAAGCTACATGTCTCTAATTCCATTTAATCTATGTTTGCATCATTGCAATGGGCCACTTCCAGTGCTAGCCCATCAAGCCACTTCCAGAGCACCTGCGTTGCTCCCTAAATCCCTCCGCTCCAGGACTGTGCTCTGGTCTTTGCTGCTGGTGAACACCATGTCTCCCATGTCCTCTGCACTGCTCTGCTGCCCATTTCTTCCCCATCCTCTTACAACAAGTGCTACATGCAAAAAGCAATCAGCAGGATGCAAAGACTTACGGGGGATTGTCGCATTTCCGCTGCCTGAACCGCACTCCAGTGCCGCAGGTCCGGCTGCACATGCTCCACGGGCTCCACACGCTCCAGTCTCCATCAACGTGCTCGGGGATGGGGGTTTTACTGACACACTCCCCAGCTCGGCACCACTGAAATGCAACTGGGTTAATACAGGCTGAAAAGAAGCCCTGGTCCTGCACAATCCTGCCCAGGCAGAGTTGGGAGGATGTCTCAGAGATTACAAGAATCGTATGCGTAAATTTTTGGAGATTTAGGATTTCTGTGAGGTGGAGGTGGGAGGAGGAGAAAGGGAGGAGGTGGAATGTAGAGATTTATGTCACGCTCAACCAACTCCTGAAGAGAGTCTTAAACAAAAGAAGGCACAAAGTCCCTTGCTTTATAATACAGATAATTATGTAAGTGTTAAGATGTAAACCTACACTCTTTGTAGAAATTGAGTTCAAGAATTTATACTACGAAGCAGTATCTTTGTCAGCAGCATTCCCAGTGCGCATAAAATCACTGAGGTATTTTGGCTCTAGCTTGGCTAAAGTCCCAAGCAACCTTTGAGTCCAATACGCTGCACTGGCTCCTGACCAAGCAGCAAACTTGGCCCACTCTTTTGCTCTATCCAGGATAAAATACAGTAAGCACTGCAAAACAGTCTTATAAAAGAATCCCTGGGACTCCTGTAGATAGAAAAACATGTACTTTAAATTCTTTTTTCTCAATTTCCCTACCATGCTTTCCAGGTCCCAGCACTTTTTGTGGGGTGCGGGCAGTTTATCTTCCATTTTCAGGCAAAGAAAAAACCTCTAATCCCCAACTCCAGCAACAAAGTTTTTATTTTTACCCCTTCTTTCTTTTGCAAGCATGTACCATACAATAAGTACTAGAATACAAGACTAGGGAGCAGGGAGATTAGCCCTTATTAAACTGACTCAGTTATCTTGTAGCTCAATGAGTTATGTATCAACTATCCTGGGGAAATGAATCTTGTGTGATTCTTAGCACATTCTAGAGGCTGAGAATATGAGAAGGTTTTCAGCTACCTTTAGTAACTCTACAGTATTTTTAAGTAGCCTTTTGCTGCTCCTCCATCCTCCTCCACTCCCAAAATGTCAGTCTAAATCCTCTCCCTATTCCCTATCTCAAGCATAGCCAGGCACATCACTTTCGTGGCTTGCACTTCAAAATACCTCAGTCTGGAAACAGCGCCTGCAGCAAGGAGCAGACGTGACCGAGGAGTGAGCTGCTCCCTAACGTGGCCCACAGGCTGCTCAGCCCCTGTGCTTCGCCCAGGGAGGAGCAGCATCGTCCTGCACTGCCTTGACCATAAGAACTTGACCCCTGGGGCCTCCAGAGGCTACTGGAATACACGTAATAGAAAAGCAGAACGACCTAACTGAATCCAGCTGTTAATTGAGCAGTTTATATAATGGAATCGGTATAAAATACAGGTTTATGGCAAATACTGAGTATGCGAACATCTTGGAAACATTATTTCACAGACAATGCTGGAAAAAACCAAGCTCACCGCTGCTAAGCATTTGATTACCTTGTCTGCGCCACATTCAGTGCCATCCAAAGGGGGGTCCAACTTTGTTTTACAGGATGTATCTCCTTCCACCAGGCACCAGAGCCCAGCACACATCAAATGCTGCAATCACAAAGCAACGAGGTGCAGTTATTACTTCTGGAGATGTCAGCCACGATTACAGGGTACATTGCGAAGCTCAGGCAGGCTCTCTCATGTGAATCCAGAGGCATCTGGCTGGTTTGGGAGCAATTATTTTTAAGGAGAGAATGGCATTAAGTGGTGGGACTGGGAACATAAAAGAGATTGATGGATGTCATTGTCAGGACAAAAAAAAATATTCCCAAACAGAGAGTTCATTATTTAAACAAATTTCTTTTCACAGAGGTAATTCTGGTCCATTAAAAGCCATTCATATATAGGAGGAGGAGGAGCTGGGTGCTTCAGAATCATGCTTGGGTGTCTGAGCTGCTTAACAACTTGTGCTTTTCTACAGATACTTAAGTAACCAAGCACTGTAAAATGCACTCAACCGTGCTGTAACCTTTTTGTAACTATAATAGCTGACAACAACCTTTGGGAACAGCAGGTGTTAAGAAGAACCCCAGAAGAGACCAGAATTTCATGGCTGTGCCACGCAGCAGAGGATGAGCTTCAGGACAAGCTGCAGAAGGACAGACAGGCAGGGGCAAAGTCGACAGGTTTCAGTGCAGAGGCAGCTGCTAGAATCCAATGTGCTAGAGAAGGGCAATAGTGAAACGCAAGGGCAAAGGCAACAGAAGGCACCTCCCTCCCAGCCTGGAATTACACTCTGGGTATCATTACCGAGCCCGGCCGCTCTGCTCCGCTATGCGCAATAAGGGGATATTAACGCTGACCACACTTGCGTGACCTGTCAGATCAATAATGTTTTCAGAATTCAAGAAAAAGAACTAGGAAAAGGGGCCTTACATCATTAACATTTTCCACGGCATCCACCGTGCTTTGCATTCCATGCAAGTGGATGATTTCAATAGAATGCTATAGCTTCAAGGACCGAAAAAAGAAAAAAAAGAGTTACATTTCTTTCCACTATTGTTCACGTTTCCCTGTAATGGTAAAAAGATGAGAAGCCTGACTCTCATGCCAGCTGGTCTTGTCAAGATTTATTGCACCTCATTAAATAGTTGAGTCAACACACTTCAAACTTACGGTTCTTTCAGGATGTAATGTAAGAGTGTGGGTGCCTGTGTGTTTTGTGTACATGCGTGTTGGTAAGCCTACATAAGATAGAGTTGTACGGCACAGGGTGCAGACGAGATATATCCCAACAGCAAGAGTGATGATGTAGACCATACTGAAATAAAACAGTGATCACAGCAGTATCTGCATCCTGTTTTATTTCCACTTTTTTTTCTTTTTTTTTTTTCTGGAAAGAGGATTTCACACTATTTAAACCAAAAGAACATTTACAAAAGCTAGGAACAGATGGCACAATTCAGTAACATCTGCAGCAACCACAACATAAAGAGCTACCACCAAACAACAGCAAATACACCAGGGAAGCCTAAATCAATGAATATCAAGACCTTTTCCCCCACTGAGAGAGCATATGAAAAAAATATCAGCTTTTTGACATTTTGACTGAATGGCTGTGACTAATTAGTGGTCTATCCACAGCTCTGAAAGCACTTAGGCACCAATTAGCCATGAGGACATCACACGCTGTTTACAGATAGGTACACTGAGGCAGAGGGTTTGGCAAGGGAGAAATTTCACAGCGAACTGGAAAATCAATAGTTCTGCACCACAGTTCCTGGGTTCTCAAGACCCCTTCTTCCCCACTGAGCACTCAAATCTGGAAGGACATCCATTAAGTTGGCCTCAAGTGTTACAGAAAGAACACTCATTTAGGCAGTAAACCTTTCAAACCAAGAAAGCTGTTTTCCCACAAATGTCAAACAGCGCAGAGAGGACGCTTGCTTTCCAGGATGCAAAGCTACAGCACCCTTAGATCTGTTTAACTCACTGAGGTCTGAATATAACGGCTGTTCTTTATGTAAGATTCCACATACGAAAAATAAAAAATGATGCAAGAACAGTTAAGATGTGCTAAAAGCATGTCACAGACCTAACTGTGACCCACAGCAGGCCCTAGCCACAGGGCAGAAGGTGCTACGTGCAGCTGCAGGATGGGATTAACAGCAGCCTATTGACACGTCACACTTGCTAAATACTGGTGGCTTCTTTGTCACTCCAACAGTGACTTATAAACAGAATGTCCCGCTGCGAAGCCAAGGCAGGAATTAACTGGCAATCTGGACTCTCTTCTCACTCCACACTTGCGGGCAGGGATCTTGCTAAGCACTATCAGCAGTGCCTACTTCCAAACTACGTTCGCGGAGCAAGTAAAATGCAGCTTCCAGGAGGAAGGGTGCAGACCGTGGATTCCAGCTTGCTGAGGCTTTGGCCCCTCTCTAAATAAGCCTACAAAGTTTCTAAGTTAAATGTTATGAGAGGCCTTTGAGCCGGATCTCTTGAATGACCCAAAGAGAAATTTTGCTCTGTGTTTCCAGAAGGAAACCCTTTGCTTCTGCTTTCTGTCAGAAAAAACATCCTGGCTGAAGATGCAGTGGAATTCATTCACAGAAGTTGTTCTAGACACAAACGGGCACTGGTGCTAAGGTTCTGTGCCTTCCACACAGTCAAAATTTGTTAAGCTTCAGCTTTAAGCACCTGGACCTTAGGCTGTAAGTACATTACTAGAAGTTAAATACTCTGCTTTAATGTAAAACTAGGAGGAGGAAGGTGGTTGGCGGAAACAGAAAGTCGTAAAAATCAAGCGTCTCTTTTGACAATTTTGGTTGCCAACCAGAATTCCTCCACAGCCCGCAAGAATGTGGAAGGTGATAAAGTCACAGCCAATGTGCCCAGGTACGAGCCATGGCCTGGGGGAAGGTGCCGTCAGGACCAACCTCAGCCAGGGTGGTTGGAACCAGCACCGCTATGGAGCTGAGCTCAGCCTATAGGGACTGCTGGGTCCAGTATTCACAGACATGAGTGCACGAGTCCGTAGGAGTGTGTGCATCTGAGTGTATACATGTATTTATATAATGTGCATGCACAGATATAAAAGATATACACAGAGATAAATAAAGAGGAACATCTCTCTAATACCAACCTTTCAGAATTTTCCCGTCTGTGAGGTATGGAAAACATAGGATTTTTATGGATCCTTGTATTTGATTCCGAATACTAAATGCAAAGCATATTTCAGGAAACAGTTAGAGAAAAATCTGGTAACTGTGTTTCAGCTCTGTGTTCTAGTGCCATACCACTACAAAGCTCCAACGCTCGTTAGTGCAGGCCCTTGTATTTAATGCAGCATTCAGATACCCCAGCAAAGATTAAACCGGCAGCTTTGGTATCGTACGTTCCCAAGATGTTTTATCATGTTAATAGCTCATTTCAAAGGAGATCATATATCCTCCTCAGCTACACTATAAACTCAAACAAAAACCCCCATTAAAGAGTCCCACAGTTAACCAGTCACAGTGACTGACTTTTTAATGGTTAAATAGCCAACTTCACTGGGAAATATCAAAGTGAGAAATGGCAGGACTTGAAAGAAGTTGCTTGTATATATGAGTGGCAGTTCAGAGCTCAGACTGATATAGAAGAAGGCATCAAAAGAGCTGCACTGCTGCTAATTGTGAATTCAGCAGCAGCTTTTACAAGGCAGGTCTCTGCCTGCATAGTCTTCCCCACAGCAGCCACAAAGGGGAAATCATCAGTGCCAGCTGGGATTTTCCACTGGTAGATACTTTTCACTGGAAAAATATTGATTAGTTGAAACTGTTTTTTTTTTGGGGGGGGGGGGGGAAACAGCTCATCCTTGGATCAGCTCCTAGTTGAAAATTTCATTTTTTAAAATTCAAATGCCCGTCCAACTGAAATTGTGCGATCAGAAAATTAGGAAAACAAATCAAACTGGAAAGTCTTGAACAAGGGGCAAATTGTAGATTCTGCAACACTGCTGCAGAACTGGAAACCCTGTCTGCGCAGCAGGCAGGGAGCAGTCCCGAGAGGTCCCAAGCCAGAGCAACCTGCCAGGCAGCCAGAGACACTTCCCATTATGGATACTATAGACCCAGCTATAGGAGAAGGGGTCCTTGCGGTGCCAGGTGCTCTCCCTTTCTTGGTGAACGGGTAACCTAAACCCCTGCCTGGAGGTCTGCAGATAAAGGAGACTCTCTCTTCCTGCTACAGGTGGGAAGATGAAGGACAGAAAAGGATTAAATGTCCTGTTCAAAGTCACCTGGGGCACAAGCAGGATCTCTTATTTCCCTCACTGGAGCCAAAAAAAAAAAAAACAAAAACAAAAACAAGAACAAAAAAAACCTGGTCCTGCTGCCTCTTGCCCACTGGAAAGAGCAGCTCCTTCCTCCTGGCAGCAGACCTAAACCACCATGAAACCAATTTTTCTGTCAAAATGAAGGGATTAGGAAGAAGGGCTTAAAAGAGTAAATACCTCTAAGGAAGTGGAACAAGAGCACACATAATAGAGGCCTGCTTATAAACAGACTGGCTGTCAGTGAAGCACCTGATCTCTCATTCTGCCATCGTTTTGGCTTGGCATGAAGCTAACTGAGCCAGAACATGCCCCTTGGCAGAATCCTAATTAACACCAATTAAACACAACACTGCAGTAACATGCAACTTGCTCCAACCCCTGTGCATAATGTCCTGAAGGCTCACAGCACGCCTCTGCACACACCACAGTGAGGAAACCCATGCCCACATTTCTTATCTCATTGCCTTTGATTTGGGTGCGTAAGCAAGGACATCCTACAAGGGCTCACAGGGCAGTGAGTGCTGCTTTCTACCCGTGCCATGAGCTGGAGCTTATTGCTGTTGAAAACCAGCTGAAAAGAGCTCAAAACTAGGCTCTAAAAATTCTACCGAATTGGATGCCACTTTTGAAAAGGTCCCGCACGCTGCCCCAGACAAGGTAGCTGGAACCCACGTGTGAACCAGCTGATCTCTCCCCAGAACTGACAGGCCAAGAAACAAGCACTAGATTCAACAGCAGAAGCACCTGTCCAAATGACAGATCAGCTTTCAAATAAAAGAATCACAAGGATTATCCTGGATTATTCAGGCAATGACCAATATCCACCGATGTCTATTTTACCACACCTGGGCAACCACTCAAGAACTCAAAACAGGTAGTCTATTAATGACAGAAAAAGAATGAATCTCTTGACTGGCGGATAGAAAACACATATTCTCAGATCATACTATAAAAACAAAAAAATAATGCATCCAGAAAAGATTTTTTTTAAAAGCACTTCCCTGTTTTCATTACCTGATGATTACTTGTTTCCTCAGAACATACAGAAACACTTGCGTGTTACGCAAGGTTAGGTTTTTAGATGTGCAGCACCAATATACTCCCTGCTTGGAGCCAATAAAGAGATTTAGAGTTGATTCCCCCTTGTATTCATTAATTCAACAGAAGGACACTTGATAGATGCTTGCGAGTGTGAAGTCATCACTCTCAGACAGAATGAAATCAAAAAAGAATATTTTAATTCTTGATGAAATGGTACTTAGGAGTTAAAAGAGCTCTTGATCAAATGGTCCTTGAGGGTTAAGTGCTGTCGGATGCTCCTTCCCAAGTTCCTAGGGCTCTACAGGATGGATGGCAGGAGACGAAGAAATGTAAAAACTCTGCTGTTGAGAGGAGTTTGTCCTACTACAGGATCTTCAAGCCTTCCTGTGAGAAAGTTCAGCTGGAGTTAATGGTACTTACCCTGGAAGTGCACAACTTAGTACGTGGAAATTGTTCCTAGGGGGAGATACAAGAAACCAGTATTTTCAGAAGCAAAGAATGGTTTTAGATGCCTTACTGAGAACACCTCAAGAAGGTTAATCTAGCAGAGCACATAGAAGCCCAAGGCTCCTGGGAAATCACGCCACTCTCCTGAGACTCCTGAGGACTGAGGCTCTTCACTTTGCTGCACCTAGTGTCCAGCATGATATGGGTGAGAATACAATACACACTATTTTTCCTAAAGAAAGCATGCAAGCACTTTTACAAGGTCAAACCTGGGAGAAGCAGACACTTCATACAAGGCATTGGAACAGCAAGTCCTTGGAATGAAATGGTAGAAAAATTCAGAGTTGACTTACTATCAATTTGTATCCTAATATACATTGAAAGAGTTGTAGTTAATCACCTGTCACACTGACCAGGGCTGTACTGACCCCATTCTCCACCGTACCTCATCATGAAATGGGTTAGAGTTTATTTACAGCACTAGGTCATCATCCTCCCAGCCCAGAAGGCTGGGTCAGCAAAAATTCAGGGGCCGTCAGAGGTGTTTTCTAGCTCAGGAGAAGAAATCTGCCCTTGGTGAAGGCAGGCAAAGAGCTGCTGGCAAGTCCCATCACTCACATTTAAGACTCAGTTTGGAACCTACAGCCTAAAGCCCTCCTCTTGCACCTTGCAATATGCACCTAATTCTAACTCCAGTGAAGAATAACGTGCCCTCAGTAACTCCCAGCTAACTCCTCAGGTCCTAACACTCGATTTCTAAGTAGAGAAGACACTGAGTGTTTTTTTGTTTGTTTTTTAAACATGAAGTGTTGTCTACTAAAAATATCAAAACCTGGAAAATTAAAAGAATGAAATCACAGATCATATTTCTTGAACATGAGAGATGAAAAGAAAGGGATAGTAAAAATACATACAGATATCTACACGCAGCATTCAGCTGAGGTTGTGAAATTTTTTTTTCTTGAAGTGTTTTACAGATGGGGAGTTTCCCAGAAGGCTGATGGGAGGGCTTGAATGCCCTTTGAGCTTGTTGCACACTGTTTTCAGGCTGATTCTGAAGAGTATTTTGGCTAATTTCATTAAGTTCAGACTTCAGCTGGAGATGCCACATCACAAGGCTGCACTAATTCTTTCTCCCTCCCCTTGTGTCCTAATAAGAAAATGCACGATTTCCAAACTTGAGTACTTGATTCTTAAAAGGCACACTGTATTATTTTTAAGAGTTTATTATTTTTATACTCTTAAATTTCCACATTGTATTTTCATAATTTTATTTTGGTTCCCTGCTCTCTTTTTATTTTTCTTTAAACCACTGCACCAGAATGTGTTTTGACCAACTTCCAAACTGAAACACGTACAAAAATTTCTGAAGCATTCCAATAATTGTAAACTGGGCTGTGCTGCCCAGGCAGGAACTCTGTTCCTCTCTCTCTTTCTTTCTCCCTCTATTAAATAAAAACTATTTCCACTGAAAATAAAGAGAAAAAGGTCTTTCTTGCAACATTCAGAAGCAGTGAAATAGGACACTTCAGTTTCATATGAAAGAGGCAAAGTGAAAATAGTCTGAATATTAACAACCTACATTAGGAATACTATAAAATATAGCATGACAATTAAGTAAACTGTTACTTTCATTTCTAAAAAATAAAATCTTCTGCTTTTATTTTGGAATGACCAGGCTTCTAGCCTGCAAGTCTCAACAAAATCAACACATTCTTTTCCAGATGTATTATTATATTTATAAAGAAGCTAAAGTGTGCGTGTGTTCCGTGGAAAACTATGTAGACAAAGTCCCTCGTTATACAGAAAATGACAATTAGACCTCTTATTTTCAGGATAAATCAGTTCACAATCTAAATGCCACGTTCTTGAAAATATTGTCTCCATTACTTAATAATAGGGCTTGCTATCATTGTCTCAATCTTGCAAATGACTTTGCAAAGAAAAACCTATTGCAACCAGACAGAGGCTCATTCATTCCCATGCACCGAGTCCAAGAGCCCATTCCATGAGGCTCTTTGCAAGCTTAAGACCACAGAGACCCACAACTGCTTAATATTATTCCTCATCATATCATGAACTACGAAAACTGAAGAAACACATAAAATTCACTTGATTGTTAAAACTTTTGCTCTTCCTTTTTTTTCAATCCTTTTGCATTTCAACCCAGAAGTCTAGTCAGGCTCTTTTGGCTAATGCTCAGCTTTGCCCTCCTGTTCTGTGCTACTGCCTTGTGTCTTGTGGCTCCTGGGGGAGATGAGTATTTGTTTAAAGACAACTTCTATTTAAGAAAAAAAATGGTGAGGCTAATTCTAGCTGTCTATATTTTCTCAAAGTACAGTGTCATTTCAAAACCCACATTCTCAGTTACATCTAAGTTGACAGTGTCCATTTTTCAGCAAAAACATCTCTTTGTAGCAATACTAATTTCTTTCCACATGCCATTTTAGCCTGAGCACAGTTTTGACTCAAAACAATACTGAAAGATAATGGTTATGTAAAAACCCGCAAAAATGTGTTAATAATAAATAAGCCAAAAGGCATATAAAACAAAAAGCCAAACACTGGATACAAGAGATAGAAATCACATTTTTTCCATAAAATATAATTTCAGTGCAAAAGCCTCTGTTTATAGGCATGCCAGTCTGAAAAATAAACCCAGTTCCGATTAAACGCAGAGCATATTTTCACAGGAGGTTGTGAAAAACACATTTTATGTGTTTCTGATGCAGAAAAATCATATCTGATCTGCGAGCGGTTCGGGGATAAGCAGTTTGTGTTCCTCCTTTCACAGAGAGCACAGCTAAATAAAGGGGAGAGCAAAGAGTTAAAGCCTCCCCTCTGCAGAGACCCTCCTCACTTGCGTGGTAGAGGCTCTGCTTCCTCTTGTGTAGGGGTGAAGTGAATTCACAATACTTGATTCACAGCGCAGAGTGGATCTAAAGAACAGGGGTCAGACAGGTTGAATTTCCAGCCATTTGCACAGGCCACTGTGCTGGGGCTCACAAGGACCACAGTCCTCAAAGGCCTTTGTGTTTCGGGGACACTGATAATGCACTGGGAGACAATGCTCTGCAGTACCAGAGCTACATTTCCATTCAGTTTCTCCTGCAAACACATTATGACTTCAGAATGACACAACCATCTATTTAGTTTCTGTCAAAAGCAATCCAAAGGGAAGCCTCCCACGAGACAAGTACCTCTGTGCTGAGCTGCTGGGAGGCCAAAAATTCTCCTGTCACTGAGCATGGCACCCTGCTATGCAAGGTGACCTCAGGGGCCTGGCTGTGCAGTCTCCCACCCAAAAGAGGCCGCAGGTCTGGCACGGCAAAAGGGCATTTGTGCGTCCTGCTGGATAATCACTCTTGTTAACCAGAGAACGCAACATTTACGATGGGAAAGAATAACGAAAAGCACCATGTGAAAATACTTGTAAGCCATTTGCAAATTACAGGAGAAAACTATGCAAGTCAGATGGTCAGTACTGAATGGTCCCAAGATACTCATTACTATATGTGAAATCATCTCACTTGAAAACTATCCAACTTCTATTGTCTTGTTTTATTCCTCAGATCAAAACTAGTCATGAATTCTTCCAGAGCCATGCAGACATTTATTTTCTTGACAGTGAGCAAGGATTCACCCCTCTAATATTCAGTTATATTTAATATAAACCCTGCCACTGGATTTATCTTAAACCAACAAAACTATTAGCACAGCATGAACCAAAATGCATTTGTATTCTCTCAAGCAGTTTTAGGTAATCTTGGTAATCTTGTCATTTATTATTTGTAAAATATCATAATATAACTTGGGGGTTTCCAATAAATGAAAGCTGATTACTCTTTGCCTGACAAGCTTCCAGCCTAAAATCCTGTTTCTACAGCTCTCCAAAAAGGTGACACACACTGTTAAGTCTTAAGAGATTGCAGAATCAGATCCTAAATCACACATCTCAGAGGTCACCGATTAGAGCAACAACAGGCTATGGTTAAGCTGATTATCATAAACATATCTTTTTAATTATTTCTATTTGTTTAATTTTAGTATATTAAACTGCAGAGACAAGGTCTAAAAAAAACGAAAAAGAAATTTGCAGGACAGAATTACAAAGCTGAGCAAACCTATTATAATTCTAAAGGTTATTATTTTATACTACTGAATCTGAGTTTTCATTAAAAACAAACATGAAGGAACAATTTGCAATATTTAATCTGAAGTATCCAGATAAAATGGAATATTCATGGATTAATTACCTAGTAAGAGAAATAAATCCTGCCATTCACGACTGGAGTATCTGAAATCTCTGTCAAAATTGTTTATACTCCTTTAAAAATCACTGCCTTGACACCCTTAAGAGAAAATCATACTGCACTAAAAGTTTCTGCAGCTTCTTAAAGGTGCAATCTTGGATTCTTCTCATCTTTAGAATGTGCTCCGCCATCAGATTGCATGCCATTTTTGAATGCAGAACCTCTAGTTTGCCTGGTATGATTATGGAGCTCAACTATCTCCAGTGAAATGTTGTAGTATAGCTCTGTTATTAAATAAAAAAGTAGACAGAAGACAAATGTAATAGTTAAGAAGCATGAGCAGGCTAATTTCCTGAAGTTGATTTCCTTTTTGTAACAAATATTTATTGTCAAATGTTTATTACTTTTACATTTGGATTTTTTTAATACTTTATTGAATT
Organism: Crypturellus undulatus; assembly: GCA_013389825.1. Lineage (NCBI taxonomy): Eukaryota > Metazoa > Chordata > Aves > Tinamiformes > Tinamidae > Crypturellus > Crypturellus undulatus. The sequence continues at coordinate 337,465 of VWPW01006103.1, forward strand.
AAAAATACCACATTACCATTGGCTAAAAGAGGAGACAGGTCTATTTGCCAATAATTTCTACAGCTAATGCCAATGACTTGTGCCAATATTTTTTTTTTGGTTCATATTTTTGTAGACAGCTTTCAGACTTACAATACAAGCATTCTGCAGATGAGGCACAAGAAATACAAAGGTGAAAAGAACCAAAACTTCAAAGGTTTAAAAATCAAAGCTTATCATTTTCTATATAAAAAAATTACTTTCATTGTCTTCAACTTCCATTTCAGAATAGCATAACTGGACACAGCTATTAACCCAAATTAATGGCATGTGACATTACTGATACACAGACTTCATGATGCGACTATTAACTCTTAAAAAGACTTAATTGCTTGCAACTTCTTTTTAGTCTGTTGAAGCCTACAAACCTTCTCATTAGAAAGGATTCTAAAGACCTTCCAAAATCTCTTTTCCTTTGGGAAATACTGACGGAGTGATGGAGGGAAAGAGCACAGTTTTCCCTGTAGATGTCAAAGAAGAATAGTGAAAACTTCAGGGGAGGCACAGACACACGCTATCTCTATCTAACAGAAGAGAACAGTGCCTGTTGCTTTGATATCCTGGCAGGCAACTTCTCCCTGAAGCAATTCCGGACTGTGTTACTAGACATGCCATTTCTGCACGACAAATGCTGACCGCCTACCCATGAGCTGACATTCTCATTGGGCACTGGCCTGTCCAGGAACGGAAAGTTCTTTACTCCCACAAGAAAAAACAATATCTATTCCAAAGCTGGACAAGCAGGGTGACACCCACACAGACCAAAGAACCTGAACCTTCCTGGGTAGACCCTGGGTTCTTTACAGACCTGTATTCTAACACTGTTTGTAACACCTGGTGATCTGCATTTTCTTCATGGGTCTGGAAAATACAACATATCCCAATTCTTTTCTTCTTGTTTCCATGTTTTACTTCATTAGCTTCCAAATCCAAAATAAATAAAACAGCAAATGTGAAATTAAGAGCATATTCCCAGGATTGCATGTGTTCAACAGTTTTAGTCATTTGGCACTCAGAAGCCTCAGCTATCGGTGATTAGTATTTTGTTTTAATTGATTGAATATCCCAAGATTCCTTAGAATGGAACTAGGGGACAAACTGCAGAATAGAAATGCTTATTTAGGACTGCCAGCAACCTGACTACTGGTCTATCTAGGACAGAGTACCACCAACTGGTGCTGGTGACAGGACACAGTACTTCATGTCTTTCTTCTGGATAACTCCCAGTGCACAGAGGAAGCGAGCCCTTCTCCAATCCGTATTTAAAGCATGACATAGTCAAGCTCTGGTTAGAATACAACAATATCTAATTACACATAAGATTTTAGAAAGCATTTAGGTGCCAAAATTCCAAAGGACAAGTTGAACAGCGTCTCAAACGTTATCTAGTTCTAGAGACATTAAAAATGGGAGTTTCCATTTTGCCAAAAAAGTAGGTGACACAAGTCGCTTGCACTCAACCTCTTGACTAATCATCACATTACTCAGAAGACAAACAGGAAGGGACTCAATTCTGCACAAATATCCAAGTGTCCCCATTAAGCAAAGAGTAGTACTTCCTTGGCAAAGAGTTCAGGTCATCTCCTAACAAGCCTGCAACATCCTGGAAGTGCTGTCTGCTGAGAAGTCCACACAGACATTTAACTGAGTCTGTAGAAGCAAGCAGGCACTCTTGGGAGGAGAGATTTGCACCTCATCTGAACTACCAGGAACACCATCTCTACCGAGTACTCTGCCACAGCAGCATCAACTGTGCCGGAACTGAGACTGACCGCAAACAAAAAGGGTTCTTCCTGGAGATGAACATCGTTGATATGGGGCAGGAGAGGGAGGGCAGGAATATGTGCTGTTGACATGAAGGTCAGTGGGAGTGATCTACCGAGTTCACAGCAGTAGTACTAACCACGTAGAAAATCCTCTTACCTAGTTTTGAAGGAAGGTACAAACTCCTCCTATTCCCAAACACTTGACACTTCGCTTCCTACCTCACTCCCAGGTGCCCCCCATACGTTCTCACCTCCATATTCTTGCAGAATGTAGCGTTGGTCCCGAAGAGGATCTGGCACTGTTCATCCGCACTGTAGTGCATTCCCGGCAGCTTGTGAGGAAGCCGCACCGCGTACTGGCTGCGGGGGTCTGTTACCAGCAAACACGTGCTGACCTTGGACCTGCAGAGGGCAAGAATTAAATGTGCCTTTAAGGGAAAGCACCTTTGAACTGGAGTGTTAGATCACTGCTTTAGAGAAGCTGATACTGTATAAAACAGGGGTGACTTTCACAGTACCTTTCTGTGACCTCTCTGAACTGTTGAAAGTCATGGACAGAAAGGTCCTTGGGAACTCACCCCTCCATCATCATCCCAGGCCCCAAGGCAAAATCAACTATACTCACATCACACTGGGTAAACATTTGTGTAACCTACTCCTAAAAATCTGATGGAGACTTTATTTTGCCCCCAAGCAATCTATCCCAATTTCTTCACTAGCTTTACAATAGCTAGAAAGTCTTCCCTCATGTCTCATCTCAATCCTCCTGGCTGAATTTTAAGCCCATAGTTTCTTTTCTTATTCATTACAGACACAAAGGAAAGATTTTTCTTATGCCTTTACAACAACCTTTTACAAACTGCAGCATCACTGTGACATCTCCCCTCTGTCACACTGGGATCAGAACGAGTTCAGACAACTCCTATTTCAACTTTGTGCCTGTACTGTTACGTTAATTCCCCATTTTCTTCCCTATTTCCCTTCCATCATTCCCCACCTCTAATCTCCACTGCTGGAAATTTTGAACACACCTCTAGCAACAAAAGCACTGGTAACTGTGCCAGACACTGTAAGTTACTCTGTAGGTCTAAGACCACAAATACAGAGTTCAGACAAATCTAGTGCTGCTAAAGCACCTGAGCATAAATAACCAGTGGGACTGAAATCCTTCTTGAATTGTTGAAAAGCATGAACTGAAATATGGATGCAGTGGAAATACAGTTTATAAAATTGTTTAAAACCAGCACTGAGGAGTGAGAAAACACATTAACTCCCAGCAAAGTAAAGTTTCCATAAAATAAAGCATTGCTATAGCATAGCACAAAGCTGGCATCATCTTACAATGGAGATGATTTTTAAAGGCTCCTACACATGGACTGTTGTTACTGCAAACAGGGAGGATATTTGTTTGTAAAATGAAGGTGCCCCAGGATTGCTTTTAAGAAGCTATCAGTATCTTGGACAGCTACATATAATTCTGCCTCTCTACAAAACTCAAAGGGGCTGCTGTAGACAGATTCAGTCTTGCACACCCTAATGACACATGTGCATAGAGGGTTTTCTTAGCCAAATTACTTAAGACTTTCACTTTCAAATAGCATCTAAGATTCTTGCCTGGGTTTTTCGGTACTCAGCACAATCCTTACTTTAGGAAGTTTTCAAGGTCATCTCGGCTGCATGAAGACCAGGAAAGGTCACTGGGGTTCCTGCCCTTCACCCATTCTCCAGACATAATGTGAGACCTCCCCGCGCAGGATAGATGATCATCATCATGGCTCATTCCCATGCTGTTTAATTAAAATAAAACAAGACAAAGACAAGTCATCATGTGGGTTTCTCATTTCCGTCACATTTAGCAATGACATCCACATCTCAGCAATTAACAAAATAGGCTACACAAACAATGCAGAATCATTCACTTGTTGCTGTAAGTACCTGTTCCATGAACAAATTACATGTCCTTTGAACTTCTCTGTTGTCTTAATCGCACAGTTTTTTAGTATTCACTTTATTTTTAGATATAGATTCCCCATCCGCAAAGGTAACTAATATTTTGCTTCAAGAAGCTGAGAAAAATATCAGCACAGACTTTCTAAAGTGGTGTGAGAACAGGTAAGGCTACTACTTTTGTTATCAAAACAGAAGAGCTCATAAGCACATCTGATGGAGAAGTTGTGAATGAACATTCAATATAGATTTACAGATATTTCTGTGAAGTACATGAAGTGTCTGTGCTTCATTTGGACCTTTCCTACCAGGAAATGTAATCAATTGAAAGTTCATGAAAAGTGAACTTGCACAAGCAACGTAGGTAGCTGAATATCAAAGGCAGTGCTAGAAAAATCGAAGCAGTTGTCCATATCTGTAGTACTGACAATCTCAGATCCAGCTTTGAAGTTGGCTCGTCTTCAAGCAGGTCATTTGGATCAGGTGACCTGCAATGGTCCTTCCAACATAAATTATGCCGTGACTCTGTAACAGCAACACCTACTTCAGAGGCTGAGGCAGAATCAAGTCCCAATTTTTGCAAGTGCCAGGGTCAGTAAGAGGAGAATGTGACCTACCCAACTAAACAAACCATCTAAACAAACAGCACCAACTGTGTAGTGTAAATACAGACTGTTCAGTGAGGATATCAAAAAGAATTCAGAAGTAGAAAAATATTACTCCAATTTAACCTCCACCCACCAATCCCGATGAGGACTCATTTGAGGAATTTCTACTTTTGGGCTGCTAGTACAAATTGCTCTTAAAAGGAGCCTCTTTTTTCTCTGTGGATGCTACAAGCAAGGTGAGACTTCTCTGCTGAAGGTTATGTCTTTTGAACATCTGTGGTGACAAAGAAGGGATAAATGATACACCCAAGTTTACTTGTTTCAAGAACAAGAGAGCCCTGGAGTTTCCATTCTGCTACCATTAAAAAAAAATGCAGGAAATAACAACATTTTGAAGGGTTAACACCCTTCATTTGATTCTGGTATGAAATGGAAAGTGGCTTTCAAATAAAAGGTGTCTCATTCAGCCAGTGTCACTTTCAAGCAAAATAACTGTCACCATTGGGTTGAAGACGGCTAGAAAATCTAAAAGCCTGGATTAAATAGCAGCGCTCTCAGTCTCCAGCTGGCTGGGCTGAGTAAGCCAAGAGCAGTCCCTTTAAAAATGGTGTTGGACTGTTTAACACACGGTTTCTCTGCAAATCAGGGGCTCCTGGATGCTTTCTGACTACACTCCTGGCTTCGCTTCTCTCCAGTTTTGGGACTCAGCTATTGAAAGCCTAAACACAAAATATATTTCTAGTTGCAATGAACCAAAACCTGCTTCAGCAGCTTGATAATTATGGCTTAGTTTAAACCACCATTTAGGCCATTTTTAGCTTAAAGTGAAGATTAAGTGGTGGCGTCTATTATTTTAGGTTTATCTCCAGGGACATTGTTATTTCTAGCAAAACTACATTTAATCTAAGTTTTAGACTCAGAAGTTCATAGTTATTCTTGTTTTTAAACCTTTGTGGGTTTTGAAGGCAGGAGAAACATTAACATGAAACATATTTTGTTTGATGCATGCAGGAATAATTTAACAGTCTATTAGTAACTCCGACTTCAAAACAGAAAAGAGTGAAATTCTTGCTCTGTTGAAGTGAATGGGAGCTTTGCCATTAACTTCAATGGAACCTGGATTTCACTCCAAATATTTTACCCATGTTGCTTCTATACACAGAGAAAACTCTTCACTTGCTATGAAGAAAGTTCCAGCAATATTCCTCCAATGCAAATAATCCCATCTAAAGTTCATATTCCTAAAATGTTGGGAAAGGAAGAGCTAAGGACTGCATAGCAAGGCAGGTAAAGCTTGCTCAAAATCTGCCAGAGGAACTCCTGTCTGTCAGAAAATCTGGAAAACTTATGTTACTTATGGGGCTGTAGCAATTGTGTTTAATTTTCTAACAACTGGCCTGCCATGTGCTAGCCCCAGAGCTGAAACTCTGGAAGCCCCTTTGAGTCAAGGTATTTAGGTTACTAATAGATGGAAGCTCTTTTGCCACAGCACTGGACAGGCTCAGGTGCTGACCCCTTCCTCAATGGCCTCGCAGCCAGTATCTCAGAAACCTCAGCTGCACATCTGAATAAGAAGTGAAAACAGGACATCTTCCTGACTTTCCAATGTGTTTGCTTCCTGTTTTTTTTTTTTTTTTCCATAAAACATAAGCATTTCCCACAGAGTTCCTGAAATAAAAAGCACCCTAGCTTTCTAATTAGCTTCTTAAATTTACTCTTTGTTAACACTTGTTGAAAGTGGATTTTTTTGGTTGGCAAAAAGCCAAGGCCAACACTTACTAATTAGTATCTTCCTGTCCTTAGTTTTATTTTAAACGTGATCTCATGCAAGACATGTGTCTGGGAGAACTGTTGAGGCTAAAATTCACCGCTAAGCTTTGATTCTACAGGAGTGTTTGAGACAGATCACGATCTCTGTAGAGTCTGAGATAAAACCACATCTCAAGAGTTACTTACTTATTTACAGGTTATTTACTCATTTCTGAAATTCTTTCAACGTTTCCCTGTGCAGAAGCATACCACTTATCGAATAATTCCTGATCTGTAAACAGGAATCCTTTAAAAAGCTGTAAGCTTAGAGTAATTGTGTCTGAGCTATTTGCATGAAGTAGTAAAGGAGCCCCACTGAAGCCAAAAGGGACCTGCCAATTTATATTAGCTTGGATCTGCCCTGAAGGCACATAGGCAACTTCCACGGGCCCTTCGGAGATGAGTTTCTAGCAGCACAAAGCTGGTAACACCTTTGGAGCTGCTTTAATTGACAGCGCGGAACCTTTCCCATCTACTTTACCTTACAATGACTCGCTTGAGGAAAGGATTAAATGACCTGCAGGACTAGGGCATACCCAAGCACGCTAACACATTCTTTGCTAAGTTCAAGGGTCCTCAGCTACATCAAAGAGAATGTTTTTTTCCTAAACACATAGTAAATGTAATGCCATGCTGATTCGCTTCACTAATGAGTAGTCCCCCCTCTCTTTTTACTGGAAGTAAATCGGGCACAGTATTATGTGTTTGCACTGAACAGCAGTCTAAGCACCGATTCAGTACTTTACATTTTCTTTGTAATCCTCTATTCTTACCTGCAATTCAGATTTCACATAGAATTAGAAGCAGATAATCAGTCCTTTGAAATACCTTGTCACAGGAAGGAGCTCCACTCTCACATGAGCAGGCCTTGAAATAACAGCTGCTAAGAACAGCTCTTAGATTAGGAGTGTTAGAACAGCTCTACCCAACCCTGCAGACCTGCGCAGCAGCAAACATGCTGCACGTTGCCTGTGATACCACAGAGCCATCGCAGCTATTACAGAGGAGCACAACTTGATTTTGTCCTGTACTGTTAGCATCGCGGTTACTAACTGCACTCTGGGCATCGGCTCCTCCCGCACTCTCCTCCTGCAGACGAGACCGCAGACAGCAGGAAAAACAACTTGGGCTGTCAGATGGTCCTTTCACTCTGTTTATTCACTGAGCATGAGATTCAAATGCCAGCTTCTCTTCTAATACAGCTAATATAGTGGTTATCAGGTAAAGAGTCTGGGGTGGCACAAGGGGAGTCCTGCAGCAGACTCCTTGTTGCTGCTCATATGGGAGGACAGAACCAAGCTCACTGATTGACCACAGTCCCAGCAAGGCTAATTTTATCTGCAGTCACAGGGAGGCAACAACAGCAGATCTCTGATGCTCTTCACAGAGCAACTCTTTCATGTAACATCACAATGAATAAAAAGTAGTATGCAGTGTCTCAAAGTCCTGGCCCCTCTGAAGCCTGAGCTTCCAGGCTCAGGCCTGAGGGTAGGACACTACTCTTAGTTGGAGCCTACACAGTAATTGGACTGGATCAGGACGCCAGAACTGCACTCTGGGCCTCAGCCATGCAACTTCTTGGGGATCCCTTTTAAGCTACATGCAATTTACAGCTGTTTGCTTTCCCACAGCAGTACCAAATAAATGCACTTGCTTTGTTTGCTTCGCTCATTAGTAAAGCTTCTCCTCGAGACAGTTAATGTAACTAAACTGCTCTGTTTACCCTTGCTGCATTTTCCAGTGTTTCCTGTTATTCTTTCCAAGGTTGAGCCAAAGCCCACCAAAGTCTGTGGAAAAGCCTCCTTCTGCCTTCAAAGCGCAGTGCATTGTACCTCCAAGTTAAGGTCATGTATACAAATGCTCAGCAGGACTGCTATGACTTTCAATCGGTCTCCTATTGAAAGCCCCCAATCTGAATTTAAGGATAATGTCAAGGAAACTGATTTAAGAGTTGCTTTTAATTTTTTCATCAGCTGCAGTTTTGCAGTTGGTACAGCCTACTCGAGAAATCCCCAGGATTGTCACCGCACGCTCCTCACTCCTGGGGGGAGACTGTGAAGTGGGGGAAAGAGAAAAGTCTGGTGAAAAAACTTCATCAGGAGCAAGCGAAGGGCTCTTCGGCAGCAATGAAGAGGGTGGCAAGTGAAGTGAAGAACTATGAGGAAGAGAAGCCTTGAGAAAAAAAAAAAAAAAAAAAAAAAAAAAAAAACCACCCGCAGACCGCAGAAATCACCACGAAGTTTTACAATCTTTCTGTTTCAAATATCAGCAGCCAGCTGAAGCGCCTAAGATCTTCTTCACAGCCTCTGCGTGCAAGCCAAACTTTTCCATTTGCCTGCACATAATTCAGGGCGAGTCTGATGCTGCTTTGCTGTAGACATTAGCAGCGGTCAGCACAAGACAGGCTGCCCAGCTCCATCCCTTAACTGCTCATCCCACCTCTCACTGCATGACACTAAATTGCTCCCAACACCATGGGCAATAACATCAAAATTGCCATTTCTCCAAAGGACAACAAAACATGCAAACAAGATATATCTCGTCTTTTACTTCCGCAGATGGAAAGCCAACAGCAGAGCCTTTCTGGTCCGTAAGGATCAAGTCACAAACTACTGAAACTGTGTAAACTGGGCAAGGCACTTGGAGCAAGTTGCTTCCTTGGAATATCCTGCCCTGCACACCAACGTAGACTACAAGGTACCTCCTGGTACCTCCTCCTGGTACCTCCAGGTAAGCCATGGTATTAACCAGGTCAGGTTTAAGAATCCATTTCCTGTCTAAATCCCACTGGACCAACATAAATGCAAAAAAATGGCAGATTGGACAACATGTGGAGTGTGAATGGAGGCACAATCTATCTGCTTTAGCATGTGAGTGTGGGCAGCATCATTGAGCCACACAGACAGCCTTCTATTTGGAGGCATCGTGCACACCAAAACACCCCATTACCTGCATGAAGAACAACTGAGAAGCTAAATTCTTCCCCCTTCCCCATCAGGAATGCTTGAGAAGGGAGTTCTGCCTTGATGGTCCATCCAGCCTCTGAGGAGAAGATGATACTGGTATGCAAGGAGGTTATACAGGGTGCATGGCTGTCTGCTGAGAACATTAAGTATGGCCATGAAACTCAAATCGATATAGGTCACTAAGCAGAGAACGTACGTCAACAGGTCTCAGCAGCTACTGACTTGGGCTGGATTCGAACCAGCAACTTAGAAGTGGGAGACAGTGTATCACATAATCAAGCCTGTGAGCCATCCAGTCCCAAATCAAGTTCAATGTTAGGAATTTTTATTAACGTTTGAAATTGAAACTGCATCACTGGAAAAATGCCTACTTCTGAACTGGTTCAACATGTTTAACATTTCAATATAAAATGCTGGTATCTTGCAAGTTATGAGGCTTCCAACCAGTTGAGAATAAAAGCATAACACAGGCAGAAGTGAAATGAGGTTGCTCATTAAAGCTGGAATAGCAGCTGCAGTGCAAAACGAGGACAATAAATTTAAAGTGAGTGACCTCGGAAGGTGATGCATCTGCAAAGCAACCAAAGAAAAGCAGAGACAGCCAGAGGGGTCAGAAAGGAGTCCAAGTGAGACTTGGATGGAGGGCAAACTAACAAACGCTAGGGAAACACTCTAGAGTGAGCTAGAGCTGGGGAGGAGGCACTGAAGCAGCTTGTGTAACCTTCTTACAAAACCAGCAGTCACTGGCACTGTTGGCTTAATAGAAAACAGGCTTTTTCACCTTGCACTTTTCAAACATGTAAACACAGTGATTTAAATATCTTGGTTATTTTTTAAGTTGCCAGGAGGTACTTTGCCGGGAGGCTGGAGGGAAGGTAACCCTATTTAAAGTATTTTACTAAACTATCTAGGACAAGGGGGGTTCAAGTTGGGTGCTTAGCTATTGGATTTCTTCTTTTATCAGGAGAGGCAACACTTAAAGGGAGCCATGACTACTGGACTCTTGTTTTCATAACCAAGTTTATGTCACTCTCCAATAATGAAGTAACCAGACATTTTATATGGTTATCTACTCATTGAACAGCCAAGAAGTCAACAACAGGGAGTGAGAACACATGAACGCCTATGGTGAATAGCAGCGTGGAAAGCTGTGGTTTATTCAGCTGCATGACAGATCCAGCCCTTTATGATATGGTTTTCATTTAAAAAGAATTAGCTCTTTTGCCACGGAATCTGGAAGGCAGCAAGTATGAGCTTGTGAGGCCTGGGACAAAGCACAAGGGACAGACATGGTAGGGACAAGCACTGTGGCATTTTAATCACCCCCATTTTTCTTCTAAAAACTTCTGCACATGGGATACTAAGACACCTGTAACACAGCTGGCCAAACCCCACCGACATCTGTCAGTTCTTTTACCTGATTTCGTAAAAGATGAAAGATGGAAGTTAGACCGGTGGCCTAGAGAAGAGGGCAAATCATCTTAGCACTGTTTCCCTAACAATAATGTGTCTGCACTGCTGACTCATTTTTCCTAGTGGACATTTGCTCATGCAGCACGCTCTCATTGAGAGAATCCTTGTCATTTTTGCAGCTGACTCACAGCAGGCAGACAGGGCCCAAGGTATTCCAAGACTTCTTGGCAAGGTGAAAGAAACCAGCTGCGATGTGGCCGAACACTTACCCTTTCAATAGCCTGTCCCCACTGCATCTGGTCTGTGGATGGACTTCTCCCAACGCAGCAAGCTTTTCCTGAGAAAGCCTCACAGTGTTTCTGATGAGAATCAGCAGGTCTGGGAAGCGTAAGGATTTACGTACCAAGCATCAGAAAAAAAAAGCTCTCTGCCTAACAGAAAGCCCAAGGAAAAGCTAAATGTGTACAAGTAAACTAATAGGAATCTCCATGCTGAAGAGGTAACATTACCTCAAGAAAATACACATGATTTTCATTTTAATGTGCACTCCTTTGGGGGGTTCCAGGTACTATCTAAGAAAAATCTCTATTTGGGAGAGCTGTCAACCACAGTAACTCCAGCAGTAAAGAGCAACACTCAGAAAAAACGGGAAGGTAGCATGATGTAAACCTTTGTCCTAGTACAGATGGGGTCTTAATTCTGCGCAGAATCCTCTGATTTACAAAGGTGCAAAAAAGTATAATCAACTGATGTTCTTCAGGGACAAGCATGCAACAGATAACACAGTGCCCCTTCTTATTACGTAAGGACACACAGTGCCCCTTCTTACTGCATAAGGACTCAGAAAGTGCCACAATGGTCCTGCAAGCTACCAGTGAAGAGACACTGGTTACTGGTAAGGATCATAGCCGAGTTGTGGTTACCCTGAAACACGGAAAATGGTTTCTCAGGGACAACACATAACATTTACACTGAGCTGTGTTCTTGCCTTGCAGATTTAATCCATTCTTTTGGCATTTAAGAAAAAAAAAAAAAAAATAGGTCTCTTGCTGCAATCTGTTTTCAGAAAGCACAGAACTGTTGTAGAAGAAGGAACAGAGTGCTTATGAAGGAAACAAAACTCAGTGGTGGGCAGGGAAAGACGCTGCTCCTTTCTCTTTCCTGGCGAGCAGAGGCTGCTGCGCTCCAGCCGCAGCCCCGTGTCTGTAGGGAGCAGCCTGGAGCATCGCTGGGGTGACCTGCAGCAGGGCAGCAAGCTGGCTGCCTGCAGGGCTGCCTGCGGCAGCTGAGAACAAGACCCCAGAGAATGTGACATGGATTTTCTCAGAAGATGAAAAGCCATACAAATCTGTAGGGTGGGAAAGAGACAAAACCTCTGGGATAGCTGGCTGGGAATGCCCACCCACTAGATAACCAAGACAAAAGCACAAGTGCAGTAAGGAGAGTTGACTCCTGTGGGTAAATCCTGTCACTCAAGGTGTGACCAGTTAAGAGGAAGCTCACAAACACAAACACTTAAATACACCTTTCTAAAACTCTTCCGAATTAATTCCTAGGATCACGCAGAGCTATGATGTGAACTGCAGAGGATCAAACCTGAACGAAGAGACTCACCACGACATCCCCTAAAAGGAGGGGGAAGAATGCTGGTGACCACGTTTGCCAAACGTGCATAACACAAGTCACCACAAACGTCCCCCACTGCGTCACAGCAAGCCGCCCAGTGCTGACGGCTGGGGGAATGCCGCAGTGCTGGAGCTGGGAACCCAGGCTGGCCTCCCACCGCGGCCACACAGAGCCAGCACTCATGGAAACAGGAGGAGGAGACGGCCAGCATGGAAAGACAAAGAGGCATCAAGTAACTGCAAGGTACAGAAGGTGACCAGCATCTAGACTTTGAAGTCCCCGGAGAGGCTGGGGGATGCGTGCTTCCTAGTTCCCAGAGCAGCAGAAAGGCCCCTTCATTAGGGAAATATTCTTCGGCTTTTCTTATTCTTACCAGTGTGGTCTAAGCTGAAACTTGCTGGGGGCTCACAGACTGCATGCAAGAAGAAATCCATCTGCTGTGACTATCCTACTTGGATCCATCAACATGATGGGTGACTGCAGCAGACAGTACTAAACCTGGCTGCTCTCTTTTGCTTGAAAGAATGAAAAAAAAAATGCTTTCTGTCCAGGAAAAGAGTTGCCCAGGAAAAGTGTGCTGCATTTCCACTACTTTCACCTATAATCCACCAATGGAGCCTGTGGGAGCCAGACCCCTTCAGACGAAGCTGTAAAGACATGATATTTTCAGTGGTACCCGTGCCACAGCCCCATCCAGAACTCAGGAGAGTTCCCCATCCTTAAGAAAATTTGGTTTCTGGTTATGCTGCTACTATCTACCAGTTTGATAAACTCTTGGGATTTTTTTAATGAAACTCTTGGGATTTTTTAATGAAGGCTCAGTTGCAGAAATAATTCATAATCCCATAATCACATGGCCTTGGCTGTTCAAAAAGTATTTAAATGTTCAGCACACAGTGTTATTTTGTCAGCAGGGAAAACCTTGGTAACAAACAAGAACACTGCAGGTTATGGCTTGGTATCAAAGCAGTTTGGAAAAGGTTTATTCAGACCAATCCAGACCAACGGCACTTCTCTGGGTAGCGGGGGTACCTACAGACCTCAAGGCTAATGAAGCTAAGTCTGCTTTCATATTGCTGAAGAATGACATATGAAAAAAGTAAAAAGCAGCTTGAAAAGAGATATTCTTGCTTTTAGTGATTCTGGCTTTAACATATTAATGGGAAGACAAATTGAAGAGAATAAATAACAAGAAAAAGACTGTCATCTGCATAAGGTAACTCCTCAGAGGGTCTTCAGCTAAAATGGGTGCAGTTTGCATGTTATTTCACTGATAACAGCTCTCTCAAGATAGCATAAAAGTATTTCTTCAAAACAGAGTACACACGATTCTGCTCACCACACTGAGATACAATGCCTGCAATAATGTGTTCTGCAAACCTGGTAAGGTTACTTCAGTGAACACTATAAAAGTTTCAGGATGAGCTGCAGGAATGTTCTGTAGCACTTAGGATTATGTTAACAAAATATGACCACATTTTTCTAAGCTTTCTGTTTGTTTGTTCGAAGCGAGAGATCCCTCAGGATCATGTCTGGATTGGAACTGACATCTGTAGCAGAGTAAAATAATGGAGTAAGAGGTAAAATATATCCAATGGAGAGAATGACACTTAAAATGAGTACATGAGAGTTCGTGTTTACGTGCACTTGAGCAGAAAAGTAGTAGTTATTGTAATACTCCTGGTGGAAAACCCGGTTTTCTGAGTATTTATGCAAAGTTACAAAATGCCGTTAAATCAAAAATCAACTGCTGATCCTCACAGCGGCTCATAATGAAGAGCAGAGTTCTGCCCTTTTTGGTTAAACCTATCCCATACTACACAGCAAGCAGCTCTACCTGAGGTAATTTGCCTGTTGAAAGGTGCTAGCAACTAGTTACATATTCAAATGGCGAAAAGCAGGGTGCCTTTTTATCTCTGGAGGAAAACTCCTTCTCCCAAATACAAACAGTGCCTAAATGAAGAAGCACCCGGTTTGCCAGGAGCATTCCTTCATCTTCACTGGCTTTAATATTTATAATTAAATATTTATAATGAAAATGAGCATTAAAGAAAGGAAAACCTGCTGTTTTCTTAGCAATCTCTGGAGTGTGGATGGCAAAGAGCAGGGTGGTAGGAAGGGAGCCTGGGGGTAGGAGACAGGGAGGCTCTGGGTTTGCAGTGACTGGCGAGACTGGGCTACCAGGACAGAGGCAACAGTAATTGCTGGAATGTCCAACCTCCCTGCATGTGGATAAAGCCTGGCAGGCAAAACAGACGGCTGGAGCAGAGCGGGAAGGCACAGTGAAAACCACTGATTTGTAGCATTCAACACACTGAACTGCTGAGAGTCCTGCTGGAAGGAAACTTCTCAAGTATGGAAGACAGAGAAACCAAAGCATTGTGATGAGACTCTTTGTTGTGTTTTGCTTTACCTAGGCAAGAACAAAAGCAGAAAACAGAAAACTTCACACTTTTCTTTGTTTTTTGGAAACTGGGGTTCAAGTAAAGACACAGATGACAAAACTCCTTGCTGGATTGGACTGAGCAGTGGAAAGAGGCCCAGAGTGATGTAGGGAGGATTATACAAATGGGAAAGGAGTAGTGAGAACAAAGAAGGCCTGTTTATTTTGTCTGTCTAGTAACCTCTTCTCACTAAATTTTATTCCCCAACACAACTGTTGGCCAAGAGGCAGCCAACCTTGTTCCACTACAGTGCAACCTTCCACTGACATAACAGTAAAGGGAACCACAATTCTAGAAGCAACAACATTTCCACTGGCACTGCTGCTGCTGAGTTATTGCAGAAGGCTCGTCCAAGTGACAGGCTGGGATTTATCACCTTCTCCAGCTCTGCAGTCATTTTCACCTGGAACCTGTTGAACTCAGCAGGCCAGGCAGACAGCCTGGGTTACAGGCTATTGGAAACCAACTGCTGGTGGAAAAGTAAATACTTGTGCAAGATTGCTGCCCTTGTATAAAAACAAATGCTTATTTGGTAAATGGCACTTGCAAACCTAATATTTCCTGTGTTGGTGCGTACTGCAGAGGTTGCACAATGAGGACTTGTACAGTTCCTATGTTTTGGGTCACTGGGTGCACAAAACTGTTGCCAGCAAAGCCAATGAAGTATGAAACCAGAGCCCTTGTAGCAGGAAGCACAGGCAGGATTTGCCAAATCATTACAGTCCAGCTATTTAACATGGCCTTGGCTTACTCAGCAGAATGAGCCTTCAAAAGGAAAGACACAGCTGGCAAAGCCACAAAGCTGTTGATTAAACAAAAATTGCGTTGTCTGGAAGTTTCTAAATGATTGTTTGCCTGTTTGGTACAATTTTATGTTAAGCAAACCTGCACAAGATGCTCAAAAACAAAAATGAGTGGGACTCGGACAGAATATTGCTTCACGAGGTTTACACAGACATGCTTTACAAAGCGTGGAGTAAAACCATAGACACCCCTGCCCAGAACCACAGAAATGCTGCCACAGGAGCCCAGGACGCAGCACGAGGTGGACATTCCCACAACCTGTTCCAGCATGGTTCCATTCCAGCACTGTAAACAAACTCTCAAACTGAAGGTAGAAGGGGAAGAAAGATACATATGGTGGGAAGGGACCCCACCACAACACTAGCAGGTTCAGCAATTGCAACTTACATATTTTGCAGTTTTACATGAAATCACACCTATCTAGCCAGCCTGACACACGAGACTACTCAAATCTACCCAATTCTCCTTCAAAGCCTTTTTCTCTATTTATTTTCCCCAGTATTTCTGCATCTCCAAATTCTATTCAGTCTCTACCAAATGCCCTCACTACTCTCTCCCACATTGCTGCTGATCCGCAAGCACCCTGTGCAGGATCCTCCCATCCGGGAGGAGCAGCTTGCCCAGTCAAGGTGAATGCACCAGGGATATTCTGCTTCTGGAACTCAAATTAGCACATTCAGGTATCATGAAGCACACTCAGGTATTATGCTGGCCAAACAGACCTTATCTTTGGTTGTACTCCATGTCTACTACTTCCTCAACATCTCAAATCACACCATCTATTCCTGCCAAAGTCTCCCTTGAATTTTTATTTACAAATACTCAGGTTTAGACTGCTGCTTCCTTGTGATTAACTGGCACAGTTCTCCAAGTTATCTTCAGGCTCCTGTTACCCAGTTACTTGGATACGTTATAGATTTTTGTGGCTAAAGGAGAGCTTTAGTGTGTTACTAAACACAAGAAGTATCTGCTGTAGTTTTAGGCTGTACCTACTCCTCTTTCAAAACTAGGATATGTTGTTAAATCCTTTTTCTAGGCCTGATCAGTCTCATTCTGACATACAAAGAAACACGATGAAATAGACAGTGTTTCATTATGTCCATTTGGAGCTGTATAAAGAAGGGCAACTTCACTGTGAAAATGTGCTTGCAATTATCTGTGGCAGAAGAATGAGACCTGGGAGGAGGGGAAGGAGAGAAGGGAGCCTGGGAACAGAGAGACATTCCATAACAGATTTACAACACAAATGGCAGAAAATAAAATTAGCAACTCCGGGGTGGGTACAGACTGTTGCCAGCATTTTTGGCCAGCCTCAGGGTATGTCTACACAGCAGCTAGTCACTCCCAGGAACCCCGGGTCGGCTCTGCACTACGATGCAGACAGACTCCGGTGAGATTAAAACAAGGCGTAGATGGGGCAATGACTGCCTTATACCACGGCATTGCACAGAGCCCCTCAGCAAGTCCAGCTTAGTGCAGCAGCAGCTACTAAGATGAGCTTGCTCAAGTACAGTCTGCATGGGACTGTCTCCTGCAGGATCCAAAGGACCTTGATTTTCATCCCCTACTAATGCAGACATGTGAGTCAAGATGGTCTCTTTTGCAGCACGGCCAAAAGAAACACACAGGGTTTTGCAAAGGCACAGAGGGAACCATGCCACCACAAGACAATGCAGTGCCATCGAAGATGCATGTCCAGTCTTGTCAGATCACCACAGGTTGCACACTGATCCATCACACAAGTATCTACAACAGGTTTACTACTTGGTGTGGACCAGAGAGCAGCCCCAGCATACTGGTGGTACCCTTTCCCCTATCTGAGTAAAGATCTGAACCAGTGCCAGGGCTTCCTACATGGTGCAGGAACTCAGCAAGAAAAGGTTCAGCAAATCAGAAAAGTTCAGCCACCAGCTCCAACTGCTGGCGTGGTTGCTCTCCCCATAGTATTGACAGCTCCTGGGTTCTGCTCTTGATCCTCAGGTGTTAACAGCAACAGAAACAGCAGTGACCTGACAGCACAAACCTAACCTCTGCCCTGGGAGCAACATCTGGCAGGAGGGAGAGGCCAACAGCCGTGCAGAATTTCCTCTGGGATCGCTCAGTTCACTCTGGGTTCAGGACACCGCAGCGTCACAGCACAAAGAGCAACTTATGCCACCTGAAAATACCTTTCTGGTACCTTTCTAAAGCAGGCAGCTACAGTATGCAGGCAGAACAGAGAGTGTTCTAGGTAGCAGAAACCAGACTATTCCAGCTCCCCTACTAAATCATCCTGAGACCAAAGGCAAATTATTTAGTCTCTTGCAGTTCTTCAGTTTTTCTGCTTCACATAAATCCCCTTAGCTCCCAGATGAAAGTCTGGGAGGGCTGTTAGTCATAATTTCAACATACATCAGACATTTTCTACCCACTTACAAATAGCATTACTACTGAAACCCAAGGATGCACAAGCAGCCTGCAAGACCATCCAACCCAGGCAGCCTGTGTGTCCACACGCTCTGCATGGTGCCTTTTCTTCTCTATTAAACTCACATTTCTGTGAGGACCCTCGGAGTTCCCACTCACTCTGCTTAAGCCTCACTCCTGTTCTGCAGTGTCCAGCACCTCTCTTCAATCCCCTACCTCACAAACCACCCACACTCAGCCTGTACATAAAGGAACACCAAAGCAACCCAGCTGAATACAATAATCTGTTCTTTACAATTGGCTGTAAAATCTTAACTTGCTCCTCCTTTACTTGAGCATGGGCACGTGTTAGGCAAGAGTCTGTAACTACTCGATGAAATACTACCCGTCACACAGGACTTCTTCCTCGTTCAGGGGACAGACAGGAGGTGAAGCTGAAACTGTCCAGATAACCCTGGAGCTGAGACCCCAGTGCTTCTCAGAGTTTGATTCCGCAGCTTTAGAAAATTGTTTTTAATGCCTTTTGGGAGGTAAGTAGTAATTTGGGGATGGATTGCTTCCTGGCAGTTAATTTGTGTACTTTTGCAATAGCAAAGAAGAAAAACATTCCACAGAAATTCAGGTCAGGGACAAGATGCCTGATAAAACGTGGGACTAACTCATGCTACCACTGCATTTGCAAGGTCTGCCTTTTTTCCTACGACTGATCTCACTGTCAGCACTGCAACACTCTAAGATCCTACTGGCAGTTGCCTTGCTCATACTTCTAAAAATCTGCTCTTCAAAAATGTTGTGAAGAAAACCTTACAGTGCAGAGGGTCAAATGAGCAACACAGAGCGGGGAAAAAAAGGAGCCCAGCTGGGAGCTTTTATGTTAAACTAGGGCATTCAAGGTTTGACTATGGTGAGTTGCTCTAAAGAAAACAGTGGAGCCTGGGGGTGATCTTGCAAACTGGCTTTCTCGGCTCCCACTTCCTTCACCTCAATGTCCTATCTCAGGGTAGAACTGGAGGATTTACAGCAAAATCCTTCCATTTTATATGGCATTTCCAGAACTGCTGCCCTTGCACTGCTCCCACGGTTTGTCTGGACGGCTGAATCAGTAGAACCCATCAGCCAAATTGCTGCAGAAGGACCTGATTCCTGGTAGCTTCGTACACGCTCTGTGGAGCCCCTGACTGCTCAGATCCATGTCCGTTCACTCTGATGAGATTCCAGGTTCTTAATTTAAACTTAACTGCCCAATCTTTACACCTCTGGGGAGGGAGGATTGTGGTGATCTCCTGTTTTCATTGCCTGGAAAACTGCTTGTGTGTGCCTGCCATGAGCTGACCTCAGTTTGCCAGTGCAAGCTGTCACAGAACATTACCCCAGGACAGGTACAGGTTTCAGAGCCATTCAAGATGCCTTCTCTTCCAGTTTATCATGTACTGACATCCTCCACTGCAACTATTTGCATGACAGAATCTCTCTGTTGGATGCTGCACCGGACAGATGGACATGGTAATTTATTCACAAGTTTATCAGCACAACGTCAGGCCACAAAACAGACATCCACAGAGTATCTTGTCTTACATGCAACCCTCCTGTCACTTGAGACACACCACAAATGCTACACTTAACTATCTAACAAACAAACATGCATTCTAAAATAATTTTAAGCAAGCTACACCTATCAATAGGTATGTCAAAAGCAGGTAACAATATGGACAGAAATCCGCTGGTTCTAAACACTTCTCTTTGCTGACTCCAAATACAAAACTGCTTGTGCCCTACAGGCTTTTTACCTTTGGACTTGTTTTTGCCCACATCTGTTTCAGCTTCAAGTCTGAAGCAATGTGGTTTTAGGCTGCTGGCAACAGCCTGCATCTTGCTTATTGTCAGTTGAGTTTGATTCGCTTAAGGGCATCCGCCACGGCGTGGCTTGCAGCCATCCCTCCTCCGGCTGCTCTCAGCATCCCGGCGCTGCCAGGTTCCCCAGCTCATGAATGGGGATCTTCCCTCCCTACCCAAGCCTCTCGGCCAGCCCCACGCCGGGAAAGCCAAAGCTGCTGAAAGCAGTGGGAACGGCAACAAAGCTGGCATTGTTGTCCTGAAAACCCACTGGCTGCAGCCTCACTTAGGGATAACGGATATAAAGATGAATCCCAGCTTTTGTTTAAAATAACATATCTGTTTTTTGGAAAATACCTTGAAAACAGTCACTGCTGCAAGAAGAGAAACAGGAGTGGGGAAGTCACATTGTTCAGGGTAGTTTTTGAGGTATGAATCTCAGAGGAAGGTCACGTTGGCATGAGAGGAAGCAAGCAGCATTCAGGATGCCACTGACTAGACTGAGCATTTTTAAGCTCTTACACAGGTAAGAAAATTCTTAGCATATATCTATATTTAAAATTAGAAAACCTTGGACCTATAATTTTTAAGGCTTCAGTGGCCACTGTGACCACTGAGTCTTCTCTAGCATAGGGCAGAACACAGCATTCCAAGGCAGCAACTCTTGGGTTAAAAAAAATACATAAGCATATGGTTGCATTGAGATGTGTTATTTTAAAAAGATCCACTATTCACCAGGCTAGATGAAAGAATGGTGCTTACAGAGGGTCCTGTCTTAGCTGGTGGTAAGTTTGTCATCTGCAGCCTAATTTTCGATTCAATGGTCTCTACCTGTTGAAATATAACAGCAAAATCCTTTTCCTAGACTCTTCTAGAAAAAGATCTCAGTATAAATAGATGCCCCATGGTGTGTCCACAACTCAAAGTCATCTTTCCCGATTTTAAGATATCAATTCAACAAATAGAAGTTATACAATTCACCCAATAATCAAGCAAAAGCAACCTTATAGCTTAAAAGAGGCGGATGAGTATTTATAGGACCAATAAGCATCATCCTAATAGATCTACTTAATGATGTCTCCATGTTTTCATAGCACAGCTGTCTGCAGCGCTGTTTTTGCGGTAAATCCAAATGGCATTAGTTGCACATTAGGAATTTGACACATCAATTAGTAATCCACTCACTTTTTCCAAATTCTACATCAGAAACTATCTGTGAATGCCAAATAGAGCTTGGGATCTCCATGAACATTTGTTAGGCTCAAGGCAAGAAGTAATAAATCTCAGCTTTTCAACACTCATAAGGAAGTCAATCTTCAATAAAGCTCACAAGTGTGATTCTCCAAAATTTATATTTTTGCCAATATATGAATGCTAAATTTGACTGGATTTATTTTTTACCTAAAATCTCAGAAAGAGGTACCTAGTCTTTCTTGATTTTCATTTTTAAATTTGAAGACCACCTGCCTTTGTCTCTGCAATGGGTTTCCTTACATTACTGTCACTTAACTTCTACTGCTTTGTAGGTAAGGCCTTCAAACAACCTTTCTATTTTGTTGGGACATGCTGAAACAAGACTGTTCAGAGTACTCTGCTGCGGTTCAAAAAAAGAAGAATTAGCAGAGGCCTAAGTAAGAGCAATGAAGAGTTTCCTGTTGACTTCAAGACCAGAAAGGCACCAATAAACTGACCAAATTTTAAAATAACTGCCCAGGTCACTGGCAGATGACAGCATACAGAGATGATTTTGATACTTAGGGAGGGTGATGAGACACAAATGGTATTTTATTCCCCTCTCTCTCTGCCTTTGGCATACCAGGGTTTCTTTATGCATGCATATAGCTGGACATACGCAAGAGATAGAGGGCCCACTTCCACTTCCTCTACAGTGGGATCTGGGGGTCTTCTGGAAAAGAAAATTCCCCACATGACAACAACCTCTCTGCCCAAAGATCCTGCATCTGGACAGAGATCCTTCAGGGTACCGACTCCCAGCTACTTTCTTTAACCCCTTCTGACATTTTTCACATGCCTCTGGAAAAATGCTTTCCAAGATGGAGATAAAAAAGGAAAAACAGAGAAAGGACAGTGGGGTCTCACCACCAAAAATGCACTCAGAAAAGGGAAGGGCGTCTGCCATTTTTTCTACACAGACGGAAAGATGTATCCTAAAACATCTTCTATTTAGGCTGTGGGTTTTTTTGCAAGGCATTATTAGGGGGAACCTTCACAGGCTCTGCTGGGAAACTTGGCAAACACTGGGGCAGACCAGTCCTATTCTTTTACACAGCTGGACTTTCTACAGCCCAAGTATTTTTCCTTCCTCGTCTCGGCCCATCCAAAGATGAATGCTGAATTTCCCTTAACACTACCCACAGGTTAATTTGTTATTAAGCTTAGGCTCAGTTTAAGATCTTGGCATGCAGTTTAAATAAAACTAAAACCAAATGTCCTTCACTTCTCCTGCTGAAACCACCCTTGGTTTGGCTCAGCTGTCTTTGGTGTCACTGGAGGGTGAAAAGGAGATTCATTTCCATCTTGTCATTTTTGGTAGTAATCTAAATATCCTCCATGCAGTTTTGAAATATACTGCCATAAAATAATTAATTGTCATGGTATGGGATGGCCATAATCTGAACGTGATATATTGGCTCTGACTTAGCTGTCAAATCCATATTACTGTTAGAGAAAAAGGATACCATCCTGGGCAACATGCTCTAGATTATCTGCTTGAACAGAAGGGGTTGGACTAGCCGATCTCCAGAGGACCCTTCCAACCTCAAACTGTTCTGTGATACAAGAGGCAAACTAAGAGCAGAGAAAAAACTTAACCACAACTTCTCATGAAAGGCACAGGTTGGGATTTCCCTCTTCCATCCAGATAGAGGCTGAAGGAAGGAGTACTTGGAAATCCCATACACACAGCCTCTGCCCGCATATAAATTTGTTCCCAGTCTAATCCTATACATTACACAGTTTTACTGTGACAAAGTGCAACCAGAGTGATGTCAATGGAAAGGGAAAAAAGCCTGTAAGTATTATGAGTAAGTGTATATTACACTTAGCCTGGAAGGCTGTGAGCATGGTTGCTGACCTCTAGGTTAACTCATTAACTGCATTAAGAAACTACAGTAAATTACTTTTCCAAATTCTTTTGTTTTCTTCTACCCATGGAATATTTATAAGTAGTTATAAGTCCTCAGTCACCTGCAGAAAGTACCCAATAATCTAATTCTGCCAATTTCAAACTATAATGTATCACACTGTTAGCTATTTTTCCAGTCACTTCACTGAGTGTGTTGGTTAGCTGACACTGATCTGATAAATCAAGTTCCGTGATTTTTTTTTCTGTTCATCAACTAATAGCACTTCAGGGATTTCCAAAATGCTGATATTTACAAATTCTGTCACAAAAAATTATTTCATAAGCAAAGGTGAAACTGTAAGTAAAATATTTAATTATTAAAACCCTTGAGAGACACCCCTGAACTTCAGAGAAATAGTAAGTTCAAAGTTTTTCAAGTTATTCTCCTGGAGATGTTCTACTGTGCAAATAAAAGCACAATTTGTTTTTAACTACTATGACCAAACATATCAGGGAACAAGACCTCTGCGCACTGCTCAGAATCAAAATGTAGAGTGAAAAATACGGAACGGTGAAACTAGAAAAGATTTCTGTGTGCTGAAATGAATATTATATATGTCTCAAAAAAGTTTTTCATGCATTTGCTTGATGAACTAGAGTTTTGAAATCGTCACAAACATGACACATTAGTAACTATCTGTATGGCTTCAAATACAAGTCAACTACAGTGGCAAGAGCAAAAAAAACATAGAAGGATCAATTCTTACTTGTGCCCAAGTTCGTGTGCAATTGTAAATGCCAGATTGAGACCGTTGTCTTCAGCAAGAACACATTTTCTCTTGGCACTGCACACCCCTCCCAGGTAAGCAATCCCTGCAACAGGAACAGAGAATATTTTCATCAGAACTGGTAAAACAGGTCATGCATTCAAAGCAGAGAGCAGTACCTTGCCAAAATGATAAAAAATGCACCTACTATGGAAAATATCAAAGCAGTTTCTCACAAAACCATCCAAGAATCTTGTTCGTCATCTGACAGACATCAGCCTAGATTTTCATCAGACAGGAAACAACTCAAGCTAAGCATGCTTGCCCTCACTGATTTCACTGGAAAGTATTATTTCACTGTCCTTAAACTATAAAGAATTCATCTGAGCTTGTCTATTAATGTCCCCTCTCCTACAATATAGAAAGATACAGTGAAGGAGTCTTATCAAGCTTTGAAATGGACTTCGCTTGACTTCCAGGATTCTGTTGGGGTGAGGCAATAAAAGGTGAGACTCTCTTCAGAGAGATCTTACATTTTTCCTTATTTTCATACTTAAAAGAAAGTAAGAAGAGCAGAGACGGAAAAGCTGGCAAACTCCAGTGGTTAGTCACAAAGGCAACAAAGGTGGCACAAGCCTCCTATGACTTAATGGAATTTAGGATTTGATCCCACAGACAATTGCTCAGTTCTCTCTGGCCCTGTTTGTGTGGGCACCAGAAATGGTTGTAGGCTGAAGTCAAAAAGGAATTCAGAAGTCACAGCATGAAACTTCTGCTGTGGAAAAGCAATAATCCTCAGATGCCCTTCCTGTATGCAGACTGTCCTCTGCACAGAATGCCAGTATACTTTTTTGGAAATTTTGAGAGCATCCTCATAGTACAGTTTGCTACTGGGATCTTGTTTCATCTTGCACCCAGAACACAGAAGTAGGCTGCTGGGAATTCTGCACGAAGATTAAAGATAGCACCTAGAGGAATCCTTATTCTTCTCTAAGTCCTTAACTGCTATCTCAAGAGCCACATGAGCAGCTAAAGCAGACACACAGAGGAAGGTTTCCAAAGAGTGAGGAGCAACCTAAGTGCTAAACTCAATCTGCCAGATCACAAAGCCTTCTGCATGCTGAAGAAGTATCAAGACCTTCCAGTGGTGCCCTTTAAGCTTTTCAAGCACACATTTTTATTTTTTAGCAGAAGACAAAAGACCTAATCCCTTGCTCTTGCTCTGTTTTCCCCAGACAGGTAGGTGGTACTTGGCTGCCTTTAATGCATAGGCTACCCCTGGGCACCACAATCTCACTTGTGTCAGAGCTTACAAAGTCGTTTTTGTGCAAGTGATGTAGAACTTTAGGCCTGGAAGTCCAGTTCTGGTTTTATGAGTTTTCCTAACAATATGGATATGGATACTTATCTCCAGTGCAGTTAATGATGGAATGAATAGATGAGTAACAGCCTTTTACTTCAGCATTGGCAATAGTGAGCAAAGGCAGGGAATAAAACAGATATGAACACCTGCTCATTCAAAAGAGTTGAATGCTGAAGGCCAGATTCATACCAGACACAAAAATAAAATTAAGATCTAAACTCTTTAAACCAATTGCCATAAAAGGTGGCATTTCAGTACTCGGACCAACTTGCTCTTACCCTAAACATGATCACGTAACTGTCAAAAAATTGCTCAGGTAGTAGTATGTTACTTAAAGAGATTGCAATGTCAACTCACGCATCTGATAGCCCAAAGAACCAGTCATAGAACAGAACTACAATCGTAGGCATCTGTGGCATCCTGCTTTGAGCACACCTTCCCTTTGAGCTAAAGATCACAAAACATTCCTGGTTGACTTCTGAAAGGGAGAGCTGAGTGCTTTCCTCATTTACATCTGCTACCATGCACTTTTATGCTGACCCATAAATAACAATAAAAAACTCGCTTCCAAGATTACATGAGATAAGCAATTTCTCGGAATGCTTTCAGCAGAAGGAAAAAATAATTTGGGGAAATGTTACTTTACTATAAAACCAATGGAAGAGGTCTGGAATTAAGAGGAACAGCCAGATTTTGATTTAAGGGAAGGGAAAATTGAACATTTTAGTCACAGAAGCTAGGGTTGGAAAAGAACAATTATGTGACTCGCCCAAGTCTCTGCTACTTCAGATTTGTCTCTTCTGATTTAAAAATCTTAGAATTCTTAAATCTTCTGCCTGCACGTGAACATGAACTGAAGGAAGGACCCTTCCTGGCAAGTTGCTATGTGCTCACAGTTGCCTCTCCCGTAGAGGAATTGCTCAGGGAGTTTGCTAAGGCAGGGCCCTAAGCACATGGCACAGAGAGGAGACACAGCCTGGATGGCCCATGAGCTGCTGGGGACCTCAAATTCCAGCTGAGAAAGGAGAGAGCTTGTGAGGCTGTTGAGTTTGCCTAGCCCAGCCTCTGCCCCCTGCACTATGCTATAAACCCTGTGACAAAACTATCGGCCACCCAAAAGCCACTTCTGGACACTCAGCTGCCTTTGGGGTCTCAGCCCTGCAGTCCATCATGCTGCAAACAGAGAAGACATTACAAACATGGCTCAGTAATAAACAAACCCAACTCTGCTGACGTTCACATTTGCTGAACATAGAGGGGCATTTCAGTTAAATTTCAGCAATTTTAGGCAGAGACAATAGCAGTGACCAGAGCAGGGCTGCTACTGGAAGACCTGACAGCATTTTGTCCTTACCACCAGCCTTGATTATTCTGCCTTTATGGTCCACCTAAACAAAGCAATACTGTATGTAACTCCAGCTCAGCGGCAAAGCAGGCAAGCAAGCTCAGCTTGACATGATTCATGCTGAAGTCTTTGTGATAAACTTCAGAAAACAAGACTGATTCAGTGTTTGCTGGCACTAGGAGATGGAAGGGGGCAATATTTCCATGTTTGGAAGACGTGGTATAGCAAAATAGTCTGGAGTTCTGGCGAGGTTTTGAAAGAAGTTAAACAGAAATTAAAAAGTAATATAAATCATGAAGGCCTCAAGTGCCAAATCTTCTACCGTCTCTCTTGAACAGTTCTAATCTTACTGAAGCTGACTTGCTGTAATACTGTTCTGTGCTAAAATCCTCATTACCAAGTTGCGTAAAACTCAGTGGCGTAGCTCAGTTACAAAGTCTTAGTTGTGGTTAGTGATTTTTTCCTTTTTTTTTTTTTTCAGTGCTTAATGTCAATTCGTTGTGAACATTTTATAATATTTGGAATAATTGATTTCAAAACAAAGACAGGTACAGTTATTTTATTATTGTGAGGATTAATTATATGTTGCAGGATAGTCCAGGGACCAGACTATATAGGAATGGGAGTGGCCTAGGAAGCTTGTAATCCTAGAAGAGCAGAAAGCTCTGCACTAAGCTCTGCACTAAGTTGACACTCAGCCTACATTTTTTTTTAATCAACTGCGGAGTGTTATCAGTAGGAGCCATTCTGCAGCAGTAAGTTGGTAGAAACGAACGGTTGTAGTATTTTGACTATGAAAAAAGTTTGCTTCAAAATGTAAAAAAAAAAACCATGCATAAATATGTACATGCATAGATATGTACATGCATATTTTGCATCAAACTATTCCCTGAGACTAATTATCTTTTGGACCAATATATTTTTCCACGAATTCTTTGATTATAACAGAAACAGCAGAGATGTTGATCTATAAATTGCCAAAGCAACACAGTTCATTAGCAAATATGTCTGACCTGTTCGAATCAATGAAACTTCTCTGTAACCCACCTGGTAATCCATGCAATTCATATGCAGAGAAGACACCCTTAACTGAAAATGACAGTAGTACAATGCCTTCATAGCTGCATGAGTATGATTTATTTTCTCTACTGGATTGGATGGAAACTGTCATTTGATTTCATCTCTAAAAATCCACGATTTTTATCTGAGCCTTTTGATTCTCCGAAATTGAAACGGAAACTTCATGCATTCAGACGCTCATGAAATTCCTGGCATGCTGCAGGTCTACCAGGCTGAGAGTAACATAAGAGGAACTCCTCTTCATTTGGCAATTCTGCATCTGGCCTTGGCTGGGAGACAGGTGCATCAAAATGAAATAGAAGGGGAGAAAATTGAACTGATTTTTTTCCATCTCCCACAACTCACCCTGGGTTCATGGAGAAATACACAGTCAACACCTTCCTTCACAGACAGAGAGTCCTTATCTTTCCAGATCCACTGCTAACACCCAGCAGCTACTACAAATCTATTTTTAAAATAGGACAAGCAGAAACAACAGCATTAGAGGGAAAGGAAAGCCTTTTTTTTTTTTTAAACTAAGTGTGAGGGTTTTTTTTGTTTGTTTCTCCCATGAGAAACTGCATAATTACAGCCTATAACTTCTGTGCTTGGGCTTGAACACGCAAAGCTATCTGCACTTCCACAGCAAATCCTAGCACACAAGCAACTGTGTAAACTCAGATTTATCCAAAAAGTTGTCATACATAAACAGTTTGCAGCTGTTGGTCTTTCTGTCAGCTAATGAGCCCTCTGCTAGCAATATCTCTAAGGGGAATGATTACATTTATCCTACCAGCTCAGCTAGGCATTAGGATATTACATCTTTGTCACAGCAATAGCCAGAGCTGGAGGAAGGACTGGTGGGTGGGTTCACATTTCATCCTAAGCGAAACACTCTGGGTTTCTTTCTGATGGCGGGAATATTTGCTCAGCAAGTGGGTTGCCCAGGTACTCCAGCTTTCAACTCTCTAACGTCTTGTTTTCATTGCACTCCTAATACCTTAATCTCTCCTTCTGCCAGCCACCTCTGGACACAGAACTTTTACTTGATTAAAACTTGGCTAGCTTTCCTCTTTTCGATGTGTTTGCTGTAGGGAAGGGTGCCAAGCTTGAGGTCCTGAAGTCTGCGCCGCACAGATGGAGACTCACTGTATATCCACAGAGCAAACTTCTCTTTCACCTCCGTTAGCAGTTTGGTGCTGAGCTGTGTTTTTCTCATCCTCCCATGATCTCTCTCTATGTGCAACTGCCATCAATTACACTCCTGCACCCTCTAACATCCTACACAAGCAAAATCAGGAAATCCTAGAAGTGATTCATGCTCTGCCTTTTCGTTCTATTACGATGATATGTTTGACAGAGATGCTCTGCCTGCATTTACTCATCAAGTCATTCACCAAGGGAACCTTTGAGTGCTTGTGATATTTAAAAATGAAAAATACTTCTCCTTTCTGTAATGCCTACACACAAAAGTTTCCAAGCTTTCTACAAACATGGAACAAGTTTCTGCTAAACTGCCTTTAGGATAGGTGATAACGCAACTCCTGTTCTACAGTTGAGTAGAGGCCCCAAAACTCATCGACACACAGGCAAAAAGAGCTCTACCCACTCCAGCACGTACAACACCCAGGCTACAGCAACTGCCACCCCTGTCCTACTGAGCCTCCAGAAATAAGTTTGGTTTACAGGGACCATCCAGAAGAAGCTTAGGGGGTGAGCTGTTCCTTCAAGTTTACAAGGATGTGCTAATTCAAACCCAGACATGCAATTTGTGTGGCACAGATTAACTTGGCTTAGTTGTGGGTAGCCATTTAGATGCCAATTTCTGTTCATCTTGCAGCAGCAACATGGTTTCCATTAGAGCTTAACATTCACGTATGGAAACTGTTTTCCCTAGCAATAATTTTCATTGTCACTGTATTTAATGAAAACCACACTGGAAACAATACAGTCATTATGGAATTACAGTGCAAATATCCAATGCACATGAAACAGCTACACTTAGGTACGAAAACAAGAAACAATCCTGCCAAATGCTGTAGTCACAGCAAGTCACAATATTTTGACCTATTCAAGCATTTTTCAGAGGAAAAGTTTCTCATGCCGTAGACCATCTGATGCAACTGGCTCCTGGGCACTGCAAAGTCAGCCACAGCCTATTTCAAACAGGTCTCTGCATTAGCATACGTTTACCCTTAAAGAAAAGGTGAAGGATAAAATAAACTTACTTTCCATGTGCCTGAGGGGAAAAAATAAAAATAAACTCTAGACTGATAATGCAGATACCATTTTTCCTCTGTTGGTACTTATTCAAAGTACGGAAAACATGGCCCAGTGTCTGTCTCAATCTCTGGAGGATAAATAAGAGATAAATAGGATGAAGAAATCAGCTCAATAAATTCAACTTTGCTGGGCAGCAAAAATCCACTCCTGGCTCAGGGTTTATATTTCCTCCAGGGTGGGAGATGGCTGAACCCTACCATGAAACCACGACAAAATGGGCCTGGTTCAATACAACGCTCTCTGCAGGACTGGGAGGGACTCAGATAACATAGGGAAAGACAAAGTAAAAGTCCTCAAAAGGAGGGCTCGCAACTCTGCCAGGTTTAAGTCGTATATCCAGGCAGGTGTACTACGTACATGACCTTCTTTCTTTTAGCTGGCAAAGGGGCCTGGAGGAACTATTAAGTTTCCAGTACTGGCTTTGAGAGCTGTCAGTGCTGCTCTGCAAGTGCAGTCATGAGCACTCGTAGGGAGGTGATGATCTGGACTGCAGGGAATCCCAAGGGAAGAAATCCCCAGCTAAAACCACATAAGCTTCACTCCTCTCTCTGCAGCATGCCATTTTCCTGCACCACAAAACGTTTTAACACAAGACTTCCACACTGGTGTACAGGACACCTCATCGAGAGGCTACCACATCCTATATCAGCTTTACAGAAAAACAAACTGAAACTCATCACTCAAATAACAGGTAAGGTGACACAAACAGTCACTGTCAGTTTTGAGATTACGCCTCAGATTCTGACTTTTTTTCATCTAGCAAACTTGTTGCAAACGCCCATCACCACAGAATCTGACCCTTCTGACTCTGGGGAAATTACCTTAGCCAAATTTCAACATGACCACTAAAAACACTCAGCTTCTTATGCAAAATCAGCATGATTTGCAGAGATTTCATATGCCCTCCCAGAACTGAGTGTACTTTGTGGCTGGACATCTTCCCTGTGGGACATACTGCTGTCTCGTAGTGCCCAATAAAATCCCTTTTCTTCTAACTCTGAAAACACTGCCACTTCCAGTATGCGTAACTGCTGCCAGAATCCCAAAAGCCCAGCAAGGAAAATAAATAACTGAAACACAAAGTGTAGTTACTCTCTCCATCTTGTGATTTTCATTACATGTACTCTAGAAAATTAACAAATAAAACCTTTCATTGATACTCACAATAACCAGCTGCGGGCAGAAGGCAGATACTTCTGGAGTAGGTAATATAGATAATGCTGCTAGGACCCAGAGCAGAGTTCTAGCAGCAGAAGGGAACAGAACACACAATAGCTTCTACAGGGGATACTTGCTGAGCACTGGGAATACTCTGTGCGGGAATGTGTTCCACAAGCTTTCGAACAGATTAGCTGACATCTGGCCTGGGTTGGTCCATGCGAGTTGCCTTACCCTACACCTTCCAGATTAAAAAAGAGATTCAGCAACGTGTTAGTGCTTAAAGAGGGTTTTTGCCATCCTCCTCCTCTCTTCAATTACCCTGCAGGATGGCAATTGATGGGACACATGGAACGCCTTTCCCAGCATGGCCAGTTTCTGTTTCAGCTTTCTCTGTTTCTGCAGAGCTTTGTGTGCCCTGAGAACCCTCCTGGGGTTTTGTCAGTTTAAAGCATGGGTCGTTTATCTGCTCCTTGGCTTATTTGCCCACCCACAGACATTCCCCAAGATGTCAAGAGACTGTTCTAATGATACTTGCACTGGATTTACACTGCGCTAATTCACTGATTTCAGCAGTCTCTTGCAGCATTCAAGGGGCTGCCCAAGCAGTTGAAAAGCCCAATATATCACAGAACTCAGCTCCTCTTACAACTTTAAGGAGGAATGTCCTCCACCAAGTATATCTGAAGACAGCAGACAAAGTGAGACTCTGAAGTCAGGGGAACAGCTCCAGATTTACCCAGGCACAGAAGCTGCACTCAGAAGTCAGTTCACTGTCCCTGGCCCCCATCTCTTCCTTACACGTCTTTATTCTCTGCCCTCTTCTGCATTAAATCCCAGACTCCCTTTCTCACAAAATCCTGTATCACAGATAGCCTCCCTTCACAAGCATCAAAGAAAAGATGAATGAGATGCGAACTCTGGGCTGGAGGAATCCTTTGGGAACAGCCTGTCCCCAGTCAGTAACAGGTGGCTCCAGAGAGCAAACACGTTGAGATGAAGAGAGCTGACAGATGTCCTAACACCTTTTCAGCCTAGGATGGGCTTTAACCAAAGCCTGTAAAAACATGCCAGACAGATTAACACTACATTATGCCAACAGAGCTGAAAACCTTTGAAACCCCTCGAGATTTCACATAGGCATCTCTAAAAGCCACATACCTTTCCAGTGCCGTTCAGCAAGGATTTGTGATTACAGACTCACCAAGCTGACTGCAGCTGAGGAGAGGCATAATGTTCACAGCAATCCAGGAAAAATAGAAAATAATTATGTTAATTAGCCTAATAGGGGAGAGATCCCTCAAGAACAAGTATCTTCCCTTGGAGCAAGGGATGCACTAAATGACCACTGAAGTCCTTTCCAGGATGAATTTTCTATGCTTTTATGATAAAGCCCTAGGATCTAAGAGTTCAGCAAAGAAGGAGATAAAATATCCTGTTTATTTGGCATCTGCTCTTTGTTCAGTCTGACATCCCCTATCACGTTAAGGTGACTCCTCCCTTTTGGCAAACTAGTGCTACCCTTGAGGACAGCACGTTAATAAATCCTCTCCATCCAGCATGACAGCAGGAGCTGCTTAATTACAGAATTAACTGGGGCCACAGGAAGGAGGGTATCATCTCCCTGTTGACTCTGCTTTGATATGCTAACATCCACATTCCACAGGGCTTCTCCTGCACACTCCCAGCCACCGAGGCACCCGCCAACAGGCAGAAACAAACTTCTGTTCTCCATTCCTGTTACGATAGTTAAATATAACGTTTGGGATATTTAGTCCAAATCAAACCAACATTAGCAAAAGCAGATTCCCTAACCCAAGCAGTCAATTCACCATCTGTTCATAAATATCTTAGGCAGTGCTGAAAGTTTGCACACTCATGCTCACACATGGAAAGACATGTGCTTAATTACCCAAAGTAAGATGTATTACAGCAGCTGTATTCCTGGTAAGCAAAGCCAGGGAAGAAGTAGCTAGGTGGGTTTGAGAAAAGAGCTCTAGCTGGGGAGGGATGATCGATTACTAGACGAGTGCTGGACAGTACACAGAAGCCTGCTATAATTCGGATTTAGTGAACAAGGGAGAAAGACAAGTGGAAAAACATCACAGAATGAGAGAAAACAAGGACAGCAATGTAACAAATGGAGATAATAAGGGTCTTCCAGAAGTCCTCAAGAAACATGACTTTGATCTCGTAAGCAGCAGGGGGTCATTTCTGTGGGAGGCCAGAGGCAAGGAGGGCAGGAGGTAAGATCAGATGGGAATACGAGCCCTCCAAGAGCCTCTACGTTCCCTTAATGCTGGAGGGAAATGGAACCACAGCCCCTGCAATTTTTTTTTTTGGCATCGCGGGTTCACTTGAAGAAAGGCAGGAGCTGGACTGCAACAGGCCTGGCAAAGACACAGAAATAGTCAGCGTGGGAGACCACAGTGTGTACAGGAAGGTGGTAGAAGGGAGGGACAGTTCTTGGGACTGGGGAAGAAAGGAACAAATGGAGATCAGGGGAAGAGCAGCTAGTGAGTGAAAGAGGCAGAGGCTGCAGACCAGGCGGTGAGGACAAGGTCTCGCAAGGCTCTGTACAGGGCTAGCTGAGCTGACACCAAAGGAACCGTATCCTGTAGAGATCAGGAGAGATTTGGTACTTCTGAAAGAACAGAGGCAGGAAACTGCAAAACCAAGCGGCACTCTGGGATCTGAAATCAGGCTGTTGAGACTCACCCTTGCTGAGGACTCAAAAGGCATTTGAATTTAAGTGTTTTCTTTTGATCTCATTTTAAGTGTATGGAGACTACACCGCAAAGATGCAGCTGCTAGTCCTTTCTACAGCCTGCTGCAGAATTAAGTACCACTTTCATTTCCCCAAACTGGACAATAAACAGAAGACAAGGCAACAGGCAGATGTAGCACTACATTTGTGATTTGTATGACTAACTGTCTTTTCAGTTTGATACAAAGGCAGGATGACACTGAGTCCAAACCTCCCACATGCTGCCTGACAAAGAGAACTCCACTTGCTGAAGTTCTAACCAGCCTTCAGGAATTGTCTTGGATATTACTAAAACCCACACCCAACAATTTAACCATTTTAGTATTTTCATTTTGACCTAGACTATTTGGTGAAATAAGCCTGAATTGAAGAACTGCTTCTATCACTTCCTCAGCTACATCTTCCAGGAAATAAAGACTCACCAAAAGAAAAGAACAGCAACTCCACCATCCACAAGGGCTTGAGAGCTACCGTATCCCATGGAAACCTCTCTGGCACGTATCCACCAGTGTCAGTCCATTAACACTCAAGCTGTTCCCAGGGAGTTGTCACCTGAAGGTCACGTTCCTCCAAGAAAGAGAGAAACAGCCCTGGCACTGCCTT
This sequence comes from Crypturellus undulatus, assembly GCA_013389825.1. Lineage (NCBI taxonomy): Eukaryota > Metazoa > Chordata > Aves > Tinamiformes > Tinamidae > Crypturellus > Crypturellus undulatus. The sequence goes on from VWPW01006103.1 coordinate 371,556, forward strand.
CAATAGCTGTAGCTTTGGAGACTGCGTAAGGATCTGAAATCAGCTTGGAGGTGAATTTCACTTTGCTTTTTCAGGTGAACTCAGTGTATTCCAGGGTTGAATTTGTCAGTTCATCCCTGCAACCCATCAAGGCCATCTGCTTCATTAAAGGTCTAGGCTCAGACAGAACACAGGGGAAGGCAGATCACATCAGAGCTTTTAATGAGACTGCTAAACAAAACATGGAGTGCCGCAGCAGGGATCCTGGAGCCCTCAAATTCCTCCATATCTCCCTTCCAATATGAAAGGACAAGGTCAGACTTGGCGATAAATCAGAAAAAAAAAAGAAATACTTGGAGCCTCTGTACTAAACAGCATCTGCTTTAAGTGCTAACAGTCAGAGTCCAGCATTCAGTTCCAGTTCTTTTTTCTCATAATTGCAAACACTAAGAAATTGATGGAGCTACTCATATAAATCAAAAAAGACTTCTAACTGCTTCAGAAGCTTTACCAAGCCATGGAACTATCCCAGCTCATGAGCAAGCACCACTCCTGCAACACGCCTCGCTGCATGCTAAACGTACAGCAATGTATCCTGAACGGTCTCAGTGTCGGGAGAGTTCTGATATCACCTGCTGACCGGGGAGGCTTTTAGGAGATAGCCTAATACCTGTGTCACTAATGAACGGCAGTCTTTTGCAGCTCTCCAACTCCTTCTATCATCTTAAAGAACAACTGAACAATTATTACTCAAGTAGTGAGCAGACCTATGCTTTTGAAACATGCTAACATTTAAAGTGTATTTTTATTTTTAGGCACTGCATGCGTGTCAAGCTGTTCTCTTGGCAAAATAGGAGCAGCTCAGGCGACTAGCAGAGCAGGCCAGCAGAACAGGATGATTCACAGTAATCAAACTTTGAACAGATGCTTTTCCAAATTGCTTCTGTGATACTTCTCAATTGCAGTTCCTACATCCTGACTTGCTGGGCCGTCTAGGCTCCTGGCTTCGTCTTGTCAAGCCGCCAGCCAACACACACTGATAAACTTATTTAGCAATTCTTGGTTTAGTCCTTCTGTTTCATTTCCTTACTGAGTGCTGATTTAACCTCACAGCCTGCCTAAGCTGAGAAAACTGACAAATCTGGGGTTTAAACTCAGTCCCTGATAACATTATTAGGGCTGAGTCATTCAGCTGAAGTCAGAGCTTGGGCTGAGGATCTCATGCCATGGTGCGAAGAGCACCAAGGCTGTCCTAACACCACAGCACTGGTTGCTACCTCTAGGGTCAGGACTGAAAAACAAAAATGCCCCTTCCATGTAGGTGGGCAGGAACAGGCCACTCAGGCAGCCCTGGCTCTGTTCCTCTCCCCATGCACAGCACAGCTGGTATGTTTGTTTTGGCACAGGGTGACTGCAGGAGGCAAGAGAAGGTGACAATAAAAAAAAACAACAAAAACAACATTACAAAACTGAAGATTTCCTACACATCTGCATTTACACCTGGGAGCAGTGGTTCTGATGGACACGTGGGTCATGAAATCCTTCCTTTGGTGAAAACATCAAGGGAATTTTTCACCCTGTCCTTCGTTTCCTATTTTTCACAGAACTTGTAAAAGCCTAATAAAAATATTAGGCTGAAACTGGTTTCACAGTGAAGGACCTTCCTCCGGGTCCCCAAACAAAGCTGTCCACTCTGACTTTCCCCTCACGGTGCTTCGCATAGCTACAAACAGCATCACAACATCAACCTAATAAAAAAGATCAGTGGCCAGCTTCAGGGACAATGAATCTGGAAGCAATTTTTGTAATGTATCCTGAATCTATTTTCCTTGGTACCTCTTTATCCAAACTGCTCAGAAATAAAGTGTCAGCTTTAAAGAATTTAGTAACACAAGCTAGAGAGAAATTTTCAGACATGCACAAGAAAGCTTTTCTTATACTTAGTAAAAAGGAATCTCACATGCTCAAACTTGATCTCCTGTACAAGAAAATATGAATTTGGAAGAATCTTGTTGAGCTCCTTCATAAAAAGGGTCACTGGTGCCTCTCGGACACAAGTCAAGACACAGTCCCAGTCCTGAGGCCTTTGCGGTCTGAGTACAGACAAGGCAGCGCATGGGGCTCACACGGACGCTGCACCTGCAGGCAGCACCGCAGCAACCTGCTACCTTGCAGTTTGCAGGGGTCTTCTCATCTCAGCCAGCAAGTGGCTTGAGGAAGGATTTGCAATGGCAACAGCTGCACTTTCAAGCTAGGCAGATGGTGTGTTTTTGTGCAAGGCTGCTTTGGTGTCCAATAGAGCGGCCTCTGACAGCTGCCAGGCAGAGATGCATTTTGCAGCATGGCCCTCAGATAATCAGCTTCTTGTCATGACAAAAAGCACATGAAATACCTGTAATACCTAACCCAATTGTTCCAGGTATGATAATCACCATGGATGTGATCAAAATCCTACTGAAATCACCAGTCTTCTTACCACTGGTTTTGCAGAAGGAACATTAAACCATTTCCTGCCTCATTTTATTTTGATCCCATCCCGAAAAGGCTGGGTCTTGTCAGAACTTTTTTACTTCAGTCTAGCGACCACGTTGTAGTTCAAAGACCCAAGTCCAACACCGGGTGTTCAGCATCTCTGTAAACACACTAGTTCACTAGTGAGGACTGCAGCTTTCCCGTATCTGAAAATGCAATGTGCAAAACTCTAAAAATAATAAGCAAAAATGAAAGTAGAAAATACAGGGATTGTTCTGACACACCTGACAAAAATATCGCAATTATCACATTACCACCAAGAAATAATGAACATTGTCTGGTTTTATCTGATGCATCTGAACCTCTCATGAGAAGCCCTGACTGCTGTGTCACAAGAAGACAGAAAAATGTGTGTGTAAAGTTGAATGTATCTGCTGCATGTATCTGCTGCTCCCTCCTATACCTAAGTGAAAAGAGGATTGTTATTCTTAAATCAGTCATTTAGATAAGAAAAGCCCAAGGAAATTAATTATCACAGCAAATACACTGCTGCATGGCAACAAACAGTGTCAGGAGTTGCGGCCCATCATGGCAAAGCCTAAATGCTCTCCCGCCCAGGGCCCTTGCTCTGAGTTGGAGCAGCTCAGCCTTCCCGCTCCTTGGTTTCAGGAGCATCACACAGTGCAGGCGCCCAAGGCAGTCGTGCAGAATGTCACTTATCATTGTGGTTCTGCAAAGGAAGGAAGGAAACCAGGAAGATCCAAATGAGACAGATAAACCTGTAGAAAGAAATACGGGATAGATGGCAGAACATCAAAGGAGGAAAACAGACACCAGGAAGAACAGACATGAAACCAAAGTAAACTGGTTATTAGATGCTTGCAAGGCAAAAGATGTTTCTGAAAGGAAGCTACAAGCAACCGGCCAATCTCAGAGCCCACCTCACAAGGAAACAGCAGCAGCCATTCGCAGAAGGAAACCTGCCATATCCAGCCTGGATTCTAGAGAAAAACTCAGCAGTCACCAAGTTTCCCTCATTTCAAGAGAGCCCTGAATCTGATCACACTGATAGGCTCATTTTAAAGTATCAGCTTAACTTTCCTATAAATAGAGAATCCATGCAGAATTTCCTTTTAGTGGCCTCTGTTTGCATACAAAGAGCTCCAGCATTTACTCCATTTGTTTACTACAGCACAAACACTACTACATATGCTAGGGTTTGACGGGTGATGTGAAAACCAACAAACGGATGCTCAGTAGAACATTACTGTGTACACAGCAGCCTCATTACTGCCAGAGCCTTAATGCAAACACATCAGTCAGAATTACTACATAAAAATATGTGACAGTAGCTACACAAAATCAACAAATATTTTGAACCTGTTGATGACTCATGACCACAAGGTGAAGTAGAAATACCAGGGTAATTCCAAACTAAACACAGCAGGAGAAAGGTACCAGGTTTTTTTTGTTGTTGTTTTTGTTTTTGTTTTTTTTTTTAAAAAAAAAAAAAAAAACTTTCCCCCTCTCCTATATGCACCTATATATGATAGAATCCAGTACCAGAAGTAGATAATAGAACTTCTATGCTCAAATATAATTCCAATGACTTAAATTGTAGTTCATATGTATACACCTAAATGAGACTTAGGCAAAAATATCACTTTTGTCTATTGTCACCTTTCTACTTAACTTGGCAGGAACTTGATATGGATTTTCCCTTGTCTTTTAGAAGAAGAATCTGGTCAAATTTAGGTATCTCAAATTTCAAGTATTCTGCAAGGCATTTAAAGACAGCAACCCCTCCTCCTCCAAGTATAGATATGAAGGTAGTTCAATCTTTTATCAAAAATTCCATGAGAGGGGGAGAGGGGGAGAGGGGGAGAATAAGGACAAAATGGTTCATATCTCTAAACTATTATCCCAGCCCAAAATATTGCATCTCCTCCAAATAAATAATACCTCAGAAGAAAGAAAAAAATTCATCATTAGTGGCTCAGAGAGGCTTAACAAGTGCTACATTGTGTACATCTGCTGTACTAGAGGGGTGTCATTTCCAAAGCTAGAAACACATGTAAATATGCTAAAAATCCCAAACAACCCATAAAAATCTAAATCTTTTACTGCATAGAATCACTGGTGATCATTAATGCCATCACCTCTTTTCCTACGATGTGCAAAAATTAAAATCTTGATCTTGACTTCACCTGAAAACTTACCTGGAGTTAGAAAATCTCAAAAATAAGCAAGGTGTTATGCTAGTCATGATACCACATAGTTAATCAAATGAAAATCAGTCCATGCAAGTCTCCTTCCTCTGGAGGAATTTTATCACCAAACTAGATTTCACTTTTATTTTAAACATGCTTCTCAGTGTTGAACTATTTATCACTAGCAAAATCTCATTTTTGTACTACTTAAAATTTACTCTCAAAACAGTATTTAGTCTTGGCAGCTCTAAGAAAAGGGAAGGAAAGAGTAGAGTAGGCAAGTGTCCTTCATTTCCTTCTTACTCCTACATACCCTGGGTGCAACTGGAATGCTTCTATTTGATTATCCAGTGGAGCAAATGTTTCAACGAGTGCAACCATGCTTTATTACTCCACATAGCTGCAGCCTACTGCACAGCTATGTACAGATGGTTTTACACAGACAGGTTTTTTAAGCTATAGGCTCTAAAAACAACAGCAGTTACCTGAAATGTTTTCAAGGCACTATAAAGCAGTCAACTGGACAAAAGCCATTTATGGCTGATAGGAGAAGAAAAACCTCAGAGACTTCTCAAATAAAAACGCGTCAGCTCACTTCAACAGCATGTGGCTGCAGTCTGCAGCTGGCTGACCATGCAAGCAGAAGCTAATACTGTTAGAATAAAGGTACAGGGAATGGAGAAAAAGAAACACGAGCCTTCGGCCTGCTGGAAGGTCGTTCATTACTGCACTGTCCTGACAAGTCGAGCCCCCGCTGCAAAGGCTGCAGAAGAGCAGCACTGTCTATGGCTGAGACACCTTGACCAGGACTCAAGAGCTACGGGTCTGAGGGACAGCACTGTCCCTGCCATGCCCCTTCCCATCTCCCAGCTTCACTTTCCCCATCTCGAAAATGTGGATAACAATTCTGACCTCTTCACTAGAGTGCTTTGAATGAGGAAAAGTACTTTTACTTTAAATCCACATCAAGAAAGTCTTTTTATAAATAAAATAAAATGCTACTTCAGTGACCCCTCATCTTCACACACATAGGAGCAAGAAGCAGTTCCAGAGCTTTTCTTGACACTTTTTGGCAGTGTGCACTTACCTGGACATCAGTTAGGCTCCTGCTTTCAGCCTGCCTGTTTGCAAACACAAGGACTACTTTCAGAGATAAACAGCAGCAATCTCTTTAAATTGTGATAGAATGGAATTTGCCCATGAGCAAAATACTGGTTTTTAGACAGAGTCCTATAAATCAACACTAATTTAAAAACAATCACGGCAGAAACTCATCTAGCAGCTGTAATTCACAAGTTGTAGTGTAATGCACTAGGTGAATCAAAAACATACAAACTACAAAAAAGAAGCAGAAAAAGGTGGTGTTTGATTTCTCTTTGTTCCATGCTAATATGAAAATCGACTGTGCTCATTCAGAGGGACACTATCAGATAAATTCAATGGGAACTGTTAAGTGTAACAGGATAATTAATGAAAACAGTTAACAAAAAGCCTTTCTACTCACAATGACTGCACGTGCAAAAGCAAGGGGGAACTGCAGGTGGGGCGGAAACATCTTACACAGATATACAGCCTTTAAGCTAAGACACTAAAATTCCCAGGTGCTTTACAGTATACATGTCTGGGTAACATCACACACACACAAGTGGCCCTGAAGTGGAATGCAGTACACGTTTGCGCTTGTACCAGTCAAACTGAGCTGAAATTAAAGGAGGAAAATTAAGAGCATCAGAGTAAGTATCACAGTCATAGCAAATGTCTTCCCTCCTGATGTAACTTTTTATAAAGGCAATATAAAGGAATACCTAATGGGAAAGCACCATAACACAATTCTTTTAACAAGCAAGTTTTCCAAAGCATTCCCAGTCAAGCAGCACTCAGCATTCACTCTGCACAACGTGAGTTCCGACAGATCGAGGGTCACTTACTCCTAAGTATTTTGCCTGGTAAAGGAATACTGTGATTTCTGTCCATGGCATTTTGGATGGTTGTTACCATGACCCGTTCCTGCAGCCATGAGAGGAGGCTAAGTCTTCAACTGAGATAAGATTCAATATCCTGCACCAACTTTGGGGGAATCACAAGAAGAAAGGCAAAAGATATGAACTAAAACCTGACTGCAAAGTTTGAAGTAGTAACAAGTGCAATTTAGGATAAAGGAAGATATGCTAAGAAATAAATCCATGTGCTAATGCCACCGAGAAGATTTTGGACATGCCAGCTCACAGCTGGCAAATCCTATGTACACATCTCAATGAGTCAGCTTAAATATCTACAAATATTAATTACCAGTAAAAGCTTGATGGTGAAGGAATGCCCAGGTACAGAGCAGGACTGATCAATCACCTCTTTTCTATAAAAGAGCTTCAAAATGGTACCATATAACCTAAGAGCTAAACATAGTAACTTGCACTTGGCTATGGCATCTCTTCCAGAAGGACAATAACCCACCTGAGGAGAAACCAAGAGCTGAAGAATCCACAACTGCCCTTGGTAGATGGAAAAAGATAAATCAAGACAAGACTACTCAGCTGCAATACAACTCAAAGGCAAATGAAATTCGAGTGCAATAAAGAAAAAATAAGTCTCTATAAAATATCAGCACTTTTCAGATTCCTTTTTTGTGGTTTTTTTTTTCAGACTGTAAGGAAAATAGGTGGAGTGCATATGGACATACAACCTTTCTAGTCTTTTCCATTTTAATTCTCTTTGCTAAAGCAGACTGCTTGGCTTCACTGTTGTTACTAGTGGGTATTCCTTTCTAGTTCTCGCATACTAGTAGTTTTTCTGTAAAGGTTTTCAAAACTTGGCAGTGATTCCGAATGCCCCTAAAGAAATCAAATCATTTCCAGAAAGTACAAAGCACCATCCTCAGGGATCCTCGGCTTTCCAAATATGTCAAAGGTACCCAAAGTAGGAGAATCTCTCTAGGAAACAAACACGGGCAGTTTGAGACACACACAGAGCTGGGCTGTGTGCTACCTGAGAGCAGGACAAGAATCCTGACCCCACTGCAGTGGGAAACAGAACCCCAAGTCCAGTGAAAACATGGTTTTCCTCAGGACCCCAGCCCTGAGCCTGTGCACACACAAAGCAGCCCTGCTGAAGCAAAGTCCCAGGGCCAAGTGGTCAGCACAAGAAGGAGCAGAGCACTGATGTGAAGAAGAGCAAGGGAATTTGGGATTACTGGAGTGGTTGTGCTCATCCAGTGCTTTATTAAAACTCATGCCATCTTGTATTACCCACACTTGGCGCAAAGGATTTCCATCGGGAATTGGGAAGAGGAAAGATTGCTACTTGGTGACAGAACCTGGAAAGGAGCTGTGGACAGGAGGTACCTGCAAGACGCTGGTGGTGAACATAACCATCCTGGCCCTCACCACAGCCTCCTTCGGCTTCATGAAGGCAGCAGCAGGACTTTCCATCGCCAGACACAGCCACGACTGACAGAAAAATACTGCAATTCTGGGAGATCCCTTTCCTTCACAAACACCAGGCAACCTGACAGCGTCCCTTTAAGGGGACATCCTAACCTACAGTATGTTCATTTTAATGCACTGAGCTGCTTCGGATTTTGATCCCAAGGACAGTCCCAGCAAGACTAGAGCCAGGCACTGTTTCTCTAATGAATTGTTCTAAGCAGCAGGTATTTCTGTTTATTCTGGCTTCAAATTAAAACCCGCCCTGGAATATACAGAAACATTCAACATGAACTACGGAAAAATGTTTTTAATGTGAGAATTCCTTTTCTTTTCCACTCACATCACACCAACCAGTCTTTCCCCTTTCCTTTGGGATTAATTCTCTGCTGTGACAGTATTAGGAGACTGGAATCAATATTACCTAGGAAGGAAGATTTAAATGAACAACACTTGAGGCAACACTTGAGAACTGTACCTTGCAGAGGACAGGAGACAATCCAACTGCACCAGCAAGGAAAAGGTAGAAAACACACAGCCCAGTTGTTCAGGGTGTTTTGCACAGACTGGGTGTTTTGCACAGAACACGCACCAAATCCACTTGGACACATACAGCAAGTATCCCATTTGCACAATCCAGGCATATTCTCAAAGTCGTTGCTAGTGTAAATTCGTAAGAAGAAACCAGGGTGAAGCCACTGAGGGAGGGAAACTGGAAAATAGCACGAGGTTCTGCATCTCTCTCCAACAAGACTTTTCACCCATCGCTCTCTGTGCACTTCTGAAAGGAGGAAGTGACAGAGGAGCAGGACGTCACCTGCACATTCACAGCGCGGGAGTAAAGCCAAAATCAGAGCCCTGTTTTCTCCAGTGACGTATCAATATTTGAAAGATGCAACAGAGACACACATTCTAGAAGCATTTGTGACCTTCAGGATCCTCTCAACAAGGTATCTTTGGGTCTGTCAATTAAAACCAGCCAGAAGATGGGATTTTTTTTTCCCCACAGAACGTTGATTCACCTGTGAAGACAGGCTGGAAAGCTGTTTCTCAATCACCTCCGCTGCTTCTGCTCAGTTTTCTCCAAGTAGTTATTCCTTTAACTAAACCTGCCCATTGCAGTATATATACGATAGCCTGCTTTCTTTTCCCCAGCATCAAGCCACAAAGAAAGTACATGTGACTGCAGCAGAGGTAAAGACATTTTTAACCAGGGCAATTTGAGGATATTTAAGACACATTCTCATTTTCCATTTCCCAGTTCCACACTGCCCCCACTTTTATTATTAGCTGAATCCAGGGAAGCTTCAGCCCGGATCTGGGGTAACATGTACACTCAGGAATCAAGGCCAAGCTTTGCCTTGAAATATGCAGGATCATTCCTAACTAACCGTAAAGCTGCTTATTTGGCACTAGCAGTGGAAATACTGAACGAAAGGGGCATTCTCAATCTGCTTATGTCACAGGAAGGTTGGATTCTGACAACGAGCAAGGCTCCAAGCTGCAGCCTGATATTAATAGCTAGACATTAAACTCTCAATTTGGCTGGCTTAGAGGCAGTTCAATTGGAACAAAGATTTCTCTGCAGGAAACAGCAGACCTGGTTCAAGTCGCATCACGAGAGATGAGGCTGCAAGCAGCACCAGAATGCAAACCTTATGACGGCTGCGAGTGCCTCAAGGTTGTGCTGCAAAAAGCAGCTTTCTGGGCTCAAACTGCACAGGGTACCGGAGGTCCTAGGACCCACAGCCGCTGAAACACGACTGGTGCAAATGTGTTGTGTGCAGGCATACAGCCTGCTTTTTCTACCTCTCCTTTCTGAATTCATTTGCTTTTAGGGTTAACTTGCACAACCAAATGAGACAATGAGTATCCATGAACTACTTCTTAAATAAATATGGTTCTATTCTTCAACACAGTCAGCAAGGTATCACCCCAAAAAGACTTACCTACATATTTTCTCATTTTTTGAGCTTGTTTCAGCCATTATGTAACCTTCCACACTACCTTGGCAGTTAGGCCAAGAAAACTTGAACGAAGTCCCCAGAGCAACTGGTTTCAGCGAGAGGCCCCTGCCAAAATACAAATACAAACCTCCTGCTGCTGTTTTCTCTCTGTGTCTGCATGGCAGGCAAAGATTCCAGATAGATTTTTCAATAGGGATCTTTCTGAGCAGAAATGAGCACCTCCTACAAACCATTTAAATTTCATAATCCAACTTCCAAGTAACAGCTGGGGCTCAATACTTCCACCAGGGAAAATTTTGCTTGCCTATTTCTCAAAAGAAAATCAAGGTACTGTCACTGAAAAAGCCCTTATCTGCAGTACTTACTTCAGTAAGTACAATCTAATGGATTCTTTATATTCTGTTAAATGTGACTAAACAACATTAGATTCTGGACTTACATTTCAAGGCTCAAGAACATCACACTCCTTTATATGGGAACTACTTAAGCCACACAATCTCCTGTAGCTTTGCACTCAAAATCCCCATTTCATAGAGGTAGACAGAGGCATTCAGAATTTAAGTGACTTGCCAAATGTCACACAATGAGTCTATGCCAGAGCCAGGAATAGAAATCAGGAGTCTAGAGACCAGATTCTCTAGCTTATATAGAGCAGCAGCCTCAGTGTCCTAGTTTAGTCGAGTCACAGCTCACTGGGAAGATTTTTCTTCCTTTACAGGATGACAGTTCACCATGCGGCAAGGGCCAACATCATTCACAAGAGGGTACATAACTGCACATGCATCTGGCGAGATCATGCTTTTCCTATTTAATAGGGAACTGTCATGCAGGGATTGAAAAGGAGGTGAACAAAGGTAACTTTGAAAAATGCTGTAATCTAAAAATCACCTTCAAGACCAAATGCAATGTCAGTCTTTTGACTAGCTTCTTGCTTCCACAGGAAGCCCCTCAGATTTGAAGGTGACTGTAGGAGCAGTGAGAAATGGGAATGTGGAAGCAGTAGTAACAGCTGCAGTATCAACACAGTTCTTCAAAAGCTAGTGGGCATCAGCCTGCTTCAACCAGTCCATTTGTATTAAGCCCAATGATTAAGCTACAGATTAAGCTTTATTCCTACTTCTAATATATAGACACACACAGATATTTATGTATTTATATATACACACACAGGCTGCAGAGTAGTAACCATTAAAAACAGGGCCAAATTTACTTCTGGTCTAACATCACCGAGATAAATGGAATACTCAACAGGTGACTTACAACTGTATTTTTTCTTTATTGATGAATCACCAATACCTTCTTCTGTTTCTTCTCATGGATTAGTCTCCACACCACTGAGAACGAAGGATGTGTGTTCTGAAATCAAACTTCTAAGGCAGGCTGAGAGATGCTGCTGGGCTGTTTGCAATCACTTCCCCTCCAATTCCCTCTCACCCATTACTATTTGTTAGTGGAACAGATCCCTGGTCTGGAAGTGACCCTCTGAAACTAGGAAATTCGGAATTCACATGGGTTTTACAGAGTATATAGGAAAAGAGGCTGTAAATAATCATACGATAATTGTGGAGAAGATGTTGAATTTTGCCTCCAAATACTGCTGCTATCATGGTAATTAAAACAAATACCAGGAGAAGTGATGCAGTGGAACCTATAGCTACCTAGGTAAAAACATAAATAAACAAGATATTTACTCTATGGAATATAAGTGACTGGACTTGGAGATCACTAGAGGCAGTTAGGAAGTAGAAGGTGAAAAAAAGATTTATTTCCACTTGGGTTTCTTACAACGAGGTGCTTTTCCTCTGTGTCTGAGTACCTGCTTGACTAGGAATGTTACACAGGTTCTTACAATACATTTCATTAGTTATCAGAATCTTGTCTTGGGTGAGAGACCACTGAAAGGAACATTACACTGCCATCCAAAAAACAATGTTTTGGTCTGCAATTATTTAACTCTGCATCTGCTGCCCCAAAGTATGAATGCTCAAGATTACTTTCTGACCTGAGATTTCCAGTGCTTAAAAGGAGTTATTTAATGACTTATTTATAGTTCATATCCTGTTCAACCAATCCACACTTGCATGGTAGAGGCAATCAGAAGAGCAGAAGTACATTAGAACAAACCAAGGAATCACTGCCCAGGAAACTCCTCTTGGCACAGAGCTGGCTATCACAATACTCTTCCCCTCCTTCTTGGACTTACCCACAGTGTCACAAGGCTCATCTTTGTGTACGCAGAAATCTGTCCTAGAAAGAAAAACAGAACAGAGTGAAGTGTATCCTGTGCCCCTAGACTTGAGGCTAGGAAAAGCAGCACTGCATGACTCCCATGTTCTGGGTGTCGAGGTTTTTAGCTGCTGTGCCATTTACACCATGATAGCATTGACTGCTACTCAAGATTACAAGCAATTATGCTGATCAGCTCCACATTCTGCTGCCCAATGGAACAATTTAAGTTTTAACACGCAAAGAAACTGCTACATCACATAAGACTGTCTCATTTCTACAAGGTCAGACCTCCTCAGTAACTGGATTGAAGCTGAAACAGCATTTTCACTAGACAACGGTAATAAAATGCAGCAGATACAGTGATGCACCATCAGAAACAGGAGGAGGTAACATGTGAGGACACTGACATGTGGCACTGAACTGGGTCCAAAGACATAAGCTGATCATGCATATCCACAAATTCACAAATTCTCAGTCCTTCATTTTTTTTCTTTTTCTCTTGAAATAGAAAACTAGGGAAAAGAAGGAAGCAGAGCCAAACATACAGAAAGGCAAACAAAACCAAGCAGGGGAGAACAAAGCAGATCTCAGGATGTGACAGATAAGAGCTGGGTGAAAGGGATTCAGCTAAACATGCTGCATGTTTTACAGAAACAGAATAAAAAACAGCCTTAAAGCTTGTAATCTGAGTAACACCACATAACGTGAAAAGACTTTGTTATTCTCTCATAACGGAATACACTTACAAGTGTGGAAGGAAAAGTATTCTGTAACTAAAATAATGTTTTGGGTGTATTGCATTAAGCACTTAGTCATCACCAAGCTTTTAGGAGCCTTCTTTACCAGACATGCTCTGCAGTGCCACCGACTCTGAAGAGGAGCTGGAGAAAAGTATCACAAACGCTAGAACAATTCCCAAGTTCCTCAGCCCAAGGGAAATCTGTGATTAGGTTTTCCTCACCCTGAGGATAGACTAGTGAGTGTATCATATTAATACATCTTTAGCGTGCAGTTTGTTATATTTAAGTCACAAATAGGACTTTGGAGAGGGAAAAAAAAAGTTTTAAAGGCTTTACAGGAGAAAGGCTTTAAGGTGCAGCGCTCAGGCTGATGAGCACAGGTCTTTCAAACAACTAGGAAACCACGAGTCAGGACTTGTTAAGATGACTCTGAAAACTAATCACGCTTCAATGTGGAAAAGTTATGATAGCGATTACCAAAGTATTAAAAAAAAAAAAAAAAAAAAAGGAACAAAACAAAATCAGAAGCAGAGACCACAAATGGTCCCCAGCTTTTGTTTTTCCCCAAAGCCTTCCTGTGTCTTGACACCTTGGCATTCCAGCCATTCCAAAGACAACTAATGACAGTCTCCTGATGGAGCTGGTGCGGGCATGCTCAGATACCAGAGCCAGTTTGACAGAGGTTTATTTAAGGACTTAGTATGTTATATAAGCTGGTAAATCAAACAGATGCTTTTCTTGTGACAACAGATAGTTGAACTATTAGTAGATGGCAGGAGGCCATTGCTAGAAAAGCATCTCTCCTCAGGGCCCCGCCAGCCCAGGAAATAAAGCACAGCAAGTTTTGCTTCTTGCACTCCATGTTCCACACTAGAAGGTGTCTGGCAGTTTCAGGCAGCTTCCCGGAGAAGTTCCCACCATGCCGTGACGCTGGGCTCTCGTGTGTCAACCAGCACAACTTGCCAACTCTGTGGAGTAGAGAGAATACCCTGATGCTGTCTAGTCATGGAGGAATTAGAAATAGGCCAGCAAGAAGAGCTGAACAGAAGTGTCCAATTTACTGCAGATGGGTCTGCAACTGTGAAACCTCCGTAGCCCATCCTTTAAACTGGCCTAAACACAAATTCAAGAGATGCTGCCCTTCTATCCAAAGATCTTGTACCATGACTCTTCTACTGAAAATCATGAAACGCGTGGTGGGTCTCAAGTCTTCTTCTGAAGGTAAGCAGCCATCCCATCACAAACCTAGTACTGAAGCTTCCACTCCTTTCCTGGAAATCTCAGGGGAGACTAAAGGCTCTAAGGGCACCAAGAGCCCTTCTCTTCTTTCTCATCTGTGGACAAGTTATTCCAGTAAGGTAAGAACAGTCCTGTCATGGTACTGAAACTATTCTCCTTTGAAAAGATTTGGTCACCGGGCTCTTTCTGGAACATTTTTCAGCTTCACTACATTCTTGTTTTTAAAGAAGCAGAGTTGACACAAATGATATTGTAATGATATTCCAAGGAAATAGACAGGTCTTAAGAATCCTCTCCATATGTCAGGAATGTTATCACAAAGACTACAGTTTTGTTAGCAAGATATTTTAAGGGATTATGTTACAACAGAACTCTCATTACAGGAGCTGCAGTTAAATCCAAGGCCAAATTTGACCTTATTACCCTAAGTACAGGATAATGTACTGAAATCACAAGCTGGAGCAGTGAATAAAATTTCCTCTTCACTTTCAGCTACTGGCTGAAGCAAGCACTCCAAGTGCACTCTGCTTGTCTACGGACCTGAGAAATCCTCGGTCATTATCACTTGTCTTATTAGGCAGTGCATTTCCATTAGTGAAATTAAACAACACCTCAAAAATGACAATAAGTTTGGCCTTTTTTTTTTGTTGTTCAATAAAAAGAGCCAAAAAAGAGTAACTCAGAACTCCTCCTAAAGTTACTCTTCCATCTGGCTCGCACAAACTGGAAAAAAATACCTAACTCTGCTCAGCTGAATTCTGCAATTCAAGTTCTTCCTGTAAGAAAGGAGGACAGTAGTGGAACTGTGCAACATGAATAAGAAATTCTGTTTAATGGCTGCCTCATTAACCTTCAAATGACATTTTTTTGACCAGTTTGGACCTCCAGGGTCATAAAGCTAATAGGCAGAAAAACTGGTATAGCCAGAAACTTGCCAACAAGACTTGGCACATCCATACATTCATTCAGAAGCAGCATGTGTCTATCTCCCTGAATGCATATGCAACCATTTATTTGCCTTTAAAAAGCAGCAGCTTGGAGAAAGGTGAAACAGTGCTAACAAGCTGCAATTGAAATAGCTACAGCAATTAGACAAAAAACACTAAAGAATAAGTCTCTGAAAAATGACAGCCTTGAATTCTGTTCACTTCAGAGTGGCACCATTCTTTACTCAGCCATTACATCACCAAGAATCTACCAATGCCCCAAATGCCCACAACCAGGAGCTGGAGAGAACATCAGAATGTCTAAAGATTTCCTGAGGAATGTGAAAGACAGAAGATCAACAGAGAAAATGTGTTTTAAGTGAGACATGCTTCAAAGAACATTAACACAGAGATTCTACAGACAGAAGTTTTTCTGGTGAATTGTCCATTAAAATACTAAGGACATGATCCACAGATGCCAGAGATCTGAATTTCTTCAAGTGCAGAGAACTTGAGAAAGGGAAATCTGGTGATTATAGAAACCACAGCATTATAACCAAACCCTCATGGCTAAAACAGATTTCTTCTCTACTTACTGAACTGGGCAGCGATATATTTTGTTTCACAGATACAGTGTACTCCTTACTGACAAGCATTTACTATCAGAGTCCTGTAGATATTTGCCACCTAGGAGATCATTTACTTTTGCATATAAATAAGTATATGAGGAACATCAGTTAGAGATGAAGTTTCCAGAAGCAAGTATGTGTTGATGTTGCTAATGAACATGGTCAGATTAGAAACATAGGGATTTCCTTAGAGGTCAATCCCAAAGAATCTCTTCCTAGTCCTAAAGCAGCTGCAGCTGGTGAAAATTCAGCTTCTGCTTTTGCTGGCTCAAACGCTTGTGCTGGACACACTGCTCTCCTGTCCTCTACTCCTGCTCCATCTGCACAGCCTGGGGAGGGTCCAGGGAAACAGACACACACACAGACTTCCAGAGCCAAGAGGAAAAACCTTGTATTCCTGACACAGGAATCAGGCCTTGCTGGGCATGAACGTGAATTTGCAGGGACAGGGATGAGTTATAATGACTAGAAGGAGCAAGAAGGGAGGGACACAAGTGTGCACTGCTGGCCTACCATACAGAACAAATGCTGCTCTGCTATACAGCACCTGCAGATCCTTGCCTACACTTTCTCACAGAATCCGAGCACAGTTTCTAACCTTACTGAAGCTGTACCTCTCTGGCCATTCTGACTGCAAAAAACTCCAAACCCACCGAATCCTGAGACCACCCCTACAATTCCTTCTCAAGTGTCCAAGTCCAGCTCACTCAGTTTGACATTCTGCATTCGGTTTTACAAGCTGAGAAAATGCCCAGATTAAACGCTCTGCTCATTCCCTCCACCCTGTGCTCAGAGCACATCAGAAGAGATTCCATGTGATTCGCATGTCATGTAGGACAACTGGATGCCCAGATGAGTTATGTTAGTTGTTTATTTAGGCCATGATCCACATGCTTAACTACAACCAGGATGTGCAGCCCATTGACTTCAAAAGAACTATTTGTCCTGTCTAAAACATTAAATATCTACTTAAGTGCTTGATTGGACTACATTGAATGTGTAGAGGAGAGAGAGGGATTTAGGGGAATTGCACACATTTTTCATGTGCATTCTCATCAACTCGACGGGCCCCATGCCAAGCTCACTAGCTATGCAGTCCACTTTTACACAGCACTCACCAACGGATAGTTTGCCATGTGACTTAACACAAGAGACAACTACAATCTCAATAGCAGGTAATATAAAAACATGCATTTTAGTTACATTACTGGCAGGAGAAAAAACGAAAAAGGATGAGAAGTGAATAATACTGAATTGAAGCACAGATAGCTCCTGTCTCACATTGGGGAAATGGGCAGGAAGTGGCATCTTCTCTAGAACATGCAGCAGCTATCCTATCCACACTATTTTTGTGCTGACTCTGATTATTAGTGATCAACAATTAATTCTAATTTACATGCTAAAGTATGCAATTAATTTAAAAGGCCAAGAATTTGCTGTTCAACATGTTGGGTGAATGAGGAGAGAGGACTTGCACTGTATTCTGGCACTGAGCTCAAGTACTGAAGTTAGAGGGGAAAAAGATTTTAAGTAAACATGGACAACATCCTTTTTGCTCATTTTCTGGGCTGCACCCTGACACACTGTATTTGGCACATCAACAGGTCGGGCTGCAAGCTCCAAAGAATTTTGCTGTAATATTCACACACATTACATGTCTGAAATAAACTTGTAACTTTCAAGCCTTCTGCATTAAAAGCGACTGCTCCAAGTTTTGATGGATGGGAGGCGTAAGAGTGGTTATTTCCTAACACAAAGGCAGAAACATAATTTAATTTATGGTATCTATCTCTTTCTTTCCTTAGGCAATAACTTTCACCATGTCTCCCCTTCTGCTAACGCAGTGTCTGCTCTGCAGGTCCCAACTGATGCATATCTAATTACGCCCAGAGCAGCTTTCTCAGCTTGTCTGCATCTTTGCAGTCTGCTGCTTCTTTCTTCCATAAAGAGCTTTACTCAAAAACCCTTTTTTCCCCCCACAGCTACAGCAGTTAGGCTAACAAAAAAGCATCACCTGTGCCTTGTCTGTGTCCTCAGATGATCATGGCTACAGCAACACTCAAATCCAAAAGCAAACAATTTGGTGTAACATGTACACAGAAACAAGACAAGCCACTGGACAGCTGGTAGCAGTAAATTTATCATCATCTCTGGATCTTTTTCTCAAATTGTTAGTGGACCAGACTCCACCACTGACCATGGCCCAGTATGGGTCAAAGTAAAATCCTGACTCACTATACCTGGTTACAAAAACAGCAGCATCCACAGGAGGGGTGTCATCTCTTGCACCAGGAACCTGGTTGTTGCCAAGGTATTTTGCTCCACCATATTCTTCATTTTGCCAGTGACAGAAGCTCTCCAAAGACCTCTCTCCGTGATGCCCAATAGACAATTTTGCCTTTTGGAAAGGAAAGAATTCAAAAGAAGATAGATTATGGTGTTTATATAAAACACTAGAAAACCAGAGGCAGTGCAGTATGGCATGCACTAGTTGTGTTTGCTATATAACATATTGCCAGACATCCCCAGTTCTTGCCCGTACAGCACAGGAATCCTGCTCTGCCTACGAAGTTACAGCAGCAAAACAGCAACAGCAGCCCAAAACAAGGCAGGACTCACAGGACGGTTTCGAAGCAGGACTAACTTGGTCACTCGAATGTTGACTTTAATTCCAAGGCTTTGATGTTGAAACATGTTGTACACCTGTCCAAAAACAAAGCAAACTCCCTCAGAAAAAAATCAGTAATCATGCCAAAACCTAGTGATAGTTACATATTGTTCCTGGAACTAAGCGATATTTCCATCTGTGAAAAGCCTGAACAAAACAAGAACACATGGATTATGTTGCTACACTCAAGAAAAAAAAAGGTATCTTTAAGAGCTACTATGTTACCAGGCTAGCAATTCCTCATACTATAGGATACCTGCAAAAGTACTATGCATTTGTTACTATGGTATAGTATCCGGCTTCATCAACTGACCAGTCATTGACTAATTCAAGCAGGATTCAGTAATCAAGTAAAGAAACAGCAAAAGAAAAACAAGCAAACAAACAAGAAAAACAAAGCAAAAGAATAATCCCACACATCCAAGCTATGAAAGAATATGCAGTATACATTGAACTAGAATAATCAGAGTAAGCACAACTGCTAAACAAAAACATTCCAAAGCGTCTCCAAACATAAACTGGAGTCTCGAGAACCTGCACATACGTTGTGAAGCATCCAACCAATATGGATCTTGGGCATTTAAACATTAGAGATAACTGAATGCAAGATGAAATAATGGTGTGTTTTAGACCTCAGGAAATAGAATGGAAAAGCAATTTCCCTCTGTTATTTTCATATCATATATGAGAATAGTAATAAGGCTGCACATAATGACACAAGCCTCAGGAAATACAAAAATAGCCCCGGAAACTACCTTGCTACTTTCTCTAGATTTTGCATTCCAGTTCTGATATTTCGCCTCATTTTTTATAGGTTAGAACATAAGATTTTAATTGCTGCCGGAACTTTACTCTGCCCATTTCACCACTTACAACTACTTTGATTAGGACCACATGAAAAAAGGTGAGAGAGGGGTTGATATTAGAAACATTTAAAATACAGCTTTGGGATGAATATTACATTTCCCTTTCAGAAAAAAATAAAAAACAAAATAACCCATTACTGAAAAAAAAAAGTCTTGATTAATGGCAGCAGGATTTGGCCCCAGATAAACTATAATTATTATGTACATCTTGTTTGGTTATAAATATCACAGAGGCTAGGAAAAACAACACTGTAGATCATCTCACTTTTCCTTCAACAAACAAGATGTGAACGTATTCCTGCTCTTTCTTCAAATGTTGGTATTTTTCCTATTTGTACAAATAATCCAGAATGTGCTCACTGTAAGAATGTTCTTAAGCATTTTAGTATTTGGGATTGGATTTAAGCATACACTTAAAAGTTTCCTTTAATCCAGGCACAGACTGCAAGACAGACACTACTCAGTATTTGACCCACTGACCTTCAGTGTAAGCACAGAAAGTCATTTATCTTCCCCGCAGCTGGTACACAAACACACACAAGTGCTGGGACTATTTACTCAGCTCTGCCGGAGTTGGTGGAGCAGTAAAGGCGCCTCTCTCGCTACAGACCCGGGGGGATAAACTTGGCTCTTGCAGGGAAGTGCTCTCACAGTTGATCTAAGTGCAGACCTGGACATTCAACTGGGAGGGTTGATGGGGCACCTTGGCAACCGAGTCGGTCTCTCTCATACCACACCAGGGACCAAGAAGTATTGTGCAGGATCCTGTGATGGATCCCTTTGCTTTGTCTGGATTAGTGCTAGCTCTGAGAATATCATAAATATGCAGTTATTTATGTCCTTATCGTTAAAGTGAACAAATGATGGTTGTCTTTCCATTAGAGCAAACCACTGTGTCGCGCTGAGAGCGCCAGTTGCAGAAGAATTCAGCATTTGCTGACGTCCAGCATTTTGAAAGTTGTCAGACCTCTTTTCTCTACTTTTGTCCTACCTCTGACCCAGGATACCTTTGACTATACTCACACCCATCAGTGATTTCAAAAGAGTGAGTCCCTGCTGGCAGCAGCAGCAACTGGATACTAATCCAGAAAGACACTAGGCATGCAAGAGGGGCTTTACTTCACATGTTTATCCAAACTGTTTCCTTATTTTCTTAAGTGGAGCCCGAAGGGGCTACAGATGCAGGGCAGTTTGTATTGTCTAGCAGCAACAAGAGCCTCTGTCCCTCTCCTAACAAAGCCTGGCTGGTTTGTTGCCCTGGCAGGGCAAGCAACGGCCCTGCTTCCATGCAGCCAATGTGCTCAAACACAGGCCACCCAGGGAAGGGACAGACCCTTTCTAATCAGTTTTCTGCTCCAGTCAGCTCGTCTTTCACCCCCTCAGTCTGAGCATCTTGGAGCCCACAGCAGAGCTTTCAGTCCATGTGGCCTGACTGGATTTAAAAGGGAGATATTTTCCTCAATGCAGTCAAACTGGTTCTCATGCACTGTAATCAGTGCTCTAATGTGCACACAGATAAACACACTCCAACTGGCCTGACATGACTCTGTTGGACTAACAGGCTCCAATAATGACAGGTTGCTGGTTACCACCGCAACACAAATCCAGGTGTAGGAACTGCTTGTGTTAATGGTCTAGGACAGTGCACTGAATTTGGCAGACATGATTATGTAGGCAATGGAAGCAGTACCTATTCTGGTCCTGTTGACCAGTTTAACTACAAGATGGATAATTTATTAGTAGTAAAAGGCTAGAAAATACAACAGTTGCAACCCACATGTTGAAGTAAAAAAAAAAAAAAATTAATGAAGCTTCAAGAATTTCTCAGAGGTTGATGCATACACAGCTGTCAGAAGATCAGCAAGTCAAACAGCATGGAGTTGTATGAAACAGAAACTGTTTCTCAAGTGTGATCAGAGAAGGATATCAACAGTGTGATTGAAGATGTTGCAGCCCCAGAACTACAAGACACTATCAAAGCATCACACTTACACCAGCTTCTGTGACACAAGCCAAACAGTGGAGACATCTTCAGCTTCATTTGCCTTCACTGTTCCACTCCTCTTCAGTCAACAAAAAACACTTAGTAAAGTCTTATGCAGAAAGCTCTACAAAAATTCAAGTGAGAACTACGCACCCTACTCGCAAATAAGCCTGTCATTCAAAATAGTCTAAGATTTGCAGGCAAATTAACCAGAAAACTTTTGAAAAAGCGTGGCTGCAAATTGGTTTGCACAAGCAAACATCACCTGCAACTCTCATACATGAATCAAACAAGTACAGGATGGATTCAAAAAGCTACCAGTTACATCTCCTTTTTGATCCACACAACAGAACAGCATCCAGTCTTAAAATAACCACCATATTCCAACAGCAAAAAAAAAAAAAAAGTAGACTTTCTGGGGCAAGAGTTTTGGAAGTGAAAGGGGGTTCAGCTTCCTCCTTTACAATCTTTAGAATCTTTACAACATTCTCTTACCTGAGAAACTACCCAAAATATGACAGGTAAAATCAAGTACGATTGCTGAGGCTCAGTTACCATAACCTTGGTTATAACTTATGACCTTATAACCACTACACAGGTCAAATGAAGAACAAGCACAGTTGGATGTCAGTTCCGGTTAACAGAGTGCAAGATAGTTCTGCACAAGTGAGGAATCCTTTGGGGAGCTGCATTGCCCATTCCTGCATCCATCCCCAAAGTGGGGTTACAAACTGGAGATGTGGACTTCCAGATGAAGAGGTAACCAACTCCACATCAGTCAAACTTCTATGACTGAAGGTAATTCTAAATTACAAACTATTCTCAGTATATTCAGGCCCTATCATCCAGCAGTCTACAGTGGAAATATTCATGACTATATGCACTGGATTGTTTGCCTTGTTACCAAATTTCTCATTAATTTTTACATGCTAGTATATTATCTTGCCCTGCACTACAAACTGTGGAAATTGCTACTCTTTTAAATGAAAAATCCAAACTATCCCAAATCATAGTGTTTAAGGCTAAAAGGAATCTCCATAAAAACAAGATCAACTTCTGAACGACCTGACCAAGAAACTCAAGTTCAGCACAGGTGATTCACAGCCCTTTTGGCAGCACACAGCCCATGCTAAACCATTCTGTGTGCAAGATAGGTCATGCTCTGCCTGGAATCAGGTTCCATCACAGCAACAACCACCTTCTGCCCTTTTTTCCTCAGCCTTCAAGGACACCATCACCCACAGTCTTGGGCTGTCAAAGCTATTTACACATCCCATCCAAGCAGCTATCACCAGAACATGAGCTAAGAGCACCAAGTGAGATGGCTGTGATAATTGGCACTGGGGGAAGAGAAATGGGATTTCCTAGTGCAGATGTTCAGGTTTTCCTGCTGCATGGATAACATGCATTACCAGAGAGGCTGACTCACAGACACCTCCCCTCTCACTTGCAATCCTATGGACCACCCTCCCTCAAGCCTGCAATTGCATCACACTCCTAAGGCTGCTGTGACCATTTTTAACAGGGCCGGGGGAAAGAAAGAACATTTTGGGGTTATTTAGGAGCTTTTAAAAATCAGCCATCTGGGAACAAGAGACAGCTGCATGAGACTAACTAATGCTTTGCTGAGCTCTACCATGGAACAAAATACGAGGGTCTCCGTTTTAAGCTATCACCACAGCTTAAAGAGCAACTTGGCTAGAAGAGCAAGGGAGGTTCTCAGTTACCGGGCTGAAGGGAGGGGATGTGAAAATTTTAAAGATGGCTGAAGTGCAGCCATGAGCTCTGGTGGCTCTTCCCAAGGCCAACTTCTGCGCTCCTGACTTCTGCTCTTTGAGGAATCATCCAAAGCACAGAGTGATGTGGGAAAAAGTCAAGCGAAGCAAGCGGGAAAATGGAAGGGAGGGTGCAGAAGAACAAGAAAAAAATAAAGCCAATTTCAGACATCTCCCTCCTTCAGGAGCATTGCTTGCCAGAGCCTTAATGCACAGAGTGCCTCAGAGAAGAGAAAAAGCTTCAAGCTGGCACCATCCTTTTCCTCCTCTGTTTGCATTCATCCTGCCCTTCTTCATCCTTATGTCTTTGACGTGGAAGGGACTACAGTCCTGACAGAGCTGTCCAGAGCTGCCTCCACATGCATGAAGCCAGCCTAGATATGAGGAACTGGGCTAAGAAAGGAACTAAAAATTCAACAGTTCAATTTTTGTCATTTCCCAAAACTCCCCATGCAGGTAGAGGGTGGAAGGGAGATGTGTTTGACCGAGTTCAAAACACCAATCTTGAGGCTGAATTACTTTTTTTTTTTCCCCTCTCTCTTTGGAAGACTCCAAGGAGAGCCTTCATAGAGTCTTATTTGCTGGACGGCATTTGGACAGAGGTGGTTCTCTTGTGATTCTCTTACCTGTTTTGAAAAGTGTTATAGGACCTGTAACAGTCACCTTAACCCACGCTTTCAAATTACCCCATAAAACACTATGGAAAATAACATACTCATGGCTCTGTAAGACAGAGTTGACAGAAATCTTTCTCCTGAGACTGCTCAAGCAAAAAGAGAAACCTGTGGACACTGGTCAGAGATTTATACCCATTTCCCTTACATCCTTACGCCCATCATGAAAACTCCAGATCAGGATAAGGACAGTTATTATCAGTGACGGCTCCTGAGGCTTTGTGTGTCAGCCCTCAAGAGTACCTTGGTACTCTTGAACAAATGCATCAATATAGGCCTAGATATGTGACAAAAGTGATTTTTATCTATTTCTTCAAAAAGGCTCTTGAAGGCAAAAAGCCAGTACGAAAAGTGAGCTGTAGAGCATAAAAAGCTTCAGAGAATAAATCATAGTATTCCTGAAGAATTACATTTTTAAAGAATTCCCTGTTAATGGCATTTGAGAGATTGCTAACTTCAAGTCACTGCTTGCTGCTACAAGAAGCTTTCTCACTAATCTCATGGTTTAGCAACAGCTGCAGAACTAACACACACTACAAGTACTCACTCCTGCCTGCTCTACTCTCCTCTTAGAAACAGTTAACTTCAAAACAAAGTCAAATACAACAAATACACTAGAATTAAAAAGAAAAATTAAAAAAAGGAAACCTTCCAGTTTTCAAACCCATAGATCTTCAATTACTATGCTGCAGTCCTAGAAATTCTATGTCCTTGAATGCTCAGAGGACTAGTCTGAGTGGACCTGGTTTGCAAAGCAAGCTCGGCACATTTACATAGCCAACATCTGCAGCTTGGTATTTAGGTAGTAGTTGAAGCCAGTCTGTCCTCACTGTTAAAAGGAGGAATGCTCTCCCAAGAGTCTAAAGTCTCAGCCACCATATGCATCAGAATGCTTTGAACCACAGAACTCCCTCCAGGAAGCTGAAAGCCCAGGCCATGAAGGAAGACCATTCCCAAAACAAGCTTCTACAGTTTGCCTTTCTACAAGGAGAGAACCTCTTTTTTCTTACTATTGATTTCTCTTGGAAGAAAATGAAACAAGAGGAAGATGCTTCATCCCCAAGCATCTGGTCATGAAATGAGCACCAAATGACAGCTATGGTGAGCAGACTCCCAGAAAGACAGGGGAAATAAAGAGAGAAAACCAAAGCATTGGTCTCCTAGTTGCAGGCAGAAAAGCCTGAAGTCCAGTTTAAAGAAAGCCATAAAATGTCTTAAGAGTAACACAGAACTTTGTAAGAAACAGAACGCAAGCTGCCTTCCCATGGATGGAGTGCAATGAGCTGACAGCAACAGAGTGACAGAACAGGTGAACCAACCAAGCACAATTTGCCACACAGCCACTTCGCTTTGGAGAGGCCCGAGTTACTGAAGAAGGATGGGAGGGAAAGCAGGAAACAGCAGACAGGCTCATGTCAAACAATGCAAAGGGGATATGAGAAGTGAAACACAAACACTGCAGCACTGTGCAGAACAGCAGAACTAAGAGGCTTTACCTTTACCTGGAAATTGGTTTTTACCAATTCCAGACACAGTAACTCTCTCTGAATGGCCTGCAGGCAAGACTCATGCTTTGTATTTCTACAATCCTGCTAACATCTTTTCATATCCATGCTCTTGCTTCCAGCATACCCATAAACTCATTGCCTTGCTAGAGCTGCAGAGGTACATAGTGGCATTGGACACAATTTCTACATCAGCTTATTTTAACATCACAAAGCCAGAAGGAATGTCTCATTTGAGAACAATGTGTTGATTCAATTACCTTGCCAGAAATCAGAAAAATACTTCATTTTAGAGGGGACTTAAAAAAGGAAATAACTCTAAGTTCTAGAGCCATTTTTGTTCCCGTTCATACTCAACAGAGTACCTTAGAGGGAAATTCTTCCATGCTCTTGGAAAAAAGCTCTCTTACAACTTAAAATGTTAGTTTGTTAAATGGAAGAACTTGTAATTGTGACATGACAATTCCATCAAAAATCTATTCACTCTTTATAGGGATGGTGAGAATTGCAGAATATCACTAAAAATACTGCATTTTCTAGGTGAAGTAGTACCCAGTATTTCTGGGTTGCAAAGGGGGTTGTTTTGCTTTGTGTCTTCATTGTTACTCAAGAGAAGGCTTTTTGCTCTTCTTTTAGGATTCTCATTTATCAAAGGAGCAATAAAAGAGTATTTTGTAACGCTGACTTCCCCCCCTTCAGAAATTCCTGTAACATAAACAGTTATTAAATACTTTAAGGCAGATCACTTTAAAATATCTATAAATATAAAATTCACTAATAGGACCTCTTAATGCTTGTTTTGTGGTTTGACAGTAAACGTAATGGCTTACAGAGAGGACTTAAGTTAATAAACCCCTGACCAGTAATGTTCTATTTGCTTAAATGCAAGCACCCATGCCAAAATTAACATTCTGGTTTCTTTTGGAGGCAGCCTGCCATCCTGCAGCGTAGCTGAATACGCAAAGCCTAATACGGGGCAAATCCTGACCCCCAACAAAGTCACAAAAGGGCAGCAACGCCCTTCTGAGGCAAGCAGGTAATGAAGACCCTGAGCAACAAGGAAGCCTTCACTTGGATGATACAAGGAACACAGCCCACCAGAGAAAGCTGTCACTGATGTGACATCTAGAGTCACATATAGAGAAGTCGCACTACCCCCACTGCCACCACTTTACAGATGACAAACTAAATCACAAAGATCCACCAGAACTGGTTTAGGAAATATCAGAATCCTGCAAAGCACTGAATTCTATTTGGGCCTACCTAAATCACGTAAGTAACCTACTCTCCTTCCTAAAACGCATTCTCAGAATTATTGTTCAGCATCTTGTGCTGCAGTGAAGAGCTGCTTTCATTAAGGCAAACTGAATGCTAAGACTCTCTTTAATTTCACCAATTTCATAACCGATTTTGTCACCAAGGCAGAGGCTTGAAGGATATTATGTTCCTATTAACGTGAGAATGGAGGTGGCCAAAGAACAGCGCCTCTTCCAGTACCCTTCTGATGGCTGAAAAGCTGAATAAATTCAAATGCTATCAGATATCAGCAATACCACATGGGTGAGCCCCCAGGAGCAATGACTTAACAGCGGGAAGCATTTCAGCTGGACTTTGCACCTTACAAGATGTCAAACAAATGTGCTCCTCAGCCAAGACTCCTCTCCCATGTATATTCTCTAGTGTCTAATAAAGGGGTGAGCTCACAGTGCAGCATCAGAATCTAGCTTAAAAGCCCATCAGCCAAATCCACTGGAAACCAAGGTTCATTATTTATTTAATAAATGGGTTTAGGTGACCCAACCCATTCAGCAGCACCTCCTCAAGCACACACTCACACCTGGCAAGCTGGC
Organism: Crypturellus undulatus; assembly: GCA_013389825.1. Classification (NCBI taxonomy): domain Eukaryota; kingdom Metazoa; phylum Chordata; class Aves; order Tinamiformes; family Tinamidae; genus Crypturellus; species Crypturellus undulatus. The sequence continues at coordinate 398,688 of VWPW01006103.1, forward strand.
CTTTCCCAGACACTCTGCGCTGCTCCTCATCTGAGCACACAACAGTTATTCATGGGCATCTTTTGTTTAGGACTTGCTCTGTCATGCCTAGTAACTTTTTTGGCTGATAAAGCTACACAGCACAGATACAACTAATGGCTATGCTAAAACATTTGGTGTTTCTGTGCTAGGTGGGGGACTATAGTTTTGAGAAGACTGAGGCTTTTGTTCCTCTCCAAGCAATTGCAACCTTAAATTCAAGAAATTCAGTAAAGCCTGAACTGACGGTCACTGGTGGGTTTTTTGAAAAAAAGACATTTCCTATGAACCAGTTGAAATATATATATATCAACAATGAAGCCCTGTTAAGAGGTTATTCACACAGCATGCCAGAAGAGAAGATGTGCAAGAAGGAACAGACAGATAAGCAGCTTGGTAAAGGGGAAAAAATAACAACAAAAAATAACAATTAAACTAACTCTCAGCTTAACGAGTGGAGCATTTCACTCACAGGTGCCTCGCACCACCGCTTGCTAAAGGAACACAAGACCTCTCACAAAGCCCTGCTGCATAGAACATCCGTCACTTAATTCTTCTTTTGAAAACAGTGACCAATCAATTACCATTCAGAACTGGTATTTCTTCCAGGTCAATTTGACGCTCACAAAGAACAGCAGAGCAGTAGTCAGGAAAAGGAACTGTCCCTGGATGCTACAACAGTACGGGTACAGGAATCCAAGCGTCCTCCAAGACTTACTTGTACAAATGCCTCTGGAAGGACCCCTGCCGTCTCCAAGTAGATTTATCAGCGCCCACAACAAATTTAGCCATTGTAGTTTTGCTATAACTGCCAACAAGCGAGAGAGCAAGCACTATCAGAGGCTTTGTGGCCCTTGCCAGCTGAGACTGAACGTTTAAACTATCCCAACAGCTAACACCTTTGCACTCCTACCTCATCTGAGTTTGTCATTCATTTTCAAAAGACTACCTACTCCTGGCAAATTCCCTGCAAAAATCTCTAGGATGCTGCTGAAGTCCAACTCCATCCACTATTCAGAGGTGTTAGGACTGCTGCTACATGGAGCACCCAAGATCCTGGGGGGAAAGAATGACATCAGCTGTAATTTGCACAGACCAGCAGTTTGGTGCCGAGTTTGTAGTGTTTTCTACAGCAAGGGAGGCAGCTAGTCTATAATTAAAAGTCAGATTTTTTTGCCATCTTCTCTAACAATTTCAGTTTCCCTGTAAGAATGGCCCAGAGGGAAAAAATCTTACTAAAAATCTTAAGACTTTAAACTACTCTCATGAAACAAATGTCCCCTCAAAGTCTTCAGCAACCCAAAAAAATGTCATGTCAGATGAGACCATTTATCCACTCTGGGAATCTCTTTCCCACAGTAAGCAGCAGCACTATAGAAAAGAGTAGAAAACACTGCTCCTGAAGAATTACTGAGTGTTTTCTAAAAGCAAATTGTAATTTTAGTTTTAACAAAATTATTTATGATGTCCTTCATCAAATACAGGGAGTCACACAGCTGGGGCACAAGAAAACCAAAATCATTCCTCAAACCTCAAGGGTTTTGAAGTTTTCCAGGCAGTGGAAGCTGCTCTTGCTGCAAAGCCTCTGCATCCGCCCTGCTGACCTGAGAACATCTTAAATTCACTAGGAGGTCTTCCATTCCACCTAGCAGTTGAAACTGAAAGCCATCAGTGAAGAAGCTGATGCTAAACATGGAGAGAACACCTGCACTACCACCTCTGGAAACAGCACTGTCTTGTACCAGAAACTAAAACCCAGGCTTGCCCAAGGTGAGCTACACTCTCCTGAAGGAGAATGCCCAAGTCTGAAGCAAGCTCACTAGGCTTATATCCACACAGCCAGAAGTTCAGCCCTGTATTCCCACTTCACACTTACGAGTTTCAGACCAGACCTAAACATGGAAAAGGGTTTTATTATCTAGTTTACATGTGTATAAAAACTCAGCAAAGCCAAATCAAAACGTGCTATCCTAATCAGCTGCCAGGGAAACCACTTTTGACCTTTGTGCTTGCTCCTCCTTTTGGAGAAGATGGATACTCACCATGTTCATAACTGTGAGGATGAATCTTTGGGCAGCCTCTGCACCATGGTATTGGACCATATCAGCATCTGCCACCACCAGAGTTTCTACTGTGTACTCGTTGGTGAGTCGAATGGCATTTCTTCTCTCCCTCCAGTCACTAGTTGATTTCATCTTCTTTTGTCTCTTCTTTTCTAAAAGGCAAACTACTTATTAAAGGCCATACCTGGCAGATTACAGTACAACATGCTCAACTAACAGTGTTGTGCAAAGCCATATTGCATTGATTTTAAACCAAAATGTTCTTTGGACTTTAAAGAAGCACCAGAGACGTTCCATTACAAGTAAAACTGCCTCTTTCTCTATGTCAGTTTGTTTGAAAAAAAAAAAAAAAAAAAAAAAAAAACAGACTATCTGAAAAGTGGAAAGAGGAGGGGAAAAAGGAGAGTCCAAACAATAGGGAATTAGCTGCAAATCAAACCAAGAAGTCACACTCTTGAAAAAAAACATACAAGAACTGCAAATACTGTGTATAGTGACAGAAGTATTATTCTGTTACATAGGAACAAGTGATAATTATGGAAAAGTCTGCTGAAAAAAAAATAGGAACAGAGATTGTGCTGTGGCATGCAAGGTAAGATATTCCTATAGTCAGCATTCTAATCAGTTGCATTTAAATTTGCTACTACAGCAAATTAGCAGAAGACAGGATTGAGCCTTTTTTTTTTTTTTTTTTTAAAGCCAGATAGTTTTGTAACATGAGGTACTGGCCAACCGCAGAAGTCCCTGGATGAAACCCAAAAGTGCAAAAGGTCAGGCTAGATAAGACCTTCTCAAGCTTTCTTTGCTCATTTATTGCTATTGGCATGAGTATTGAACCAGCAGCTGCAGTCACTGGCCACCTACGTGGAGTTCATACACCTTTTTGTAGGGATCTGTGTACCAAAAGCAGGGTGCCCCTCCTAGACTAGTTGGTCTGTAACCGATGTCATTTTTGAGGACCTGTGAAAAACGAGCCATTCTTAAGAACCGCAAAAAGCAGCAGTGGTCAGTGATTACTAACCCAAAAATTGAAGTATGGAAGTTGGCCATTAAAATTCCTTCCCTCCATTCTTTCCCTTCCCTCAATGGACTAAGGCACTAGGAGCTGTCTTCTTCTAAACTGAGAGGCAAAATGAATTTCATAGCTCAAAGGCAGATATGCAAAGCAGCTGAGACGGGAACAAAGGAGAAATTAAGGACAGACCTCAAACTTCATCAATTCATTACAGTCATGAAAAATGTATTCACGTTTTGAGATGTAAAATGTGAGAAAAGCAAATGTATTTACATTTATTTTGCAATAACAACTGTCAAGATTCACTGAAATTACATCTGCTTACTGCTGATGTGGTAATACACTAAAATACTGACTCGAATGTTAATGTCAGGTTCTTCCAACGAAGAAAGGAGCAGAAAACATTACAAGCCCTGAAATGGTGGAAAGTCAGGATTCAATACGAAAATGACAAAGGACAGACTATCAGCACACCATGTATACTGCTTTCCCAAAGCAGGTAATCCCTGTTTAGTCTTCTGTAGATTTCATTTAAGACCTCCTCTTAACAAAGCAGCATCCTGCAGATGGCAGATCTCAGGAAACATTTATTGAATGATCTTGGCAAATGGACTACATAAAAAAAAAAAAAAAGAAAAATCCCCTTATATGGTTCTGCCTGGATTTCCCTTCCTCCATAGCCTGAGAAATGCACTAGCATCCACACAACCAGTTCCTCCTGAGCAACTTTCTTTTATTCAAGGTGCTAGACAGTGGGAGCCTCCACAAACCCACCTGAAACCCACTGCCTGCCTTCTGCTCTTTCATACATTTTCTGTCTTGTCAAGATGCACATTTGCACATGTCCATCCCATCCTTGCTCACAGTTGCCTAGCACTCACTCCAGCACAGCTCTGCACAAGCTTTTATGCCCAAGGCATCAGCTGTCAACACTTGGGACATATTTTCAAACAGAAAAACCACCATGAAATGCAATTTGAATCTTTTTAAGGTGAGTTTGGAAATATCCCCCTGGGTCTAACAAGACAGACATGCACCTGGACAAGCAAAAAGGGTTAATTAAATCTGGAGGTGCTCATAAATAATGGGATCTACATGCCAGCAGCAGGGCTGAAAATTGGAAAGTTTCAAGGCTTGTTGTCACACTGACTGCAGAGCAGCTCCAGAAAAGGGTGCAGCCACGATGACCATGACATGATCCCCCTCCCTCAGGGAAAGAGATTTATACATTAAGTGTCTGAGAAATGCAGTAAGACAGAACAACTTTACCAGAGAGAAGTTCAATTTGTCAACTATGAAATAATGATGGCTTTGAACTACTGTGAATGAACTCCCACATTTGTTCATTCTGCCCCCTCATCCATGCCCCTGCAGAGCCACTCATCTTCAGTTGCAGCACCTTCATGAAGTATCAGAAGAGGGACTTGAGGGACACATTAGAGGGCAGAAGATGATTCAAGTAACAACCCTGACATTTTAGGTCTTGCTGCTGGTGATTAAATCTGTTCTGAAAACAACACTTCCTCAAACTACTGCTTTTGTAAATCCCTGATAAGTTCCCTACCTGTAGAAAGATTGCGCCTACTGGGAGGGGTGTTAGGCCTGGGAATTAAAAGAAGTCTGTGCCTAACACTGACCGCTGAAGTGGAAGAAAATAAATTCAGGGGACTAGAGGTTTTCACTTCACCACCTCCTCTTGGTAGAAATGAAGCCACTGGTGCCTACAGAGGTATCCACTATTCCAGACTGCACCTGAGGCTCTAGGTAGCCAGGCTGGAGAAGGGGTCAAGCCACGTTCCCTTGCCCAGTACCTTCCCCTTTCCACAGGCATATGAAGAAACCGGCCAAGCGTTGCCAATCCCACTCAGCACCTCCTTGCAGCTGTACAGGGCTCTGAAGGTGTGATTTCTGGACAGCAGCAGTGCAGAGGGACCTTGGCAAACTTCTGGGTAGTCTTGGTTTGCACAAAGTCTCCCACCCCCATCTCTCCCTGAATCTTCCTTGAAGTTGTGGACTGGCTGCTTTCCACAGTGGTGAGGATTAGAGGTTGTATGTGGAAAACTACCACCCCACAGGCTGGCGCAGAAACCCAGCCAAAGTGATCTAACTTTGAGAATTTGGACTCCTACACTTGCAGAATGTGAGGACTGAGGGCAAGCTTACCAAGCACTTAAAACAGGCAGTGTGTAATGCTCCCAAGAGAGCCTCCAAAGAGCTCAAGTGGTCACTGCTGCTGCACTAAAGGAGCAAAGCAACATAAACTGATGGACTGTGTCCCCTCTTTTTTGTTTTGCCTTTTTAGGTTTGTAACTCCCCCTATAAAGGCACACCTTCTAAAACTCCTTTTGCCTATTTTATTCTTGCAAAGGGCTACCTTCAACCTGTCTCTGTGTTTTCTTACCTCCCCCCACATGCAATGGATTTTGCAGCAAAATCAAGCAAATGATGGAAACACACAACTATCTGTTTGAATGGATAAATAAATACAAATAGACCAATATAAATGCCTGTGAGGTGCGATGTGTGTGAAAGAGTACCCAAATACTAGAAATCAGGGGTAAAATTCCAGATCAAAAGTATCTGCATCTCAACTGATGTAACCGAGTCAACTTTATGTAAGCATCAAAAAAGAGGGACCTCTCTAGAGCCTCACTTCAGGAACAGGCCAGTACAGAGGAGTCTCATTCCTGCCCTGTGTGATTTATGGCCTATGGGTAGAGAATCCCTCCATGAGTACATGAAACCCCAAACTAAAATAAACATCAGCCATTAAAACAAGGATTAAATGCTTGGTGGATTCTTTATTTGAACAAACTGATGTTACGAATTTTGTGGTGCAGATGTTAAGTGTTAGTGTGAAGGCACGAGAGGCCATAAAGCATAGGCAGGAGGCTGTCAGAGAAGTTTACATTGCAGGGAGCATACATAACCAAACTGCACACTAGCTTAGGAGTCAGGTGTTCCTGACTTAAGAACTCAGACAGATTCATGTGAAATATGAGCCAAAACAAGTCAACCTATAACATAGCATGTATATGCAGAGGGTGACTAGGCACAAGGGACATTACTCTTTCAACAGCCACTTTGACAGTGTGCTATGTACTCTCCCAGGCCATAAATTTTAGAAAATTCAGGACTACCAGGTGCCAAAAGAAGGGCAATACACCCCTGGACACTCAGCATGAAAATGCATGCAACACTGCACAAGCTCATAAGCTTCTAGTCACAGGCTCTTATTTTTTTCCTTAGTCTATACCTATAGAGTGCCCAACCTTCTGCAGTCCAACAGTCTCCGAGTGCTTAAGATGGCAGAAAACAGTCTCTACTCCCGTCATAAGCATAATACAATTCCGAAGCCTCAGCAGAGAGCTCCTTATGTTCAGTGCTTTTAATGGCAACCTAACACACAGGCAATTCCAAAGCAACCGCCCCAAATGACCTTTTCCTATTACACACCAAAAGCCCTGTCTAACACTGCCTTTTGGCACGTTCTCCCTGTAACTGCTGAGTCCTTTCCTACTCCTGCCTCCCTTCCAACATATTTCCCAGACACGTCTAGAAAGAAATCTCTTCTCCTAGCTCTCAACTCTCCCTTTTTCCTTCCTTAAGCTTCCTCCTTGTAATTTTAGCTACCTCACTCCATTTAAACCCAAAGACAGTGTCCGGATGCACTTCAACAAAAGAGACAAATAAAAGCAAAATCTCAGTCCTTTGTGCAAGGCCATATCTCTTCCTAGAAGCCCTTTCCTACTCTCCTGCTTTAAAAATCCTTCCCAGTTCTTCCTCCGGTAGGTCCCTGCCAGCTCCCTTCACCCATGACCCTTGTAGCGACCCTTTGAGGTCCCCCACAACCTCCAAGCTACCTCTCCAGCCTCCTCTGGGCTGGTATTTCAGTGTCACAGGAAGAAGGTGAGGATGTGCAAGCAGCACAAACAGTATCATTTGTCTCTATGGCCCAGGAGCAGAGTGTCCTTCCCTGGCACTCACACGAGGTGTGTTTTATAAGCTTCACTTAAAAATAAAAACCATTCTCTCTCCAAAGTAAGAGACAGTTTGCGGATGGGGAAAAGGGCTCCTGCACACAGAAATCAAACCTAGAAACTAAACAAACAAATTCCTCGCTTCTTGTTGAGGCACATGGTGAGGGACTTGCTAGTTAATCCAGAACTAGAGGTCCAAGGTGAGTTTAACCTAGATGATGCACTCACTTCAAACAGAAGTTTTCAAATCTAACACTCTGACTTAATTTCAAAGCTAAGTCCATTTACGCAGAAAAAGAAGGTGCAAAGTAGAGTCCATGAAGTAAAACAAACAGAAGACAGAAGTTACCAGCTACACATACATACCAGGAGAGGAAAAACAAGTTCTAAACAGAATAAAAGCCAGCTTCTTTCTTACGCAGAATAAGCACAGCAATTAGCAATATGAAGCACAGAAAAGGGCATATACTTTTTGAAGATTCACCACGTGAAATATGCTACAATTAAATCAATTTGTTTCTTGCATTTGAAACTCTCCAACTCAGCACACCTGTCTGTTCGGCCTCAGGCCCGAGCTGCTCATAGTTGTAAGTAAGGTTGATAAGGAAAGAATCAGAACTCTGCGATTTCTGTGAGCAAAATATTTGCTGCAGAAGTCAGCCTGCTGAAGGAGAGGTTTGGAGCAGGAGATAAACGAGCAATCGCAGATCATGGAACAGCTCAGACCTGCAAGACCACCAGAGGCTTCCTAGCACATGAGGGGGCCCAATTCAAAATTCATGGACTTCACTAGAAACATCCCTTCACTGGCTCCTGGGGGCTTCACACTCAAAACTCTGTACATTGGTTACCTTGCAGCTGCAGTTCTCATCCATATAACAGATGTTCTTTTCAAAACACTGATCTCCTGAAGAAAAGAAAAAAATAAATCACACTTCAGCTCCAGGGACCTTGCCCCAACCAGTTGCTTCCTTGGAACCTTTCCTGCAGCATCCACTTCAGCACAGACACTAGCAACAACAGAAGAAAGTCAATAACAAACAAAACTGAAGTTGCTGCCACAGCCAGCACTTCCTACTACTTCCAGCCATGGGAAGCTGAAGCCCCCTTCATCTCTGCCAGGACACAGCACAAGCTTGTTCCTGGACTTCTATACTTCCAGTAAAGGACTGGGACTTTTCAGATTTACCACAACTAGCTGGTACCACCTGATAGCCTAAGGTTTAGAAAGGAAAAAGATTTTCTCATACAGATCAGAGCTGACAGCAGACACAGTACAGACATCCTCTTATTCAAGGCCTTGTCCTATGAAATACCCCCATTACTCTGACCAGCATTGCAGACAAAATTATGCATCAACCAGTAGGAAATATCATTACACTGAAGAATAATCATGGCTCCCAATCCAACTCCTACTGTTTGTGTGGTCACTTTCCAACCATATCGAACTTTCTATTCACATGACAGACACAGTCATATCATCTCTACTTTGATGGAAACTGAGCAGCACACAAAAATTTCATACAGAAGCCACAAACTCTGTGCTCCATTTCAGACTATAGATTTTTATCAGAAAGACTGTGACAGACCAAACTGGTCTGTGACATCAGTTCAGGTTTTGTAATTCTGCAAAACACATCTAAACACCACCATAGCGTATCAGGTCTTTGCCTTTATAGACATATAGGACATAGCAGGACACCAAAAGCATTCACTATGACCTTCATGAGCTCATTGGATCAACTTCTCTGCAGGGTTTCAAGGATTGCCACCTCCTGAACTATCTGTACTATGCTCCTAAGTGTAGGCCCTCCATCCACCTTAAACAAGAACTCACTCTAACCAGAGCCTCATCCAGAGCACATGGAAAATCTTCCCTTGCTACACATGATGTAAAGGGATCAGGAACAGTGACTGCTCCAAAAGGCTGCTGTGCACCAGCCGTAAGGAGATCATCACACACAGGGAAAATCCAGACTACCTATTTGGAAGACCAAGGGCCTGGAGAAACCAAGGGATTTATTCACTCAAGTGGGACATGTTCCCATATGTCACCTTCTGAATGACCCGATTCCCAAACAGCCAATATCTTTGTTTGAAAACCCTCACTGACATTTCATCCACTGCATAGCGTATTGCTGAAATCCTTACTTTACTTCTTCAACAGATGCTTCCTAATATGGTCTAGTACAGGTTGCATTACATCTATTTTCAGTGAACACTTTTCTTGGCCTAACAGCTGCTATTTCAGGCCAAGTCAAACCTGCAGAGAAAATATAGCTAAGAGACAGTGATTAAAAATAGAGGATTGCAATGTAGCAATAACATGTGTTTAGAATTTATACCTGTTCGGGGAAAAAGTGCCCTTAGTTTGACACCTGCATTTTCGCACTTATTTAGGTTACTACTAGTTTTGATCAATTGTTAAAACAGGTTACAGAAAATCTAGACAGAAGTAATGCACTGTTATTATGTGGATTAAAATGTTGATGTCCCTGTTCCCCGCTGCCCCCCTTTAGTTCTCTCATGTAGCAAACCTGCATTAAATAAAAACTGGTTCATTTAAGCTGACAAACAGGTTTTAAAACAAAAGGGGGGTTCAGTTTTAGGAGTAATTTATGTTGTCTGTATCATGAACATGAAATAATAAGCTTCCCCCAAAGACGAGCTGCTTTCTTTCATGCTCCTGGACTGTATTTTATATCAAATCCCCTCTATGTAAGGGGACTTGAACTTTTCCAAAGGTCTCCAGTGGTGTATTAAAGAACTTCACTTTTCCCAAATATTTTTTTTAAATGACATGGTTACAAGAGATATCCATACTTTCATAACATGGTTTGATTCTACCTTTGCAAAACTGTTATCCCCCTCCCCTCTCTCTGGAAGAAATACTAAAAATCTTTTCCCATCCACAAATCTTGATTGTATATGACATAAAATACACAACTGGTCTCACCTGATGTTCAACTACTGTTGTTTCACAACAGTCAACTGTATCAACTTACTATAGCTGGGGATGTAGAGGATATTGTTAAAAATTACGTAGATATTTAGTCAAACTGTACTCAAGTAATAACAATTTTTCATTGCATAAGCACTTAGGTAGAATATCTATGCTTCTCCTTTTCTTCATGCTCAAGATAGGAACTCACTGAGAAATAGATGTGCTTTGGTAAACTCTCTCTCTGGTCAGAAATCACACCGAGGCAGGGCCATGAAGGATTCCACCTCCCCCCCCACACACACACCTCCTATCCCCAACTTTATGTACAAAGATTTAGGACAAGAGAGCTCCTCAGCTGCCCTTCTCTCTGGTCTGCACCGTTCTCTTCCTGCTGGGTCAGAGAACGGTGACAAGAGCAGATACTATCAAGAAAGAAGTCAGCCTCACAGGAGCTTCTTGGTCCTGAGAGTGAACTGGAATTCTGTCTCTGGAGGTCTGTGGCAAACCTAGGGGCACAATAAAGATGGAGGGTGCATTACCGCAGAAACCTGTCTTAAACCTGACCTGGCTCACCTGCACAGAAATTCTTACTTAAATCTTGCTAAAATCCAAAGACAAAATTCCTTACAACATCATCCTCCGCAGAAGGACCATTAGTCTTCTGAGAATGAAGCACTCAAAGTTGTTTAGCTTTCTAACACATCAGAAGAGTAACATAATAGAAGGTGTCTGTCCCAGCTGCAGCCCAGTGTCTAGCGATAAGAACTGAAGTTTCACATCACTAGTGTGAAGCTATTTCCCATGTTTCTACTGACACCAGGCTTCAGAGCAAATGAAACCCAGCCTTCCCTTCCTTCTCTCTCCCAGCATATGCACCTGGAAGCCTTTTAATGGGTTTTCTGTTTGCTTCACAGAGGCTCACATTCATGTCTGAGCAGAAATACACATTGTGACTTGAGTTCTTTCTCCTGCTGGATGACAGGTGATAAAAATAGCACATACAGACATATCATATGACTAACAACAGCACCTGGCCCACAATGATGGTATCTGTCCTTTGCTGTTGGAGCACTTTAGAATTTAAACAAAAGAAATTAGAACATCAGTCCAGAATCCACAGACCTGCGATGTTTTAACCCATTAGTAGGCACCTTCAGCAGAGACTAAGTGATTTCCCACTCCTCCAACTCCAGCCAGATTAATCCTCCTACATAGATTACTTCAGGAAAAACTTTACTCCTACAAAGTTAGTCTGCAGTTTTAAAAAACTACTTCTATTGCTGTAAAACATTATGCTGCTCAGACTAAAGGAGTTGTTATAGAGATTTTTAAACAAAGCTTACTGAACCAGAATGCTGCAGGCAACACCTAGCCCCGAGAAACTGTTTAACTCTGCCCATGTCTTGGATTTGTGCAGAAAGTAGCACACTTTCAGGTAAGAGGCAAGAGTGACACCCTTAAAATGCTGTGCTCTATACCCGCTCAATGGCACTGATACATAGCACCTGCAGATTAAATAAGGCCATTTTACTTTCCTACAAGGCTTCTTTCCTCTCCTCAAATACACATATCAGTCATTACTTCATCATTCCCCCCTGCTTTTTTTTTTTTTTTTTTTCTACAGGAATTAAGTTTGTTCAAAGAACCACAGTAACTGTCAGTGAAAGTCTGTCACTGACCTCTGCTAACATCATTTTAATACTCATGTGATCAACAACTTATGAAAAGCCTCAGTGCCTCATGGTTTATATTTTAAAATCACAAATAATTCCAAATCCTGACAAGTAGAAATGACTTAAAAAATTCCAAGGGAGAAATATTTTTAAAGATGGTTCTCAAAAAAAAAAAAAATTCTAGAAAATCAGCAATTTCCCAATCCTTAACTAAGTGTAGCAACTAAATGGGTTTGAAAAATACTCAATGTCTATTTTATTTACACATACATGAATGTTTGTATATGTGTTTGCCACCATACCTCTATATCTAAAGTTTCTGGTATGTGAAGATATTCCTTAATTAGTTATAACCTCCATTCTTTCCTGCCAAGTTTTAGCCCGAGTTAGCTGAATAACAAGCCACTAAAAAAATCGGACTAGTCCTCTACTCTGCTGATACTGGGTAGTACCACAATAAAGAGACCTTTTCCCAGAAAAAATGCTGGAAGCAAGCCCCTACATCACCGCTGTCATGCAATTTCATTAGAAATGGACCTTTTGTGTGTCAAAGAGGATTAATTTCTTTGTTTCTCAACTCCTTGTGCACAAGAGTTAATTCAAACCAGACAGGAGTCAATTAGGTCATTAACGTGCTAAGCCTATTAACGGCCACGACTTACATTTCTTTCCCGCAACAATGGAGAACACTCAGGAGTCTGCCTTTCAGTGGCAAAGCCCAGGAGCAATTTCATCATTTTATGACATGGCTACTTGAAGCTCTGCTGTTTGTACAGGCAAGAAGGGCTCCCCACTGTGCAGCAGCCTGGCTCTTTGTTCCATTGCTAGCACATCCAGGCTATGGACAACACAAGAGACCAGCACCCAAGGGATCCAAGCCTGTTCCTGGACCTTTCATAGCCTTTGTGTGATCAGTACAGGGGGAAATCACAGAGACCCAAGATTTTCCTTACTTAAACCCTGACACCAGGACTAAAGTTAACCTGGGTTCACAAAATACTCAGTGGAGAAGCACTCCCCAACTCCCCTCTTCATTTAGCCCCAATTAGATGCTAAGATTATGTGGAAAGAAAATCCTGTCACAGAGCAAGATCAAGAGACCAGCAAACCAACAGAAGTCTTTCTATTAGCCTCATATGAGTTTTGCATCAGGCTCTCGATCTATTGCCTCAGCTAAGCGCATGCTCAGCCCATGCAGCCTGGCCAACTTTTGTTTCCCGAGCTGAGCTACAGTAGAGTGCATGCACGCACCTGCACGCCTCCCTTAGTCCAACACCCATAAAGAAATTCAACAGCTTGGCTTGCAGCAAGGAACTCTAGTTCCTCAAGTTGCCCACAGATCGTGAGCACAACAGATTAAAGAAAGGAGGAAGACCAAGAAAAAAAATACTGACAACAGAAGGGTTATCACCAGAGAACAGAACCCCCATACTAATAGCCTCCCATTCCAATGGGGCAGTAAGGCTTAGCAGTCAGATCCACATCAGTCTTTTCTTTAAATGACATTTTTAATACAGTTTCACTGGGTTACAACTCAGGACTATCTGGGTCAGGCCTCTAACATCTTATATAGCCACAGCAACTTACAGGGTTACCAGTGCAGAAAACTGAGACAAGGCATGGCAGCATGTCACTGGAAGCTCAGTCAGGAGCATTAGAGAATTCTACCTGTAACTGCCAGCCACAAGGTTAAAATCGAGGTCATTACCATTTCTCACAGAGCTGGTTCATCTCCCAATTCTTGTTATACCATCACTGTAATGAACAAACCATCACTGAGTGGATGTTTGGTCCAGAATAACTTCATACACAGGACACAATGCATTTCAGCCACCACTGCATCAACTGGAATAACAGCATGCCATACAAACTGGGCACTAATGCCCTGCTCATGCAGGCTCCATGCTGTTACAGCTGTGGCTCTTTCAAAATCATCAAGCTTCAATTTAGCTAAATTGCCTGTGTGAATTGCTATCATATTTTGGATTCACAGACCTCGAAGCTGAGTTACAGCTCTCACAGGAACCTTTAAGGTCTTGGGCTTTCACTGGAAATCCCTATGGGCTCATTCCTTCTACAACAAGATATGAGACACACAGAGAGAGAGAGAGACAGACAGAGAGAGACAGAGAAAGAGAAGAAAAATCTGTTAAAGCTTACTGCTCAGAGAATCAAGAAGCCCTATAATATGAGGCCAAGAGCCTAAGCTGGATGAGCCAAACACCAGTTTGAAAAGAAAAAAAAAAAAATCTGGTTTCTTGCTAAAACTATAACCTTGTTCAATTGGCAGTTTCAAATCCATATAAGCCCATAAAAAAAAGAAAAAAAAAGCAATAAAAACAGCAAAAATGCGAAGTCTGCCCAGCTGACCAAATATCTCAATGGTGTTCTGTTAAACAGAACTAAAAACGGCAACATTTGAGAAAGACAGTAGATTGTAATACAATAGGAACTATGCATCTCTGTACTCAGCCAGTTATCTTCTCACCTTACTATGAGCTGGATCTCTGGATCTAAAGCCACAAATGATACCATAATCAGAAGTGGTGCTTTCTTAATAACGACATGAAAGGACCACCACCTTATCCACCAAGAATTCTCTACACTGTGGCATAACTCCAGTCAAAGTTGAGGAAAGTATTGCTCACAACCAATCTCAGTTCAGATGCTCAAGGTTTTGCTAGAAACATTGTGAACTCCTTTTCAAAGCAACAGTCATGCAGCTTTGCTAAGCAAATGTTTACTTTTACTCAGCACGATACTTCTCACAAACTGTTATTTTTACAGCAATGCCCTAATTTTTACATTCATGACATGGTGGCTTCTGCATGAAGCAGTAAAAGGGTTTGTCAGCACTTGCCATTTCTCACTACCTTTAGCTGCTCAAACGCTTTAGTTCAAAATAGACGTACCTGTGAGAAAATAGTTAAAGTTAAAACTGCACATTCAGGTTCTTCTCTTGTGCCCCTTAAACTCACCTGCTACAACCTTGCAGTGCTCCTCAGGAACTTGCAACTTCACGGGATGACTTGATCTTGTAGATCGTCGGCGCCTGATGAAGTGTTCCTTTCCACTAAAGGAAGTCTCTGACATATTTACTGGTTGTATTAGCATGTGCTCTGGTCCTATCTGGATGTAGCCAACCTGTCCACAAAGTTAAAAACAAACAGGGGAAAAAAAAAAAAAAAAAAAAAAAAAAAAAAAAAAAAACATCAGAGTTTTGCATCCTTACCTTTTCTATCATTCCAAAATAAACCCAGATCATTTTATCGCAACCATCATTTACAGTGTGAGGAAGAAGGGTGGTTATATCCCCATTCAATCTGCATAATACACAAAGAACTTCATCTGCTTCTCATTTATTTTTTTCTATGATAGTACTGTTTAGAAACATCCCCTTGCCCTCCAGCAAAAGGCCCCTTGTCATCACCTATCCCTTTTCCTTCCCATCTTTCCTCTCCCAAATTGGAATATCAGCCTAGCCAGGAGCATAAATATCTGTCTTATGAGACAAAGAAACCCTATTAAGAGGAATGCTCTCAATCACTTTAATTCCCAGCTAGAATTGCACTGATACGAGCACTGAAGAGCAGGGATTGTTACTCTTGTGGACAGTGCTAGCTGAAACAAAGTGATGCTGTAACTGACTTGCAGAGTCAGCCCCATTTTCTAAGCATGAGTATCAAATACCTTTTTCTTGACTACAGCCAGGACTGCATAGTAAGCAGTGGTCTCCCTGCACATCAAGGGTTGGGGTTCACTAGTCAAGCAAGGAATGGACTGTTGTAACTTCCTAGTCAGAAGTTTTTGCATAATCCCTAGAATAAGTAATACAAGCAAAGCAAAGACACTAGTAAGCATCAGTAGCCTCCACAGGCTACAGGTCAGAATGTTAAAATGCTGCCTCTCTTGCAGCAAATCCAGACCTTACACCACAGTAGGCAAGAAAGTCTTTGGAAGACTGCTCCAGGAGAATCCTCTTCTGTTTGCATCCCAGAATTTTTCACGATCTTTTATGCCTTTTCCACTCCTTTTCTAGTACAAAAGGAAAAGGCTAAAGCAAAGCAAACTCTAAAACTTAACAGAGCTTCCAGGTTTAGTAATCAACACTGAGATTGTAATATACTGGAGAAAACAAGTATGTACAATGAGATTTTTAACTTATTTTTTATTGTACTTATTCCTATCATTATTGCAATTAAGTCTTTGAAATACAGTTCTTTGCCATATAGTGCCTTGAAAGAACTCCCTAGGTGTGATCCAGCTTCTTCTGCTGGCAACAGGCAGCTTCATTTGGCCTACAAGAGCGGATCAGGTCACACATTTGCTGCACCTGATACAGGAGCTTACAAAGAGGTCCTGATAGGTTAGGTGCCTACAACACCCATCCTATACATGGGGAGACACAAGAACACCCTCACCCCAACCAGCTTCTGTGCCAACCAGGCAGCCATCCAAGTGCTCTGCACGTACATACAAATACTATATATTCAACAGCTGACTGCACTAATATGATTTATAATATACATTACATACATACTGTAAATTGTACATTTCCAAGCCTCCCTGCCAAATTCAGTCCTCACGTACACCCAGGAAATCCCTCTGGCCATTTCCAAGCCTCCCTGCCAAATTCAGTCCTCACGTACACCCAGGAAATCCCTTTGGCCTAGTATTTCCAACAGGGGGAATTTCTGCTAGCAGAAATAAGTGCACTTGTTTTTTGAAAACCTTAAAAGCTGAAGAGTATTCAAGGAAACCAGGACCTCTCAGATACTGTCACTCCTCTTGAAAAAGCCTATGCCTAAAACCTCCATGTCTCAATCTGCCATGCATGCAGAGCAGGGTGATAACAATTACTGCCCTGTCCCAAGAAAGCCAAGGCCAACCACCTTTAAAAAGCAAATGTGCCCTGGGGCAATACTGATTAATGCCCTGGCAGCCCTTCTGCGAGGTGTAGTTTATGAACAAAATTGACATTATTTCTTGGTCCTAGATCATGCATAGTGGTTTCACAAGATCCACTCTGCTCTGAGGTTTCCAAAGCAGCTGCCTCTTCACTTATGTTCACTTTGGGCCTCACCACAATTGTTCTGGTGACAGGAGAGGGGAGGGAGAAAAAAAAAACCCACAAACACACACATACACACACACTCTTAATTACTTATTCTTCCAGCCTCCTTTATGATGCTCTCCACTATTTCCCCTCCTTGCTCCAGTCTTCCAGCTGGGAGGTAGCCCCAGCCCCCTTTTTTAATATAGGTTTTAATTATCTAGGAGAAGGGCTGTAAATCTGGTGCCATGGTACTAAAAGCCACACCAGAGCTCCTGAACCATTGCCAACCATTTTTGCTTGTGCCAAAAATATGTAAGAAGTCATTGGTTTCATCACCACCCAACATTATCCCAACTTTCTGGCATCAAGTGTGAAAATAATTTAAACCATTGGAAAGGACTTATGTTTCACATTTGCTTTGGAATTGTGAAACCTATGGAGGGAAAGAGCCATGCGTCTTTACCCTGGAATAGGTTAAGAAGCAATCTGAAGTTTAATCTGACAAGCCAACTAGAGCTTGGAAGAGGAAAGATTTGCAGGAGTGAGCCTGTAAAATATTCCTAGGAAGTTACAATTTTCCACAAACTTGCCAATCGAGTTCTGAAGCCTGTTGGTCCAGCTGAGATATTTTTGACTTACTAACCTGAATACCAACTGATTCTGTTCATTATTTTTCTTTTCCTGCAAGAAATGCATTTCTCAAACTGCCTCTCAAATCCATCAACTACCAGACACTGTGCATGAAATATCAAAGTCAAAAAAAAGCACTTTAACTTTTCCTTCTCCTGTCTAGCTCACGTTCAGGGATTGCAAAAAGCTGGTTTCTGAAGATAAGTAAAACAGAAGACCATGTAACTGCCAGAGCTATTTTCCCATGTCCGTGGAAATCATTCCAATTAAATAAAACACTTTAGATCTGCCAATTTAACTTTGCCTGGGGAGATAAGAATCTAAAGCTGGTCTACTCCCTCTAGCTCTTCTTTTGCTTCAAGAGCTCACGTGAGCAAGACAGGCCACTGCACTGGACAACAGCACTGCTGTAAGTCCTGCAAGGCAAGTCAGCTGCCTCCCACAACACCTCGCACAGGAGTTACCCAGAGCACAGACATTCAGGAGGGCTAAGGAATTCACAGTCACCTATATCGCTAACCTAACTTGGATTTTGCTATTAGTATGAGAGGACGTAAGAGCTGACAGAGTGACTCCATTTAGCTAACAGCAAGGACTGGAATGATTTCAGCTTCAAAGGGCAGGCTGGTCAGAGAGAATAAACAACAATGACACTTCCCATCACAGCCCGCTCCCCCCCCATCACTGTGCTCGCAATGGCTGCATCTTTCATATTCTCTCTAATTTAAAAGTCAACTTGACATTACTGATCAGCAGAAAAGATCCTGTTCTCCAAATCTCCGAGATATTCTCATATACAGTCACTGTTTTCTTAGTTTCAGAGTTTTATACGGGCATTGGTCACTCATACAAGAAAACATCTGCTCATTCCCTAGCCTACTCTCAGCTACTAGGGGCTTGCTCACTCTTTCTATGCATTCCCTTCCTTTCCACCACAGGTTTTTCCAAGCCACAGGACAGAAGGAAAAGGCCCTCACATTGCATTACTAAAATTATGGTGGTATCCACAGAACTGCTAGTGCTGGCACTGGCAACGTTTTTACTGTATCCTCCTGCTTCGCTGGCTTCACTATCCTGTTTCTGCATCCTGCTAGCGCTGGTGGGGCTGCAACAGCTCAAGGGCTAGTTCAGGACAGGAATCAAACTCTGGAGCATTCCCTGCACGTGCTCCAAGACTTTCCCACATGTTAACACTCTCCAGCAGTTACGTTGTTTTTCCAGCCCTTTTTATTTTCACAACATCTTTGAACAAGATCTGTAAAATATTGAATCTTTAACAGATTTTTCTCTACTTCTAAGTGTTCATTAGTTACATACATATGAACACACAGAAAAGAACAGTTTTAAGCATCTGACAAATTCCATCTCCTTCTCCATTTCTCAATTGTTATGCTGTGAATCTTAATTTAACCATTTCTTCAAAGTCAACATGAAGCTAATATTTAAAGAACGAAAATGGATATAAAAATATATTTTTAAGTAAGTCTCATGTGGTTTTTAGTCCTGTCATTCTTGGCCTTCATATTTCAGCTCTTAGTTATTTACAAATATAACCTAAGCAAATTTAAAAGAAGAGCTTTGCGCTCAATTATGAGAGCAGAGCATACCCAAAATGATCTGGCTGCCCTACTGACTTGGCCTGCCCCTGCCTTCTAGCCTGCTAAACAGCGACCCCATGACACGCTATCCCTTTTGCAGAGGGCAAATCCCAGCCGGGAAATAAAATCCTAGCGCAAAAGAAACCCTGTTCCCACTACAGCAATTTTCAGAGGTTTAGCTTTTCAGCTCCTAAAGTAGATATGGATCAATGTCAAGCAGCTGCTCTCCTAAGAAAGGGAAAGTGGCAGAGCTGCAGGTTTCCTCAGGAGAAATCCTATCATCCTGCCTTGCATGCCAGCACTGCTCTGCTTTCCATAAAACCAGATCCTCTTGCGGATATCTGAAGGGAACGCTGCCCTGTTGCATCTTCCCAGAACACTTCTTACTGTCAAGCAGGGACCCGGATCCCCTAGCTCCTGCCAGTCATTTTATACCAGGTAACAATGTTCCTCTGCAGTCAATGAGGAAAGGCAGATGCCTCCAAAATTCCCAATCCCAAGCAACCAAAGCAGCATGATCTGTCAGGGAAAGTGGTCTTTGGGAGAGTGGTCTCTTCCCCGCATTTGACAACACTCAGGCTTAAAACCAGCAGATAGCAACGTCTTCTGTATTCTTCCTCCTCTGCTCCAAGGACAGAGATCAGATTCAGTTTCATTGTGAATCTTTCACATTATTGCCCGTTTGCTAGAGCCTGCAGTCCAACATAACAAGTTCTCTTTGCCCTGACTGGCCTTTCATACCAAATCCAAAACAACACTTAGGCATCCAATTCCTGGGCAGTCACTTACAAACACAAATATTTTCACTGTATTTAACCCTGTTAAGCAACCAAATACACAACTACATCCTGGCTACAGCACTCCAGTGACTTCAACAGAAGAAAATGGAAAAAAAAAAATAGGTGAGCTGAAGTCTCACATGCTGGAAACAGCCTGAGCCTTTTGTTACATACACCTAGGGAAGAAATCTTCCCAAAGAAACACAGTACAGTACCCTGCCCTTATCTTGGGCCCTTAAGACTGATTAGCCTTGTAGGTCTCAGTGCTTGGTCTCAGAGCAAGCACAGCTGCAATCAAAACACGTATCAGGTGCTGAACGGACCTCCTATATTGTGGTCTACAGGTTTCAAATGAAAAAATAAAAGCACTACAGCAGGTAACACTACTCTGGTGAATTTTGCTGAAGAGGACAAAAGCAGCATACACAGAAAGAGACAAAAGGCAAGTGTGGCATCACACACACTACACCTGAGGGCAATGTGGACATAACTCTGAAGAGCATCAACTGACCTGGAATTTTCATGTGGAGACAAACATACTTCACCTGTGATCTCATCTTAGAGTGTTATCAGCAGGTACCCTACTCCACAATGCAATTCTGTGAGAAGTTAACACACTCTACCCTTATAAACCCTGGATTTTTGACAAGAGAGGTGATTTCCTGTAATATGTAGTGTTGTACTGCTGACCAGGTGAGCTCCAGAACTATACTCCTGCCTCCGTCTCCCCAATACCAGGAGAGGAAGTTAATTCCTATGCTGCAATCAGGATCTGTTTATACAACAAATTTCCTAGAGGGGACACAGCCCCACAAAGCTGAGAGCTCTAGGACTTTTCCAGAATGTAGTACCTCTTACCTGTACCGCAACTGTCACAGTGTCAAGAACAATGCGAGAGTTGGAAAGTCCTTTTAACTGGCAGACAGGCCACTAGGCAAATACATTATGGTCTGATATAGCTAGAACAGCATGGGCACCCTTCTCAAGGCAAATACAAGTTGTGGAAGGAAACTACAACAGACCTCATGCTGATTAAAATAAGCAAACAGGGTTTAAAAAACAAAAACAACCTCTCAATGCCACACTGGGAACCTGCTAATACCATTAGAATGCAGTCTGGCTGCAGCACAGTTTCCATGCTACAGTGTCAGGGATTAAAAATCCATTTGCCCTGACCCTTTTACATCATCTCTTGCATGAATTAGAGCATGGCTGAGGAACATGATTACAACAAAGCCCAAGTCAGTTGTAGGTCAGGGTACAATATTACTATCCTCTGAGCAAACCATTCTTCTGAATGAAATATCCTGAGCAACCAGCTCCAGCCCTACAAACACTCTGGCACTGGAGTTTTCAGGACATCTCCTATTCAAGTGCTAGCCCATGAAGCTGTGCTTCTGGTGACAGCAAAGTCTTAGTTTTTCTGCTGCAAATAAAACTTAAGAAGCAATTTGAAAATTCAAAACTCACTGTAGTAATGGTCTTGGTATTGTAAACTAACCAAGTAAAAGGCAAACAATTCAAGCTCTGGAATCATGCAACTTTACTTCCATTCACAGCAGAATCAGGACTTCCTACGCAATCTCAGCAAACTCTTCATCCCTCTGATCCCTGGAATCATCTTCCCACTCAGTAGCACAACTTTCACTACAAGTATGTGGATTCAGTGCAATCACTGCAAAGGCCACATAAACACACAGAAAACAGACTGAAATTTAATGCATATTGTGTTATGTGGTAGGAATAGACTTAAGAAGCCAAAAGGTCCCTTTAACTGACTAAGGTCTACCATATGGGAATTGAGATGAATATAATGAACCCATTCCGAAAGTTAATTTGAAATTCATCTAAAATTCAGGTTTGTTCCCAAAAAAATCAGCTTTCTGCTCCCTATTTTTCAGCTCACAAAGGTGACACAAGTCTTAACACCCTCACGTGTATCATGCATCTGCTTTGAGCCCTTTCCCCACTCCTGCTGATTATCTGAAGAGTAAATGAATGGATTCCTCTAACAGGAAAGAGGTATCCTGACATGCAGGAACACATCCTTCTCAACACATCTGCCCGCATCACTCTCAGCACTCTCAGGACCAAATTCACACGCTAAGGGCGAGCTGAGCTCTTTGCCACTGACACATGTGGCAGTATTTGTTTTTGCCCCAAGTGGCACAAACAAGCAGCTTTCACATCAATTTCTTTTTGATCCTTAGCTCATCTATCTCAATGTCAATCCAGTCATTGTTTAGGCTTCATATAACAAACATATTGCAATATTGTAGTTCATATTTGCAAAATAATGAACAAAAAAAATAAGTCCTTTTTCTTTTCCAACTTTTCTACTGGGAATATTGCCAATCTGTCTCACTCCTCCTCTATTCCCTGATCTCAGGCAATTAATATCATGCCTACAGCTACATTCCTCTTTTTAAAAGGTTCCTTCTCTGCTTGTTTGCACTTTTCAGCTCTGCTAAAACAGATAGCTTTAGAAGCCCAGCAGTTCAGGAGCAGTGATTATCAAAACACTTTTAGTGACAAGAGTTCAGAACCGTTAGTGATTTAAAACTTGAATTAGAGATACTAGCTTTAAGTTCTGAATTCCCTTGGTGATACACAACTCAACTTGTAGTACCACTCAAATATTCACTATCTTGGATTCACACTTCTTTTTTTTTTAAACTGAGGCACAGCGCCCTCATATGGTTCTGAAACAAAGACTCAAGCTCTAAGCATAGTAACAACACCCAAAGAACTCTTTCTTCAGAGAAACTTAAGCTGAAGGCCCTATACTAAGGAATTAAGCGCACTTCCATGACTATTAACTGGAAATCTATGCTCCAAGTCTCAATGACTTTTAAAAGTGCTTTTAAGTTATCAAGAAAATTTGCAAGCTGACTTCTCTGTTAAGTATTTAAATCCTTCTCACCTCTTTAGCAAGAACATCAGCTTGTCAGGAGAAGTCACCAGGGCAAGGCCTGAACCATGGATCCAGTCCCCTCAGAGAGTTCAGGGCAGCCCTATCCTGCTCCCTAAAGCGTTCAGCCCACCTTCCTCAAACTTCTCATCCCAGTCACATAGGCAGCACAGCAGAGTTACTCAAAAATGCTACATCCTCAGAGAGGGCTCATCCGGACTGGGAAAAGGGGCTCCCAGCCACTCGGCCACTGGTTCTTGCAACAGTGCTGGACTATGGGGCATCCCAGCAGTGGAGCTCCTGGGTAGGTGCCCATAGACAGAGACGGGGCAGAACCAGCATCCCGCCGAAGAGCCCAGGCCATGCAGTTGCGCACACCTGCTATGGGCAGGGGCACGACCAGGTGGCCATCGGGGCACCCAGAAAGGGGCCAAGAAGGGGGATAAAGAGACACTCCCCCACACCATCCCCAGGCTCCATATGGCACCACAGTGACAGCAGGAGGGTGATGATCGGGGGACCCCCTCCCATGGGGAGGAGCGAGCCCCAAGGGCTGCTTCTCGCCCCGCTTGCTGACAGTTGCAGCCTCGCGCGCAGGCACAGGGGAGGTCAGTACCAGCCCGGCGCAGGTGCTGAGCGAGGCGGACGAGTCGCTGCGGTTGAGCACGTGTCCCGTGTAGAAGCAGAGCCGCTCCGCGGGGTGCCGCCGGGTCGCCCCGCCGCCGCCGCCGCGCTGCTCCACGGCGAAGCCGCGCGCCAGGAAGCGCGAGTCGCGCCGCAGCTGCACGTAGAGCTCCGCGCCGGCCACGGGCAGG
>VWPW01006103.1:422221-485844 GCA_013389825.1 Crypturellus undulatus
CGCCCGCGGCAGCGCCCGCCGCCGCCGCGCGCCGGGCGGCAGCAGGTGGATCTTCTCCAGCGCCACTCGCTCCGGGATCACCACCTCGGGCTCCGCGCCGCCGGCTGCGGGCGACAAGGAGAGAGAAAGAGGTTGAAGCGGCCACCCCGCCGCCCTCCCCGTCCTGCTGCGGGCTCCGCTGAGAAGCGCCAACAGGCAGTGAAGCCAAGGGATTTTATTTCCCCCGCTACATATGTGCGTATACACACGCACACACACATATATATACGCATACATAAATAGTACAGTCAAAAATGTGCAGGGAAAAGAGAAATAAAGCAAACGCTTGAGCTACTTGCATCATTAAAATATATAGAGAGAGGGAGCTCAGACACAAGCATCGCATTTCACCAACCCCAATAAAAATCTGCAGGGAGAAGGGGAAAAGCAGAGCGAGGCGAAGCGGCAGCCAAGGACAGTCAGCAGCTTTCCACATGAAACGCTACAGCGGCGGCAGGACAGGGAAAAAAGCCAGTTCAAAAGCGCGGAGCCCCCCTCGCGCCGCGGCCGGGAGCCGCTGCCTGCCCCTGCCGGCGGCGGCTGCGCGGCGCCGGGGGGAAGCGCTACCTGTGCCGGCGTCCAGTCCCCAGAGCAGCAGCAAGAAGGGCAAAGCGAGAGGCAGGACGCAGCCGTCAAACATCTTATGGCAGCGACGGGAGCTCCAGTGAGCAGTGCATGCGGCAGCGGCGTAGCCCCGACCGGCCTGCGCCCTCCCCGCCCTCGGAAAAAGTGCTCGGTGCCGCCGACAAGCGCGACGCGGTGGGCGCGCGGCCCCGCCCCCGCGCCGCGCTCATTGGCGCACGGGCCCGCCAAGCACCGCCTCGCGCCCGCCCATTGGCTGCGGCGCTCGAGCGCAGGGGTAAATAGCTGGGTGGCGCGCAGAGGGGGCGCACGTGTGGGGCGGCAGGTGGCGCCCCGGGCCGGTTGGATCCGGCTCCAGCCGGCTGCGCTGGGCGGGAAGCGCCGCCCAGGCACTGGGCACGTGGCGGTGCCGTGTGGTGCCGTGTGGTGCCGTGTGGTGNGGGGGCGGCGGGGGCGGGCGGGGGCCGGCGGGGGGCGGCGGGGCGCGGCGGGGTGCGGCGGGGTGCCGCGGGGTGCCGTGTGGTGCCGTGTGGTGCCGTGTGGTGCCGTGTGGTGCCGTGTGGTGCCGTGTCCCTCCCTCACACCTCCTTGACCAACAAAACCCTCAAAACGCCTTTTCTCCCCATTTTATTCAAACGTTCTCAACGTCACTCACACTGACGTGAAAATGCTACTAAAAGAACGTTACTGCTTCTACCTTTCCATGCATCCCCAATCCCAGGAACTGTGACAAAACCCGCCTGTGGCTGCTGAAAGCTGCAAGGTCACCTCTGTCAGCACATGTCTGACCAAACCTGCACCACAGCCACGTCTCCTGCTGCCTCGTGCCACTTGGCTTCCTGCCTTTTTTATAGCCAGTTCTCCAAGAGCTGCCACTGGTTTGTTGCCTATGGAGCTGTCTGAAATGTTCAGGCGTCTGGTTAAGCACTGAAGATCTCACTGACCTCAGCTGAGCTTGCTGTATATCCTCCTCTTCATTACTACAAGAATTGCCTCCTTATGTCTCAGATCACCAGAAGATCAGAGAGATCCTGTGTGTCCTCAGCTGTCCAGGGCAATTTCCAGCAATGGAACGATTTCTACAGGTATTTGATGGGCTTTGGTCGGGTCCTGTGCTCCTGCCATGGCTGAGGCTTAGAAAGCAGTAAAGACACGATGTGTCAGCAGCTTTAACTGCTGCCGAGGACCAGAGCAGTGTCCTGAAGTTTAAACTTCTGCAAAAATCTGCAACTTGGTTGCTGAAATCTTAGCTGAAATCAAAGGAAGACCCATAAAAGAGTGTGAATGGCTCTGGCAGATCTCAGCGTGGCACTTGCACAAAAGCTGTCCGAGGTTGTTCTGACCGCGGTAATGGCTGTGGGATGGGGGAATCACATTTGGGTGCTCTTCCCTGCTAGATCCGACAACTTGGGGAGTGCTAAGACTTGGGATGTTTGAAACTAGGAAAAGACTGATGTGAGCACTGGAAAAAAATGCTTTGCATATATCAAATGAGCGCAAAATGGAGGGGAGAATGAAGGAGGGCAATTCAGGATGATTTTGACAGTATTGTGAGCCAAGATTTCCCCTCAGAAAACTTCCCCAAATGAGGTCCCATCCACTTACATGGTCCCCTTCACTCACCAGGCAGATTCAGACTTCAGCAAGACAAAGTAGAAGAGGGAATAAGGCAGAAACCATCACACAGGATTAGTTTCTCTCTTCCTTCACCTAAATCTATCTCTTTACTAAATTCAGACAAATTATTCTCAACCTCATGTCTGGGCCTTGTCCACCTTCTTGCAAATGTTTGCAACCAACACTCCATGGCGTCAGTCGAGGTCCTGGTATGGAGGATGATCAATAGAGGCTGTTGGAGACCTGGATCGTCAAGCTGCCTCTAGCCCTTTCTGCTTTTGCAAAATCTGAGCAAACCCAGCACCAGTGGTTCAAAATCATTTTCTTAACAAGAGATCAGCTGGGATTTAGTTGCTTGGATTCTCTTCAAGTTTAGTCTGCTCTCTAATGAAAAATGAATTATCACAGCAAAAGGACTGGCTAAGAACCTATTCAAATGGGAGGAGAACTCAGTCTGAGACCACCTCTCCGTGTGTCAGTACTGGCTTTTCCTGACATGTCTGAACAAACCTTCAGTCCGTGGATTTCTCTGCTGGCCTGGAATGAACCAGCATCCAGGCCATTTGCGAAGGGGGCAAAGCTGATGCCTCATCTCCTCCCTCCCAAGCGCCTGACAAGGGGTTTTAGATTTGCTTAATTTCTTGTAGATCCTTTCACCCATCTAACAAAGTCCTCAGCCAAAATAATAAAATATTACAGAGCAAAAGCAAATGTAATAGTATGGGGGGAAAGGGGCAGAACTAAAAAGAAGTCTTTATTCATAGTGTTCTTGTGGCTCCTACAGTACTTGAAAATCAGCACTGCACTGGTAGAGAAAATGAGTGTTTGCATGGACATCCCTGTGCCATCAGGCTCCCAGAAACCACCCACGTGNACTAAAAAGTCTTTATTCATAGTGTTCTGGTGGCTCCTACAGTACTTGAAATCAGCACTGCACCGGTAGAGAAAATGAGTGTTTGCATGGACATCCCTGTGCCATCAGGCTCCCAGAAACCACCCACGTGGTGCTCCCTTCCTCTCACTCTGCCTTTATCTCCGCACATTCCTACAGATGCAGCGCTCGGCTCCATGCAGTTCGGCATCGTGGAGTTGCAGGGTATCCTGGCAGGCTGCAGCCCCAGCAGCGGGAGCAGCATCGCAGTCAGGCCTTGGTGTTTTGCAATTCTTATCAATAAGGATAATTCATGAAGCAGAATTAGGCCGTGGTGCTATTGCAGCATGTGCAATTTTTCCTCTGTCCCCAGTTCACAGACAGGTTTCCTCCTCACCATCAGACCGGATTTGGCCCTACAGTTTCTAAGAAGCAAACCCTCTCCCCTTTGAAGCTCACGTTTTATTTTTTAGCAATTTTAAATGGATGATGAGGAAGCCAAGTTTCATGGCCATTATTGAACAGTTAATAACCCTTTGGAGACGGTCGCCATGTGTTATATACATCTTCCCAAGCAGTCCTTTGGCTTCCTGCCTGGAAAATGCCATCATGCCAAGGGTTAATTTGGCCATTACTCAGCCCTCTCCCTGCTCCCCAGCCACCTCACTGGGGCCCAAGGGTGATCTCCCTTCAGACCCTCACCTCACTGCAGTCTTTAGGTAATTTCCCTTCCCTTCTGCATGTGACACCTGCATGTGACCGCAGGGTTTGGACAGGTTATCAGAGGAACCTACTGGGTGCTGCTTTTGCACATGCAAATCCTCCCCAAACAAGCCAGAGACATCGCAGTGACAACTGGGAATCAAGAGAGGCTCTTTTGTCTCTTAGAGCAAACAGTCAAATAAACACAAGTCATTCAGTGTTTTTCCAGGGGTGAGTTTCCTGCCGATCAGTCTTGCATAGTTGACAGAGGGTTTCATTAAAGCTTCTTCCTTAGAGAGTATTTAAGAGCAGGCTCCCTTCTGTGGAGTCTCCAGTGTCTAGTACCACTGAGGCAGCTCTTTGCAGAGGCACTTGCAAGGTCTTTCTTTTAGAAACCTCAATGCTCCTGTGCTTGTGTGAGGAAGAAAATCTCTGTCACGGTTGGCTAAAAATAGACAACCAATTCGTAAGCTCCTGGGGGCAAGAAGGAGCAGACAGGAAAAATCTGTGTCACCTCAAAGGCCCAGAGGGAGAGCAGAGACTCTGGTACCTCTGTCTTTCTCAAGGGAACTTGCAGCCAATTGCAGTTAAGGTAAATCCTTGGCAGGAGACCTGAGCCTGCCTTTCTCACAGGGATATTTATTAATGGGCTATTGGGGCTTCTTTTTGTCAGAGGAGTTTGCTTGGGTTGAGATGCATCAGCCCCACAACGAGCGCATTGCACGTGGGGATGTTTGCAGCTTCCCTCCAAACGCTTCCTCTCAAGAGCCCTCACAGCTTCACCCAGCAGCGATGGGGAGAAATATCCTATTTCCATGGTGTACAGGGGAAAAAGACACATATTCCTGTGAGACAGGGGTTGAAGAATGGGCTGAAATCCCAGGTCGCTTGACACCTGCCCTGTGGCAGAGGAGATGCCAGCATGCCAGCGTGGTGCCACCGCTGCCTGCACAAATGCAGCCCTGGCCATTTGTGCTGCCCATGAGCCAGCACCCTCGGAGGCAACCAGACCTCCCAGCGCATCCTGCTTCCCCGGGGCAGATTTTCAAAGGGATCAGGAGGCAGCGCTGTGGACAGCAGAAAATCACGTCACGCTCCTGCTGCTGCGGCTGGGCAAAGCTGCTAAATATAAAAGAACGAGTTCACAACTGAGCAACCGCTGTTGTGAACTGAGTGGCAGGGAGCCAAGGAAGCTGCTCCTGCCAGGGCTGCCAGGCAGAGCTTTGCACAGCGGCATCCCAAATGGGAATGGATCACTGCCTCCATCCTCCCCATGCTGGGGTTTTAAACACAGACAAGGCTAGTGCAGGCCCTGCCGGTATCTGGGAGCAGCAACACAGATAGCATCACCCGGGCAGTCCTGATGAGCCACACGTCACTTCCCAGGCATGCGGCAACCCCGGCACAAAGGAAAGAGCTGCTGTTGTCTGAGGCTGACCCTAAAGTTCAGCAAGGCTTTTCATGAAGTCCAGTGTTGCCACCTCCTACGATGTTATCAGGAACCTGGGAATAGCTGGCACTTTCTTTTGTTCGGTTTTATGGTTTGTTTGGGTTTTTCCTCTCCAAGCTAGTGGCTCCTAGAGTTGCAGGACTCTGATTGCTCATTTAACTCTGTCACTGTATGTCTGACCCTGCAGCAAGCTGGCCAACGTGAGCTGTGAGAGGGCTAGAAATCATAAGCACAGGGAACAAACGAAGAGGTTCCCAGCTGTAGGACTGGCTCAAATCATGCTGTTTCAGAGGGTGACTGATTTTTCTTTCATGATTTTTCTTTCAGTGTGGAGGGAGATTTTTTGAGCACCGGGAGCTGTGAGCAGCAGAGCCCTTCTCACAGACTCCACCACCCCTTGCCTGATCCTTCAGCTGGTTGCATCCTGCATCTGCTCTCATTCCACTATGAAAGTACTAATGCACACTTAAAACTCTCTTCCAAATCTCTTCTTATGTCTTTACCACTTCTCTGTTGAGCTCTCCGCTCAACGGCTGTTGCAGTGCTGCCTCCTGCCAGGGCTCTGTGGTGGGTTTGGGAGCGCTCAGATGGTTTAGGGATGACAAAACCCCGATCTCAACCTGTGCTTATGTCCATCAGGGCCACACAAGGCTCCCACCATCACCAGGACATGTCCAGCATGTGGGGCTGGGCCATCCTCAGGTCGCTCCCAAACCCTGGCAGGGAGGCAGCTGCCCACAGCTCAGCTTGACACCCGCTGCAGGACGTTCTCCCAGTGCCACCTCAGTTATTTTCTTATTAAAGCTATTTCTTGGGACTCCCAAATCCTTGGATCGTTCTGCCCATGATGTGCAACCCTGTTTAGATTTACAGGATTCTGTACAAAAACCCTCTCGGTCTCCACCCCTGCTTGAGCTCACAGGTTAATGTCCCTACCGTGAACATGCACACACTGAGCCTGGGCCAAACCTTCTTCCCTTGGAGTTTCACTTTATTGTCAGCAGAGGTGGGAAACATGGAGCATGGCCAACCCTGCCTCCTGCAGGGTCTCTCTCTGCCAGAATGTCACCGGCTTGAGGTGGACAGTCTGCCCCCTGAGGTGAGCTGGCAGAGAAACCCATATCATCCTGGGCATTATGATCCTTATTTGTGTGCAAACATGAAAGATCCAGGCCAGTCTGAGGCACCGTTCACTAGTGGCCTAAAGCTTTGAGATGACAAATTGGCAATTTTGATAGACAAAAAGCACTAGCAAGGGAACAGACCCAGAAGAGCGTGGCACTTGTTGCACAGAGGGCAGCCCGGTGGAGACTGCCAGCTGTAAGAAAAGGTCTTGCACCCTGATCTGCAATCAAGTCCCTGTTGTCAAGGGTAAAGAGGTGGGCAAGTACACTATGGGGAGCGGTGTCTGAGCAGGGAGCAGTGTCCTGCTATTGCCACCTCGTGGGCCCTTGCAGCAACAGCCAGGTAAGGCATATATGTGTTTTTAACAGCAGATGCACTCCTGGTAGACAGTGACACTTTCTCATGACTGTGCACAGAGCCCAGTGCTATTCGGGGCTCTTTTAAGGGAGCTATCCCTGGGAACCAAGGGAAGGCCTGGGTTATGATTAGGTGAGTTATGATAAATGCCACTTATCATTCACCTCTCTAGAAAAGTGGCCTTTGACTGGCCTTTAGCATCAGCAGCTCCAACTTTGCTGAGATTTTGAACGGTGCAGGGCTGAGGACAGGGCTGCTGCTGCAAGCAAAGCTGCTTACCGGGAAGGGACCACTTTACTAGGGGCGCTTTCCCAAGAGGAACATGGCTAGTGAGGGCAGAGCTGGCTCCACATGAATGCCCTGCATGCAGGACATCTTGTTTCACAGGGAGGATTTTGCCCTGGGCCATGGAAGGAGGATGTGATGAGGCTGTATCCCACTCCAGGTAGCTGGAGAATGGAGCTACTGCAGTTTGGTACTACCACCCTGCCGCTTTTCATTTTACTCGGTCATTCCAGGTCAGGAAACGCTTCTCATTGGCATCACTGGAAAAGCTCCTGAGGCTTCGGTGCAAATTTGATCATTTATTTCATTGCTAAACTCAAGATTTTAAACCAGCTTCCCTTGTGGTAGGAAAAATGCCTGGGAGCTGTTTCTTTCTGCTCCAAGCTCACTAATATTCTATGGCTACATGAACGTGTTTCTTGCACTTCAAAGTCACTGTGCCTAGAGTTTACACTTGTTATTCCACTTCATGTTTCTGGCTTTGAAATGGTTATGGGGTCTCCTCTGAATGCTTTATGGGGTAACACAACTCCAGAAGAACAGAGCTCTTTCCAGCTGAGTAAATAGAAGATATTTTCATAAATTTCAGGCCTATTGGAACATCAACATCATCATCCTACATGGGTTGTTATGACTTTGTATTTGCAAAGTCATATGTTGAAGCTTAGACCTGTGTTTTCAGCCTTGTCTTCTAATAAGCAAGAAACTTCAAGTAATCCCACAGAGGGTACTTCAGTTTAACTTCAGTTAAACAAACTCTCAGAGCCCTTCTTGAAGCTCTCGGTGAACATTACATTGCTTTGATCACATCCATTCCCTGACTAGGAACCCCATTCTTTGACAAGGGATTAATGCCAGAACTTTATCTCCTTCTGCTGCCTAAGATCCTGACACACATGGATGACAGGATGGAAAGGGGAACTATTTTTTTTCCTGCAAGGATCCTTGTTTTCTGGCCACTGTTTTTTCCTACTCTACCACTCCCCATCATATCCCAACACTTGTGGACATTCTGCTCTCATTTGTGGCCAAGTGTCTTACCTTGGCACCACATGCAAACACGGCTGCTCCTGCAGAGTCAAGGCACACATGGGACACAGAGCAGGTTCTGCCGAGCAGGTTCAGCAGCAGTGCAGGTGACCAAAAGCCTGCGAGTGGCAAGGAGGATGGCAAACGGGATGGGGAATGGGAGTTCAAAGAAATGATCCAAAGTTAAACAAGTTCCTCCCTCAGGGTGTGCCCAGCTCCTGCAGCACAGAGCTGTTCACTGTATGTATCAGTGACCAAAATACCGAGACCCAGTCCATGATAACACCTTTCTTCCCCAAAAGGTGATTCAGCGCATGAAGGACACTACCCATCCTGCTAGCGTTTGGCGCGGGCATCTCTCAGGAACAGAAGGTGCTGCCCTCACCTTGCGCAGCACCTCCTGTAAACCAAGTAGTGTCATGCAGAAAATAGGGAGCGAGAGAAAACACTCCCTGCTGAAGAGCTGAGCTGTGGGAAGCATCAGCTGTCTAAGAGGATCCTTCACGCCTGCGTCGGTAAGAGGAGCCTGCATCCCTGCAGGCCCGACACCCTGGCAACCCTCTGGCTCTGAAGCAGGAGCATGGGTAGGTTCTGCAGGTAGACAGGAGCGTTGGTAGGTTCTGCAGATAGACACCATGATCTGTGAGGAACACGGGTGTCCTGTGTGACTTTGGAACAGGCTGCTCAGAGGGGTCGTGGAGCCTCCTTCTCTGGAGATCTTCCAAATCCACCCAGATGCCACCCTGTGCCACGTGCTCTGGGTGTCCCTGCTGGAGCAGGGGTTGGACTAGATGATCTCTAGAGGTCCCTTCCAACCCAACCATTCTGGGATTCTGTGATTTGAGACACGCCAGAGACTAGGTCTTGCAGAGTCTGTAGCTCAAACTCTAAGGAAGAAGAACCCAGCTCTATACGGGATGGACAGAGCAGGAGGAAGCCCATATACCTTACTGGAAAATGAAAACAGACTGGGAGGTTTTTAGTGATTTTGAGCACAACCAGTAAAATGAACTCAGAGTAATTAATTCTCAGCCCATTTGCTGTTCCACAAAGACAGGCTCCCCAACCCTTGGGTGGCCACGAGCCAGCAGACCATCTCGCCGGCTTTCCCCAACCCGCCTGTGTTCTCACTCTCAGCATGGACTTCATTTCTAGTGGCCGATTATCTGTTTTCCTTCAAACCCACAGCTGGGGGAAGTGCCCGTGGGGTTGCTGTTTTCCTTTCTAAATCAGCAAGTTTTTTTGTTGTTGTTTTTTTTTCTTCATGGTTTGCAACTTGCTCATAGCCAAAACTCACAGATCCCCATTTGATTTGTTTTCTATAAATTCCATTCTTGCTCATGAGCTTAAAAGGATGAATAAATTCAGGTGACAAAACCAAAGTATTCCACGCAGTTCATTATTTGAGTTGTAGCATCTTTGTTTGTTTGCAAAGAGAAGCCCATGATTAGAGACAGAAAGTCAGAATCTTAGTGAACTTCTTGACAAGAGACAGAAATGGAAAAAGATAAGAAATACAGCACAGCTTTTTAGCTGATACAAATCAGCCTAGCTCTCTTGTTTTCGATAGACCTTTTCTGCTTTGTGTACTTCTGCTGCAGGGTGCTGAGGACTAGTCATTTAGGTAGCAATCCCAGGGCAATCTAACTTCGTGCTGGCACCTCAGACTGCGTACGAACAGAAGCACTTCAGAAAAATAAAACAGTTCTCTTGGTAATTGCAAATTATTCAAACATTTCTGTAACATTGATAGCTTCATAAACAGTACTAATATGAACAACAACCGAAAAAAAAAAAAAAGTAATGGTAATATAAAAAATACCTAGCTGGCTTTCTCAGGGAATGGCTCCCATTGCATGTTGCACTATTTGTGAATGTTTCTGTCACAGCATAAATCTTGACTAATACGAAATGGATACAATGATGTGCCCATTTTGATTCCTCTCCGATCATGAATTGTCCAGGAAAAAAGAAGTAAGATTTTTTTCCTCAGTTATCTGTGATTAAAACATTATTGGACAAACAGTCCTTTCTGCACTCTAAGAGTTAAGACTCTTGTCCAGTCTGCACGGTGGTGCAGGTTTGCTGCGTGGTACAGATGGGTTTGCTGTATATTTGGTGGCTTACTGTCTTAAGTCTTAGAATTCACCTTCAGGAGATGAAAATTTTCTTAATATATTCTTTTCTTCTCACCCCCAAATTTGCCTAAACATGGTATTTGTGAAGATATTTATCTGCCTTTTCCTGTTCCTGTAAGACCTTAGTTTTCACATCTATACAAAACAACAGGTCTTACAGCTATCTTGGATACCTGCAATTCTGACCCTGCCGAACCCACCGTTTGCTTTAGGTGATGTAGCAAGTACTTAACAGTTCCAATAAATCTGCAGCATTTAAGGTATTCTTGACAGTTGTGCAAGGTAGCACAGTGCTACACGGCCCCTACCAAGGGCACTTGGCCCGCGCGGCCCCAGCGCTGCTTCCAGCTACAAGGACCAGGGCTGCTTCTCCTCCACCGCAGATTTGCCCTCCTGTTTTCAGAACGCATCAGGCCATACTCTTTCCTCTGCATAATTCTCTCTGTAGAAAAGCACAAACACTTAGGATATTGCATGGTCCAAAATTACTTTAATCCCCAAATCAAGTGCAGTTGAATTCAACAGGCCGTTTTCATACTGCTCGCCTCCATAGCAAACTCCTCCTTTGCTTAGAACAATAGAGAAAACATTTTTTTTCTTCATATATGAGATCCCCAACATTTCCCGTTCTTTCAAATGCTTCAGTTACTGAGTTACATCCCCTTTGCCAAGGACATCTTGAGAAAACAGGTCAGTCTGGGAGAGCTTCCTGCAGGTCGTCAAGTTCCTGCAATGCACCCTGGAGGAAGGAGTCCTTCACAGCGTAGGGCTCCGTGTACAGCAGGCGGCCGTGGCAGGGGTTCCCGGGCTCTCTACCCACTGCTGGACACGGCTCATCAGAAGATCTCAGCGATCACAGAACCACATGCTGAGGACAACCTCTCATCCTGAAGGCTAAGACACAAATCACCGAAGACCTTGTGAGTTAAACACACCTGGAAACGAGATGGGAGCCCCCCTGCTTGGAAGGCCCAGGCTCTGTGCAGAGGACTGCAGGCTGCTGTGCTCTGTATCAGCATCAAAACGTGGGTGTTCCAGCATCAGAGGAGCTCACAGATTTCAATGTAGCAACAAACCCAGGGTACAACCCCTGATAATTAATTCTAGAGGCATTTTGGTAAGAGAGCTGGTACAATGTCCCCAGTTCCTCCACTTCTTAGAGCATAAAGCAGGCTGGAGCCTCAGCCATATCTGCGCAGCCAAGCCAGGCTCTAGCCGATGCGATTCACTATTACCAAAATGAGGAGAGAGTGAAATCCAGGCATCCAAATTGATCCAGGTATAAAATAAATAGACAATCCTAATCATGTGGCCTTTCTTGCTAGCCTTGCTCCACCCGTCTCCCTCCCAGTAACCATATCCATGCAGTGAATATACAGGAACAAAACAGAATTTGGCAGACTTGCTCCGGAGGAAAAAATCATTTAATGTCATTTTGTGGGAACACCTCACAAAAAAAAAAAAAAAAGATGAGCTAAACTTTTAAATTTCTGAGCTGCAGATGTGTCCAGAACAGCCTTTTTTGATGAGGATGTAAATTAAGACGTAAAGACTAAAATAGTATCTTTTGACCACTGTGAAATTTTTCCCACATAAAGTAATTTGGGCTCTTAACGGAGTTCACGCTGCTTACCACAAAACATCTGTGAATGAAATTGCTTGGTAAAATATAGCTTAGGTTGAAAAACTACGTTAGAATCAACGGGACACTAAATGATCTGACACTCTTGAGCTTTGACCTTGTTGAGCACTGTGAGAGCGGAATGATCAGCTCGTTCCAGGTAGGTTTTCCAAACACTGAGAAATGCTTCAGAAAATGGGTCATTAACACATTTTGTCATGTTATGCAATTTTTCCCACCCCTCTAAACTGGGCTTCTTTCCAGGTCCAGTAGCCAACAATAAATCAATCACAGTCTCTCATAAGCCTTTTGACTTAAGTTTTATCCTGCAGGTCTGGTTGAAAACAGAGCAGAACCCACTGCAGGAGGTGACGCAGGAGACGGCTAGTGGGGACTGCTGTTCAGAACAGGATGTTTGCTCGACCCGCAGCCGTTCTTGGTGCCGTTCTTTGTGAACTCCTCCTCATTATCTGTAAACGAATCTTCCTCCTCTTCATCACTCCGCTCATCTTTCAAATCCTATGGAGAAGAAGGCACTGTGAGCGTATTTCATGTCACATAAATTACAGGATTGCTACCATCAGTGCAGTGCAAACCTTTCGAAAAGGCCTACAGGTGCCTGCGGTCTCAGAAGTGCCGCCCAAAGCCACCTCCCAAGAAGGCTGGGGCTGGCACCCAAGCCAAGGCCACATTGCAGCGCTTTAACCTTGTGCAGCCCAGCACTCTTCAGACTAAGCTTCCTCCATGACCTTGGCCCAGGCACTTGGCCTCTTCTCTGTTTCCATTCTCGCTTGTAAAGTTGTGAGCAAGCCCTGGATGCTGGGGGATTAGCAACTGTGAAGGGTCGGGAAGATGAAAAGGACATCGTATAAATGCTAATTGTGAGGAACACACTAGTTAAAACACAGGATTTGAGAGGCTGGCTGCCTGACGGGTAAGCCCAACAGTGGCTGGTTGTGCCAGCAACTCTCAGTATTGCTCCGAGAGACTTACTGAGCCTGCAAGCTCGTCCCTGCCCCACGGTGTGTGTCAGCCCTGCTCTGTGTACATCACATCTACGTTTGCAGAGGAAGGCCACGTTCCCTCCAGCTGGGTCCTGGGGGTATCCCTGGTACCCCTGGTATCACTGCAGAGGGAATTGCCAAGGAGACGGTGACGGTTGCTTCACTAGCAGGAAGGAAAGAGGGTCAGAAGGACAGTCTGCCCTTGAGGGAAGCCCTACCCAGCCATACAGGAGCAGCTTCCAGTACTCGGCCGTCATTCCTCATACCTAAACGGTCAAACATGGCAGTTGTTAACGAATGTTTCTGCCGCACAGAGACAACTCTGTGTCCACACAGATATTTAACAGTAAAGCTGGGGAAGGCAGAACAGATCTGTACTGTGCAGGACAGCGAATAAAATCTAACATTGCTCTCCTTTCTCAAGGCCTACCACAATCTGGGCCCTACAATTCACTCACGCTTTTGGTTGAAACACAGAAGGCTTTGGCATTCAACCCAAAGTCTCTATTTCTCTTTCAGCGCAACAAGCTTAGAAGAGCGGTCCCTGCCTCTCCCCATGACTCCGTGCACCAACTGACAGGTCCTCCACACACTCGAGGCAGGATGACCCAGCAAGGGACTGGGAATCTTTTCAACGCTTCCTTCTGCCTAAGTGGCCAACTGAGAATGGGAAAGAAATGAAAGGAGGCACAAAAGCCACTTTCCCCACCTCTATCTGCTTCCTGAGCCAGAAGGGGTTCCTATGTGTTTAGCAGCGCCACTGGGTTTCTCTTCTAGTGATTTGTCCAGTCTTCCCTAGATCCACATAGACCTGGAGCACACCCAGCGCTCCAGGGCAGGAAGAGCTGCTCATCCCCTCCAGCCATTCTGACAACCACCTCTTTGCTGATAACTTTGTTTTCCTTGCCATCTGCCTGGACTTAAATGAGGCGGGCACAGGCTGCACAGCTTCCTGCTCCAGGAGCAAGTGCCCTGGCCAGTGCTGAGACGAGAACCCCATGTTGTCCCTGCTCACCCCGAATCCGTGCTCCGAATGCTCTCACAACTGCAGCTATTCTGGGTCTTCCTTCAGCACCACATTTATACAGAGAAAATAAATGACAGCTCAATAATTAACTCATGCAATTGCAATCTCATACCCCTTTCATATATTACATTTCTAGCATGATGTATAGAGCTAGAAAGAAAACTAAGCTAAACTCTGTCTCATCAGAAATTATAAACTTCCTGGAGCTTTTCTTTTGCATTTTCCCTAACAACATACAAAGGGTATCAAAACAAACAAACCTTATTGTAAATACTGTAAAATAAACTTGGCATGCCATCACATAGAGAAGAGGAAAGATGGCCTTTCCCACACAAACAATTTATGAGGCTCTGCTTCTTTCAGATCAACTCTCTTGCTCCTGTTTGTTTTGTGATTTGTATTTGCAGCCAAAGATGAATGTTCTGAGAGATCACTTCTTTTGCCACCAGAAATGATTCAGAAATAAATGTACATCAGAGCCGAAGGGAGGGTCTGACAGGCACACGGGCAATGCTCTCATCCTCCCGGTGCCGCCAACGCGCGGGGCGCTGCGAGTCCTGGGCGCGTTGGTTCATCCCGAGCCCCTGCTCTACCCCGCGGAGGCCGCTCGCGTTCAGCCCGTGTGAGAGCGGCCCGGGCCCGGCTTCACTTCAAGCAGCAGCTGATGGGAGGCAGCAGCTCCCGTTCCCCGCGAGGATGCGCCGGTGCCTCAGAACGCAGCGGGAAGCTCACATATCATTTGATTCCCGGTTTTAATGCTGTCAAGCTACATGCTCTGAGAAAAGGCACTAGCTGTAGTAGTTTTAAAACATGTGAATGTTACTGTCCATGACACAACAAATCTCCATATTTGAGATCATGTCTTACGTATTTCAAGGCAGCAGCTGTTAAATTTCTTTGTGGTCTCAAGCAACCCCTGCAGAGCAAATCTGCTTAATTTTGGGACAGAGCACTACTGAAATCCTGATATCGATCTAGAGGGAATCCTGCTGAATCAAATCTAATTTTTTGTCATCTTGCTAATCATGAATCTGCCTGTGTCTAAGTGTCTTGAAAAAGTCGTTGCTCCAAGAGAGTCTGGCCATTTTTAAGCAACTTGTTTAAGTGACTGGAATGCAACAGACGTGAAGACAGGGCTGCCCTTAAACAGCAGTAGCTTCATCTGTAACTGGAAAACAAAACAAATCTGTCCTTGCAAGCTGTTTACAATAGACTATTACAAATATATTAAGATGTTGTAAGTTTGTGTCTCTGTTAACTTTGACCTTCTAAGAATGACAAATAATATGACACTTGTAGGGTTTTTCCCTGCTCTAATGCCAAGATGTTTTCTGTGAGCTCTGCACGTCGTATATTAGAGTTCTGTTTTCCAAACCAAGACTCTGCTCTTACTGTCCCTGAACCATGACAGATGATTATACTACCAAAAACACAAAAGCTGGAAAATTGTAAATGCACCAACCGAGGCCATCATTAATTCCCAATCCCTTGGTTTAGTGGTATCAGCTGCATTTATGATACTTCAGAAGGTTTAGGGTAACAGACAAAATGGATGTCTATATTTTATGTTCTGGATGACTAACCAATTTAATCTTTCTAAGTGGATGAATGGTTTCAAGGTTTATGAGAAGCAACACTAATGCTATAAAGTCTGCAAGAGAGCCATTTGTAGTGAGGCCAAAGCCGCAAACTTCTATAATCTTTTTTCCTTTTGTTTAACCCTTCCACCTGCTGCTCCGTCTGCTGCTTTTAGTTAAATGAACCGATTTTGTTAAGGTAGCTTTGGCTGCTTGTGTTTTACTGCAGTTAGTGTCATTCAAGAACAGTAGAGGAGCTTCAACAAGGAGGAAGGGCCTGATTAAATCAAATGTGCAATACCTTAATAACAGTGACTTCAGCTGAATCTGTTCCCTATTTTTGCTGACATGAGACTGGTATCTAATCTGTTCATCTAAGGGAAAGAATGACCTCCTTTCTCACCAAATTCTCATTAAAAGAAAAGAAAGGAAAACAAGAAGAGCAGAGATGCAAGTGAATTATTTGCAGGCTGAAGTGTGTCCTCATCCTGTTCAAAGTTTCATTATCCAGTCTGACCTCTTGCATAACATGGAATGCGACTCAGTTGGGCTCATCGTGGTGCAAGGCTAACATACATTCCTTACATACATACATAATGGGCTAACATACACCTTACACGGGAAGGCACACACATCGTGTAGGAGGCCCTGAAGGGAAGAGAAATCTACTGGCCTCCTTAGAAGTTTGCTTCAATAACTGCTTGTTCAAACACAGAAACTAGTCCAGATCCACAGGGTTTAAAACGTAGCTTTTGCCTGTTGCCGTGGTCTCCAGTGAGTTAAAAAGCTCTCGCTCTTCTGCCTTTTCTCCACGCTGCAGATCCCCTGGCCCAACGGCAGCGGTAGCTGTGCCAAGTCCAGGGCAGCTCCAAGGGGCAGCCCGGCATTCACCTCCGTGTCCCTTCAGTGCAACCCGGGCTGCACTGATTTCAGTGCAATCATCCTGATTCGTGCTTTTGCTCACTGCCTTTCCCAGATACGGTTATAACAGGAGTCATCATGTCAGCAGAGCAGAAGTGACTTTTCAGTAGTGATTAAAGACCTACATTAGGGCTTTAGGGTAAGTGCAATTCACTCCACGCAATTAGCTGGATTCTTTCAGCAGGTATACACAAAAATAAGGACATTTTTTCTGATTTAGTGAAATTCAAATTTGGGGATTTTCAAATATTTAATTTTAACTTTAACTGGAATTTCCCGACACTTAAAGGTATCTTCCACTACAAGCAGAATGCTCTAAATCTTATACCTTAATTCTACTTTGAGAATAGATCCTGATTTTTCAATGCAAAGTCGATAAATTCCACAGCACCTGCACATATGGAAACAGCTTGCAGTACAAAGATGAAAGCCATTAGCCAGGTCAGCAATCACTGACTCAACTAAAGGAGATAATAAACAGGAGAGATAATAAAAAGTGAGTCCAAATAGATAGAAGGGGGTAATTTTCTAACAACCAGTACTATAAAGCTGACGAACCTCTGAGTTCAATATGTTTAGTTCAACATGAATAATTCAACTCAGCAGACATATGACTTAATATGTCTTTACTTTCCTGTGGAGACTAAGTAATATACATTTGGATTCAAGCAAACCGTTCTGAATTTCCAGCCTGGAAGATTCTTTCAGAAAATATATTTCCCTTTTTAGCCTATACGCACTCCACAACATAAATAATGTCAGTCTGCAGTGGGAGATGTGCTGTGAGCCTTTGCTTTCGGCAGCTTTTCAGTGGAGATGCAGGCTCTCTAGACTAATTATACTGGACACGTTGTGGCCAAAACTCCTTCTATTCAGTCTCTCCTTTCTATGGAATATCCATTCCCCAAGCTTCCCATTGGGAATCTTCCAAGGGCACTCAAAGAAGATGTGTGAAAGACAAAAGAAAAGTCACACTAATTCCACAAATATTGAAAAGCGTAACCTCATAAAACTCGATGTCACTGCTAGAATACGGCCCTGATTTCAACCAAAGGAATAAATTTAATCTCAGCAAATATCACTTGCATTATCACTCAGCACAACACATCTGTAACTGGAGCTGTAATACCTTGACTGTTCAGAAGAAATAAATCATTGTTTACAGTTAATCAAGTGCTCTGTGGTTTCAATAAAGTCTGCTGGCTGTGTTATTGAAATCCACTAGCTAAACCTTGCACTCAAGTGTACGAGGCTTTACGATAATGTCAAAAGCCCAGGAGGTACTGAGTGAGTCATAATGTCCCACTGCTTTTTGAATTATTCCAATTTTAAATCCACAGTTGGCAGCGAAACAAAGAACAGTATAATAAGCATTTGATGCTGTTCTGTATAGTGAACTTCTTGTTACCCTAGGACAGAACTTGCATTAAGTCAAGGAGTCCAATGGTACGAACCATTATCAGAACATGCAATTTCAGTCCTTATAAATGCTTTTTTGGCTACAAAACAGATGATCAGGCACTCACACTTTTCTTACTTAGCAGGGAATGATGCTGCCCTTGGGCTGAATGCTTGGGAGCACCGTAACTGCTACGAATGTGCTCACAGAAGCCGTAGAGCACTGTAAATGCAGCCTGACACCGCAAGTGTGGAATGAGCCAAAGGAGATACTTCTCTCCTGTATTTAAGGATTTAAGGTCCTCATTGCTCGGTGGCAATTACTAAGAGGCACTCTGTCTGCTGCATGAGCTCTCTAAAGGTTTACCCACACGCAGCAAAATTTCAAGCTAATCAATATTTGCTCAAGGTCACCTAGGAGCTCTCTGTAACCACGAGAAAAGAGGTGTCCCCAGAGGGAGGTGGCAGCACTGGGCACAGCAGACTGTGCCCTAAGGAAACTCTAGTCCCTCTCTGCTCTATCTTGGGCAAGACACAGGTTTTTGGTGGCCGAAGCCAGGTGAGGCTCCCAGCCCCACGCACCGCCCGCAGCAAACGCAGCCAGGACTCCGGCCAGCAGCTCTGCTCATTCCCTGTGCTTTGTGCTCATGGTCACTACATTTAATCCTTTGTTTTCCAGGTGACTTCTTCAAAGGTTAGAAGGTATTTAACTCTCTTACTATAATCCTTTGTTGGTGATAAATATTGGCAAGGCATCAAAATTCTGGATGAATAGATAGTGGATGGTCAAAAGAGACTTTTTTTTTTGATTTTTTGGATGATGTGAACTTTACTGTGTCAAAGGTTTTGAGAGTGTTTCAGCACACAGGCTGCTACTTTTAGGATTTCCTGCCTCATTCTCACGTACTAGGGATTACAAGGCAATCTCAGATCTACCCAGGCAAACACATTTTCTCTAAATACAAGATAGAACCATTTCCTTTGTCAACTTAAACTAATCTGCAATTACCTAATGGTAATTCAGACATATCTTTTCCTCTTAATTCAACAGGTTGCAGTCCTGAAAATCCCTCTGAAATTCTCAGAATTGCTCATCCTGCCCAAACTCACATTTCCATCCTCGGCAGCGCCGCTCCAAATGCAGCTTTACCAAACACCCCATCTGCTGCTGTGGAAGCAGTAAATGGAGGGATCAGAAAGTTTTGTAGGAGGCTGAGGTTTTGCTCTGTGGACTGATTTTTGGCAATTGGCAAAATAAATATACTATTATATATATATATATAAGTATAAAAATATATTATAGGTCATATATGTTTATAATATGTATGTAGGGCATGCATATAAACCCAGCAGCAAATGGAACATTTCATAAGTAGCCTGCCAGAAAACTAGAAGATATGAGCAGTTAACAAGGGAAGCCAGAAGAACTGTCAGCAAATGCCCTTCTGTGGACAGCGAGGTAAATCAATGCATTGGAAAGCAAAAACTTGACCAGCATCTGTCTTCTTTCTGCCTTAGGAACCTTTGGGAACCTCAGACTAACGGAACGATTTTGTATGCGGTACATGAAAGCCCCGTTTATGGCATGGATAGTTCCAGAGGCAGAGGAAGCCTCCACACGTCCTGTTTGTTGGAATATTCCAACGTTTGCTGGAATATGGCCGGGGACTGAGCCTGCTCTGGCAGAGTCTCGTGTGCGCTGGGCAGGGCTGGGGAAGGGCCCCTTGTGCCAACTCCCACTTATTCTGCACCTTGGTGTCAGCCCACCTATTCCAACCAGCTGCTCAGGAATAACATTTCCTCCATTTCTCATTAGCTCCCTCCTCCGTAACGATCACAGTGGTGATCCCGAAGCTCCTGCAGTTGCTCCAATGCTGACCCCCTTGCTGGAGTAAAAAGCAGGGTGCTGCTTGAGGCAAAGGCAGGCAAGGCTGCTCCCCGCGGGGTGCGGGACACCCGCGCTGCAGGGGACACCCCTGCATTTCCCTCTTTCACCTCCACAGACTGTGATGGACTGGGAGCTTCAGCCCTGCCTTGCTGAGCTCAATCTGACTCTAACCCCCTGCATCAGCAGGACTCCCCAGTGCCCCGGGGTGCCCCAAGGCCCTTCTTGTTGCCCATTGCTCTGAACAGTGGCCAAACCCCCTCGTATTCTTTCATGCTTTCTTCTGCCTGCCTCTTCCCCCTCGTCCCCCGGAGGAATTTGGCAGGATGAAGCGGGACATGGAGCCAGGCTTTGGGCTTAACGAGATTGCTGGAGCAGAATGGGAAATATGCAGATGAAAGAAAGTCATAACAGGAAGTAATTTCCCTTTACTAGGGCACGAGCCTTCACGCTGCTGCCTGCGCTGGCCAGCTCCCATCTCCAGGCTATTAAAAAGCTGCTATCCCAAAAGCA
Source organism: Crypturellus undulatus (assembly GCA_013389825.1). Taxonomy (NCBI): domain Eukaryota; kingdom Metazoa; phylum Chordata; class Aves; order Tinamiformes; family Tinamidae; genus Crypturellus; species Crypturellus undulatus. Next base: position 442,363 of record VWPW01006103.1, read on the forward strand.
ATAATTGGAATTGACTGGGAAGGCTCCCAGATAGACTGGTTTTCATCTCTAGGAGGGAAAACTTTCATTTGCCCTATTTTGCTCCCCTAATAAGCCATCCTCGTGAGAAAAATATGCCACAATATTTATCCATTGAGAATCAACAAATTCAGCTTCTCCACAGCAGGTTTTCCTTTAAAATGGCGGAAAGGCGACCCCTGCCAATCTGGATGGATCTGATTTCATGCTAAAGTTTTATCCAGCTCAAATGCCAAAGTTTAGCATCAATGAGCACTAGTTTTTGCCAGTCTAGAAAGTCACTCCAAAATCTGCCGTGGAAGCTTTTCAACAACTTCCCACATGGTCACTAAAATAGTAACCCATTAGATTGTCATTATTCTCTAAAATACATCACTGCTTTTAAGAGGACTATTGGCATTAAGACAAGTTCAGCTTGGCCATCATGTTGGTACCCTGCTGGCCATGGGCACACGACCGGCTTAGCAAGACAGGACAGGACAAAACTTGCCCGTCTCTACTGTGGGAAGGGAAATGCTGCCCTCTGCGCGACTCCCGCAGAACGGCACACTGCCCAAGCGGGTTAACTTCATTAAACTGCATGTTCTGACTGCAAATGTCCTGAAAAGAGTTTCTATTGCTTAAAAAAAAAAAGAAAAAAGAAAAAAAAAGGTAGCTCAAAGTTTGACTTTTTAGGAGTCGGGTAAAGTTGTTAGCTGGGAGCTCTAAGCCCGGGATCCCCTGGTGCCCCAGTCACACCGAGCAGCAGCAACGCGAGCGCGCAAAGCCCGGGTTGGATCCTGTTTGCCCCACAGAGCTTTGAATGCAATTTTCTTGGAGGCTGTTCTGCTTTTGTGCCACGTCGGGTTGCTCCCCATAGTGCAGAACAAACATTTCTATCTCGGATTGAGCAGCTCAAGCTGCGGTGCTGCTCTGGGAGGAGGTCAGCACCGGAGCCGAGCGCTGCAGCCCCAGCTCTCCTGGGGGAATCAAGAGCCCCCAGCCTGCAATAACGGGGACCCAGCAGGTTTGCACCGCTCTGGAGACCGGGTAATTCTAAAGGACACAAAGTTTAATCCTAAAGGTAACTCAGGGAAGCAAAGCAACTGCCACGTGGCTTAAATCTGTCCTAGAGAAGCCTGCATTTGCGCTGGAAAAGGTTTAAGGCCCTGCACAGCAGTAAGAACTGAAAACCATTGCTTTTAATTACATGCTCGGGGCCGCTGGGGAGCAGGAAAACTCTCACCCAGGCTCAGCGCTGGAACTCCACGTGCCCAGCGCCCGTGTGGCTACAGAATGAACAACACGTTCAAATAAACTACTAGAACAAAAGCAGCTTGACGCGAACAGAGCAAGCAACAAAACATAAGGGGAAGAGAAAGGAAAAGGAGCCCAGACCGGGCCCGGGAAAGGGGAGCTCTGCAGAAGGAGACTGAAGAGGATCTAAAATCAGCTCAGGGTAGGGGTGCAGCCCCTGGAAACTCTATAAACTTCACTGACAAACTCGCGCTAAAGGTTGGAGCAAGTTTCTACAGAGGTAAATTCACAACAGCTTAGGTTACATGGGAGAAGAACATAGGACAGCACCTCTGCAAGAGGAAAGAGGCATCACCCTTCAATATAAGGGTGAGGGCATGTTTCACAAGAGCAAAATCATGTCTGTGTCCCTTGCCTATATGATAATATTGAAACATTGCAAGGATGCAGACCCTGGGTACACCTCTCGGGGTCCAGCTTCCTATAACATGGCCATTTTGTTATAGAAAAGGAAATAAGTGCTTTAAGGAGTCTTTATATGGCTAACCACTTCCATGGCAAGGACTGTACTGGCATTACACTATTAGCAAATCAGCTCAGAGGAAAGAAAAAAATGGTAGTTATGACAGTACAAGAACAATCTTCAGACAAAACAAAATCCTGAAGTGAAAGACTGAGTGCTAGAAGGGGCAGTAGTATCACAGCAAATACTTCACAGCTATCATTTCAACTCTAAAGTAGTATTTTCTTATAGTTTCCAGCCATCCCTACTCCGTCATTAGTCATTCTCTGAACACGAACTCCCCTGATCCCTTGGGAGACTGGGCCAAGTAAGGAATGAATAAACCATGGGCATGGACGTGCCCCAAGTCTTTAAAAAACCCTGTGTTTGCTGAGTACAAAATATCAAAGGAATCTTGCCAACACAGAGGGGATGCCCGCCAGTTTTTTAAAGCAAATGACAAATTCAAAAGCATGAGCATAGAGCTGCAGGACCCCAGGGTATTTTCTACTCCAGGAAAAGGAAATAACCAAGGTGAGTTAAAGAGGTGGCTGATGGCTCCTAAATCACAGTCAGCATCAGGAAGAGGCTCATTGCCTTCCTTGAAGACAGTCTGAGGGCAAGAAAACAATTAGGAGAGAGAAAGGAGCAAGAGAACATCCCCCCCGGTAACATCAGGGCGCTGCTAAAATCTGCCGCTACCTTCTGCCATTGATGGACTTTGCATCAGCCCTGAAGCATCTGAGTCATGTGGACATCATGCCCATTTCCTACAACTTACACATATTTTTCAAGATTTAAAGCCCCGTTGTCTCAAAACCTTAACTCAGTGAGTAATGGTTTTAACATATATTTTTACATCTTAATTTGCCATAATAACGTGGCTATAAGCTGCTGTCATTCGCTCCCTCTTTCTGACCTTGGAAATACAACGTTTCATCTCCACGGGATTTTCCTGGCGAGATATTTTAAATCGGTGCATATGTACATACTTCTCTATATGTTTTTTCAATTTTCCTAAAATATTCTCATATGTGCAGACATGATGACTAGACATGTTTCAGGGGTGCTTGAAACCTGATGCAAGTGGGCAATTTAACCATGTAACTGAACAATATTACAGAAACACACGGAGTCTCCTAGCAACGAAGGGCCTTGAGCATCAAGATGGCAGCCAGCAGCTTAACACTGCGATCGCCTGACCTGGCTTGAAAAGAAATTACGCTGAGAAATGTCCTTGCTCCTCCTGCAGCACAACCAACCTGAGATAAATGGCTCCAGGTCTGACCTTGAAGGGCTTTTCTTAGACGTGAGTGCCCTAAAGAGCGTCATGCAACGGCCAGGGAGAAAGGAGGCAACTTGTGACTTACCTTACCTGGGTATTTTTTATAGATATATATATAGTACAGAACAGCAATGGAAAATTGCTCTTCCTCTTTGCTTGGAAAATTATGCAATGCTTCTGGTCCCTCAAATTTCCTCCCCCAAAGAAAATAAAGTATCCAGACTTAAAGCAAAGTAGCTGTAGGTGTCACTCCGCTTGTGGCAACAGATTTCCAAGTGCAGGGAGCTGCACAGACCCCAAGGAAATACAACAAGAGGGACAGAGCAAGAGGGACAGAGGTCCAAATTTGCATCCCATCTTCTCCTCCTGCCCTGTGTGTGTTTGCCTCTGGCTGCGGTTTCGGGGAGGAGGGAGGTTGCAAGATTTTCAGTCCAAGCTGGTCTTGGGTCAAGCTGAGCAGTAATCCCAGGGAGAGCACAACAACTCCCTGATACTGGTGCCGAGGGGAGGGGACTCAGTGCAGACTTTCTGGGTGTCCAGGGCTCGCTGGAGAGCTGGGCTCTCTCAGCAAGGGGCAACAGCCCTTCCCAGGGAGAAAAAGGCATCCAAGGCCATGGACTTTCCCACAGTCAGATGACAGGGCCAGAAGGGCACAACAGGGGAGAACCCGGCCTCCTGGCAGGACACAGGAGCTGCTGGTGGCCACGTCACAGCCACCGTCCCCAAGGAGCTGCCACCACACAGGGCTCAGGGAGCTGCAACGTCCCCTGCGCCCTCGCTGCGCTCCGAGCTCCTGCAGGGCTCAGACAGTTAAACAACAACATCAGGCCCTATTCCCAGTTACATCATGACTTCGTTTTTCCATCTGAAGTAGCTAACTGTTGCTTCAAGAAAAAAAAAAAAAAAAAAGTCCAAATTTGCCTGTTTTCTGAATGGAAGCTTTACAGCCTCGGCACAGAAACAAAACCCTCCTAGCAGGAGGGCGATGGTTTACTGGTATTCCGCTAAAATAGCGGCAGTTATTTGTGTGCAATAAATGTGGTGGTATAAAAAGGCTGCCTCGCAAACACCCTTCTCCTCAGCGCTGCCTTTACGGCTCTGGAGGCACTGGCTGCTTTCACAGCCAAGTTTGCCACTGCTGTGGAAACCAGGCTGCACGCGCGAGCCAGCTGAAGTCATGCAGCCGAAAAGGGTGCGCGCTGCTGCTGCTACCACTGTAAAAATGTTATTTGGAAACCGTCTTCGTGGAGAGCTGTAGGGAATCAAAAGCCACGGCAAGGATGCAGGGATCAATGCTTTTCCATTTTTTAGCAATGAATAATACCAAATAAAAGTGCTTATCTCAAAATAAAGGGTTTCTGCCCCTTACAAAGGCTTAGGGACAGGCAGGGCAGAATGGCCTCTTGTAGCTGGCCGAACAACGTCCTCTTTGCCACTGTACCTGAGGCATCCTTGCAACGCATGGATGGGAAACAATGCCAATGCCCTCCTCCTGCTCAGCTGCAAAGCAGGCAGGAGCTCTCTCCTGACTTCCTCTAGAAACAGTCCTGGGAAACGGTTCACTGCTATTGCAGGTTCTGCATATAGTGAACGCTCGTTCCTTGGGTACGGAATCGATGCCCCTCCTGATTTCATGGTATTTTGTGCTGTCTCTGCTTGCCCCTACCCTGGATTTCTCAGCTGTGATCGGAAATTTTTCCAGGCATCTACAGGCTTGTGATTCATGTGGAATTGGTTTTCTTCCTCTTTCTGAGCTACAGCCTTGTTCCAACCATATTCCTTGCCATACCAGGTTCCCCCATAGATCCGTGTGTGCTTCCTGTGGAATTTTCACATCCAAGGTTGTATCTCTGCACAGAGTACAAATTTCCCTGTACCACAGTCAACCTAATATCCTCAGTCCCAGTGGCTGCAGTACCATTTCTTTCTTCTTTTTAACTCCTTTTTTTTTTGAAAGAAAGATATTTATTTCTCAAAAAAAATGCATCTTCAGTGCCATCTTACAAGACTGGATGTTAAAGACAATTAGTATGTCTGTTCCATTGACAATGTTGATCAATGGAGCTACTTTTGATAAAACGCCCTGACAGCTGATATTTTGACAGCAATGAGCTAAAACAGATGTCAAACAGAAATTCTGCCAAATTATAGTGAAATATGTGGAATACAGATACACACTCCAGCTCAGCACAGAGGCAAAGCCACAATCTAAAGAGAAAATAAGGAGAGGCAAAACACTTGATAGTACTCGATAAACCTGGCCAAAAATGACTTTGTAATTAATCCGAAAGCATTAAGCAACATGGAAAAAAGGACACATGTTTTGGAATAAGCCATTTCTCCTGCAGATTTGTCCCTTATGTTGATCTGTTTGCTGTCTCACAGGGGTTGAGTTTGCAAATGCAGTCGTCTTCTAAGGGAGACATTGGATCTCTATGCTATTTAGTTGTCTATTTTTATTAGGCCTGTAGGAACCAAGAAACCCTATCAAACACAGCTGAGATTGACCGGTAGAATAACAGATACGTAACCTGGCTGCATGAGTTCCCATGAGAAGTCAAAGTTAAATAAAGAAGAAAACAAAACAACAAAAGTAAGTCACTCATCAAAGCACCTAATCCAGCAAGAAACCTTTCATTCAGATCCATGTCAAACTCATGAAGAAAATTCAGTGGGGTGTAAGGAGGAAAACACAGAAGTACAAACAGTCCCAGCCACCATATTTTGGGGCATAAACAATACGGTTTGGCACATGGTTATGGGACCCTGAGGGAGGGATGGCCACTCTGGTCACTGGGGCCAAGTTACCCTGAATGCGCCACTTCATCCCTTGGGAATCCTTTGCATTAGTCAGGTCTCACCAAATCAAATCTAGGCCTCAAGGACTGTGACCTACTGTTTGCAGTTCATGGTTGTGATATATAACTAGATCAACAAGAAGGCTAGAGCAAAACCTCTGGTTTCAAGTAGGACCTTTCAGAAAAACTGAAGAGAGCTTCAGTTGCTTGAAACTGATAAGAGAACGAAGGAGGTAGAACAGCTGAACATATTTATACTTTGTAGATCACTATCAAAAATTCTGACCTGAAAGTTCAGGAAAAGAATAAGACATTCTGAGTAAATTTGCTAAAGGTATTAGGGGCTGCATCTTATATATTTTTCTGCAGAAGCAAGATTGCTTACCTGTGAGTGCATGAACTTTCTCAAAGTCTTGAAAATTAAGTAACCCCAGTATAAATGCAAGCCTTGAAGGGTCAATAGTTGTCCATTGAATAGAAAATATGCTATGACAGGAGTTGTCGAATAGAATGTAGGCTGATACAGTGTGGCACGAAGAATCCTAAAAACAAAACAAAGCAAAACAAAAGGAAGGTCATTGTTATGGTGCAAGATTCCTCCTCTGTGCTATTTATAACAATTTCTAATTTCACATTCCAAACTGATTTACTATTTCCACAAAATATTAAAAAGCCCTGCATAGATGACAGTTTAATTAACAAACCTTGGTCTAACTAGATTATACACTGTGATTTAAATATAGACGTTGATGCAAGACTCAAATTTCTTATCTTGGTGAGTCTTGCATCAAAGTATTCTAAATAAGGCTAGAAAAATCCCAGGTTTTTAAATCTTTAGCTCTGTGTGGTCTAGATATAATGCAACTTGGAGCTTGTCTATACTGTCTTTTTCATGCAAATACCCTCTAATCTGAAATCCACACTCTAGAGAAACTCCTACAAGCTTTTGAGCTGGGCTCTTGGTTAATCACCATGTGTTTTGTCCATCTTGAGCCTTCACTTCTATATTATTCGGGGCTTTTCTGAGCCCCTTTAATCTCATCACGTTTTGCTTCCAGACTCAAGAACTCAGGAAAAAGAAACTCAGTGAAGCAAAATGATTGGGGATCACTTGTGTAATTAATCAAAAAATAACAAGAGAGTAAAAGACATCAGCATTTCTGAAAGAGAATACTACAGGAAATTAAAACCTTGTGTTGATCAATGTTCAAAACTATTAATTTAACCAGCTTGAGTCTCTAAAGATTTGTCCACATGCAGGGAGGGGCACGGAGGCAAGCTAGAGCAAATCAGCAAAACGGTGAATGTGAAACACATTAAACACTTTTTGAAAGCTAAACATGTTAAGCATTAAGCACACTAAGCACCCGTGTGGATACTCCAAAGCAGATTAAATCATAGCACTCCAAAGCCATGCAAGCATTTAATAAGTTCTAATTTATGTTCACTGACTTCATAGATTAACTGCTTCACCTTTTCTGAATGCTCCCCATGTAGGTAATGACGTGGTTTACTACCTAGGAACCAGTTAGTAAAAAGAAGGCACTACAAAAAATTAAATACAATCATATAGGGCTTTCACTGTAGTTTGACTTTGTAGTTACAGCAGGAGTGATGGAATGAAAAGGACAGTGATTTCTCTTCATTAAGTAGTTCAGTTCTCTTGGAAACACAGCAGTACATAATGTTTAACTACAGTTTGTAAAAACAAGCTAAATAGTAAGTGAAAGCTTTTGATAACGTACCACAGCTTCAAGAGATTCTTTTTAAAAACATTTTTATTTATATTAAATTTTTACTTTAAAGAGAAATGGCAGTTTTTATTCACCCTTCTAGGTGGCCACCAAGATAAATAATAATGAAAGCTCTTCTGCTCTTTAAATTGATTCCTTTTCTTTTTCCATCACAACCAATAACTACCTCACTGGAAATGGGAATGAAATAAAAGCTTATGACTACATCAAATATTGCTTACCAGCAGGGGAAAAGGATGATTCTTGTGATGAAGAATGTGATAGCAAAGATGATAAAGAGCGCATTGCAGGTTTTCTCCCAGTGAGCATAATTAAACATTTTGGCTGCCTGTATTAAATACAAACCATCGAACATATTACAAATATTCTGTGAAATAAGTCCCTTTCTAGTATTTTCATAAACAAGAAGTCATCTTCCACCTAAGCAGGAAGAAAATGTCCTGCCTGTTTGACATGTAGAGCAATCATTTTACTCATACCTAATAAAGCAGTATCGAAATAGATTCCTTGTTTATATTCCTCCTTTCATCTTATACAAAAGGTCTGTATCAAAGACCTAAAGAACAGCTCTCTGAGCAGAGTGCCAGAGTACTATGGAAACACAAAGTGCTCTTGGAGACAGAGGTCCATCCCTCTATCTGGTAGCACATTGGGAACTGGCTTCCAGCCACATCCAGCAGCCCTGGAGCTGCCGTGGCTCATTGCAGCTGGACTCACAGCTCGATGCCACAGAGCCTCCTCCAACCACTGCCTCCTCTTCCTTGTCCTGGTCTCCATCCCACTGGGAAAGACCCTAATTACTGCTTCCCCTCAGCTGAAACATGCAATTCCCCTGCTCCATTTAGGAATTACCCTGGTCAGCATGGGATGAGGCAGCTTTCTCAAGGGTGAATCTGTCAGCAGAATAAGATTACTTTTAATCTTAAAGCACTTCTTAACTGATATTTAGTGTAAGGATGGAGAAGACAGGAGAAACATTTTTTTTGCCAGTGCCTGAGGTACCTCATTCAGAAACAGTTAGAGTGTCTCCAGTCAGTACTACGTGATGTGGCTATACCCTTGGACCAACACAGGGGTATGAATGCTGACAAAATTAGGACAGTTTGAAGAAGTAGCCAAACTTTTAGTTGCTAAATTTCCTTGACAATTGGTATCATGACAAGCTGTTGACAGGCTAGCCAACTCAAGCTAAATTTATCAGTGAAACACAGATAATCCAGAGAGGCAGAAGTATTTCCAGTCCCCAGTTTGTACTACAGGACTTCTGTTAGCTCCTTTTATAAAATGGAACAATTCTAAAATGCAATATCAGTCTAAATTATATAGACGCTCTTTGTTATCGTACAGTTTATGACTGCGTGAAGCTGCGTCTCTGTGGGGTCAGAGAGGGAACTTATAGGACTGATGGCATAGAGATTAAAACAGCACTAAATATAACCTGGGTAGTAATAAATAAATAAATAACTTTGAAAAAAAGATGGGGGGCAGAATTACCTCAAGCCAGAAATCTGCGGTATCATGCACAAAAATCACAAGTGTCCCAATACGCAGATAATTGCCACACCAGGAGCAACTCATCAACCCGATGGCTGCCAAGTGATGAACGATGTGAGCCATAAAATCCTGCGAAGAAGAGAAGGAAAGAGGTAAAAAAAAAAAAAAAAAAAAAGCAGGGACAGACCCTGAGGGTGTCCCCGGGGAAGCAAGGCCTCTCCTGCTCAGCCCAGCACAGGGAAGGTGGCCTGGCAGCAGATGTGTGCAGCAGTGCCAGGATGGGCTGATGCTGCCCTCAAGTGGCTGCACCAAATCCAGTGTCAGGACAGGAGTTACTCTTAAACTTCAGTCTGGGGGTTGTTTTGCCCTTTTTTTTTTTGTCTCTCTCCTTAGAAGCAGATATTCTAGCCACTATCAAGCATGCCCACTTGCCTTCCTTCTGTTGTCAAATCCGATCGTGAATAAGAGAGACCAGTAAAAGCTGATCTCAGCCATGTAGTACCAATACTGGGATGGCAGCATAGTCTGCAAAGAAGAAAAACACAGTTGACATAGAGAATAAAACAAGGTGAATGCCAAATGAAACTACTTATTTTTTCCTTCTCCCTTTTTTTTCTCTGCTCCTCTGCAGAGTCTTGCTTAAAAAAATTAAGCTAACTAAATCCATGTTCTGGGCTTCATTAAGGAGGATGTTTGGAGAGCCAAATATTTTAACCTTTACTCAGACCAAACTCTCAGTTTCTGCAGTTCCTCCCCCACCTCCAAATTTCACATGCAGAGAGCTACCCGCGCGGTGCCTCTGCATTTAATTACAAACAACCGCAAATAAACGAAGCCCTTCATTTCAATGAACAATTAGCATTTTAAGCATTCACACACCTCATTACTAGGATGTCGCTCCTTATACTAAAATCCTATGCATCTGCTGAGGGAACAAGAGGGCTAGAGACTGCGTTAACATGAGCTCGACTGCTCACCTGGTTTTATACTGGGCCAAGGTGGCAGCGGGTAGGTCTAGTTATCAGCTCCCATAAGTAAGAGAAGCTGCGAGAGAAAAAGCTAGAAGGCAAGATTTGTTTTTTCTTTTGGCCCCTGCCTAGGAAAGGAGTAAGGAGAAGGTGGTGTGGTGGGATGCAGGTTGGTAAGAGGAGGAGGGAAGCTAAAAGGGGACACAAAATCTGCACCTGGGGACAAGAAGGCAGTTTGCTTGGAGAAGCTTTTGCACTGGCATCCGTAAAGCACACAGCAAGTGCTGTGGGTGCCTGGATGGGTGGGATGGCTGCTGCTTGCAGCTGCCTGCAGCCCTGAGCTACAGGAGAGCAGGGTCGTGGCAATGTCCCGCAGGAGCCGGCAGGAGGCACCAGGGGTGGCACTGGCTTTGGCGCTGCACCTCCTGAGGTGGCACCCGCTGCAAGGGAGAAGCACCTCTAGGGTCATCCCTTTCAACCAGGAAAGACCTGGGATGCCTGGAGGCCGATGGCCCCACGCCCGAGAGCTCACCTGGAACGGATAGCCAACCCACGTCAGCCATATGTCGTAAAACCAAGGTTTCTGGGGGAAGACAGATGAGTCAGACACTGACCAACTGACCACTGAACAACAATAAGTCACCTTAACTCAGAATCCTCAATACTTTACAATTTGCTAACTGAAAAAGGCTGAAAAGTTATATTCTCAATAACTTTTTCTCCACCGATTTCTATAGGCATCTTACAGCTCGGATTTATTATATTGGTCCCAGAATTATATTGGCTTCTTTCCAGGACACCTGAAGTGCTCCAGTACATCATTTCATCATCTGAAACAGTGGGCGTGTGTCTTATTACTGTAATTACTCAAGATATGTTGCCACAGCAATCAGATTGTGTGATGTTTACCAGCCCTGCACGGCCCTGGTTTGGCGTGATGAGCAGCGCTTGGAGAAGAGCCCCAGGAACGCGGACGTGCTCCGAGCCACTCGGGAGCCCTGGGGACACCCCCGGACACCGGGAGCTCTCGCTCTTGGCTGCTGAGTCAGAAGTTGGGAGAAACTCCTCAAGAGGGAGGTGCAAAACACACTGCTGCGGGGACCCCAAAAAGAGCTGCCAGGAAAGTCTCGTAAAAATAATAAAATAACAACAAATAGCCCACAGTGCAAGGCATAGGTGTTAACAAGGCACGTTGTAAAACTGTCCCTGCGACTTCCTACAGCCTTCCTTAAAAAGGCTGATTGCTCAACAAATTATTTTTTATCACAGAAGTTTAAGAGAAAATTAAAAAACTAAAAAAAAAAAAAAAACAAGCAAAACCTAAATGCACACGGCAGGCTATCATCTAGACTGACACTTGGTGATCTGAATCCAAAGAGCCACTGAAGCTCTTAAGTCTTTCAGTGGACCTGAAAAAGTTCTAGAAATAAGTTCTCCCTTCATTAAAAATATAAGTATTTCAAATCTTTACAAAATTAACTTACATCATATAGACATATAAATCCAGCAATGGATGATGAAAGATAAAATGAAAATCGCCAGCTGCAAAATTGAAAAAGAAAAGAATAAGAACATTATTTTTTCTTCAATAAGTATCCCCCTGAGCCAGAACTACAGCAAATCATTGTATATCACATTAACATGTTCTCACACCCTGCATTAGATCTAGTTGTAGATGTTAACTCTACCTGTATTATTAATATCCAAACACATTTTGACTAATTGCCAAAAAAGCATACAATTCTACATTACTAGTAGAGATATCTTGGTTGCATTTTTTTCCAGTAAACTTTGAGCCAGAAATGAGCTGATTGAGAGAACAGCCATAGCAAACGCAGATCTGGTGTTCAGGGAATTTATTAGTGTTTGATAGCAGCAACCTTCCCTGCTGCATGAATCTTTTTCAGCTATTCAAGAACACCTCCCAGCTCCAGAAGACCTTCCAGCCAGCTGGTTCATCCTTTCAAATCCCAACACCTCTGATGAGCACTGCAAGCACTAGCATCAACTTGCTTTAATTGCCGGGTTAATTTCTCTTGATTTCTCTTAATACCCATTGTTAAAAACAGGGGAGCTCTCTGAAACTTTCATGATGACTGTGGTCAAGTTTATGTGTTGCTACAGAGGTCTGAATTAACTGGAAGCCTCAACATTTAACCAGGTTGGGCAGCACTTGTGTAAGCCTCTTCTTAGCTTTTTGTAGTTTAAATGAATATCTTTCAAGGCAGATAAAACTCTGAGGTTTTCATCATTGTTCTGGTAAAGGGAAAAAGAAAAAAGAGTTCCTGTGTATTGTAGAAACCGAAGCGATGTTGTTGCTTGTATATGTCAGAGGATGCTGTGATTTGGAGCCAGCAATCAACATTGCGAGGACGCGGAGCCAGCGTGGGAGGAACTGTCCCTGGGACTGGGTGCGGCTGGGACTGCCGGAGCCTTCCCACTCCTTCCTGCGCAGGTGAGGAAGACTTCTGCCTTTCCACCCCTCTCCTTGGCAGCCACGAGCACAGCCTTTCTCAGAGCAGCTCTCCAGGATCAGGAGGAAATCGCTGCCCTCCTGCACGCGCTGATGGTGGAGGGACCTGCAGGACCCTGGAGCTGCTGGGACGGCCTTGGAGGAGGAGAGGTCCCAAAAGGCAGCGAAGCGCCTCCAGGATAACCTTGCTAAAAAGGGGGAGAGCAAGTCTTCGCAAGGACACCACGTTAGCTAGTACTAATGGGCTGGGAGATGCATAAAAATGATGATTATGGTCTTTGGCAAGCGTTAATGAAGTGCTGTTTGAGAGGAGAAGATGAGAGTCTGTCTGGTGAGGGCAGCTCCACCTTCCCCAGCTCTGCACTCCCTGCAGGCGAGTGTCCCGGGCCAAAGAAAGGGATGTGCAAAGAGGCAGCTTGCATTTTAAAGGGAAAACAAACAAGCAAAGAATGAGGACGTGGAATGGCAGAGGCTAGACAAGGAAATGGGTTTTACGCCTGCGGTGGAAACCAGGAAAACTATTAAATTGCTACTAGATAAAATAGTAATAAACAATCATTATCCCTTAAGGTATCTTTCCTTGGATCACATGAAAATAACCCTTCATCACACCTTGGTACAGACAGGAAATTTTAAAGGTGCACAGCAAAAATTAGCAGAGCAAATGGAAGGGGAGGGTGGAACCAGCAAGTAGTGCCTGGCTCAGGGTTCACCAAGGACACAGGAAAATAATGCCCTAGTCATGGGACTGCCTCTGCTTAGGGCTGATTCGGCCCTCCCATGTCCTCAAATTTGGGGCAGGGCAGGTACAAGCAGTCTAGGGGACATAATGGGACTAATCCCAAGTTCAGTGCTTGGCTTTTGCTTAAGGGGTTTCCAGAGGAGATCCAAAGCACAGAGCACCTTACAGGGCTGAACCATTATACCCCAGCCCCACAAAGATAATATTGACTGAGCTTAGCATTAAACACCCGGTGCTTAATTTGCTTCAGATGGACCCATGACACATGCAAGTCTGCCACAGCACTACCTCATTTTACATTTAGCCAAGCTACGTTATGAATTTGGTGAACAAAATTGAAGCAAAGTTCATCCAAATTCACCAAATTTTACCTGACAAATGGCTTTTAATCTCAAAATATGTCCACTAGGGAGAGGGCTGAACAACTCTGTAGAAGGATTCTTCTAATTTAGTTTCAGGAATCTTCTCTGGTGAACTGAGTCTAACAACAGAATCTAGTGGGTGCAGCTAATGGCTGGTAAGTCTTCTAAGGCAGGGAAGGTTTCATGCAAATGATTCTCCAAACCCCAATGTTGCTTAACTGAGAGCAGTAATAGCTTAAGTATGCTTTAGATCTGGCTCATCAGATTCTTCTGGTGATTCAGAAAAGTGATGTTGGAGATTCCAGGCTTTCAAAATGTCATAATGCTCATAACATTGACTATTAAGGTGGAATAATTCTGTTCCTCTTTTGTTGCCTTGAGAATTATATCCAATTAAACTCACTGACAAAGAGCAGAGCAAGGTTCACAAATTGCACAAGAGAAACCTGTTGGCTTCATTCTCACTCAGGCCACCAAGCAAGTTTTAATTTCAGTCTTTACCACATATGACTAGAGTCACACATCCATGGCAGGCAGGTCGTGTTTAGGTAGCAGGAAATCATATTGCTGCTTGCAAAACTAAGTTACCTGATCCACAAAACAACAACAACCTTCCCATGGATGTCAGCTTGCCAACGGGGTTCACTCAACTCACTCAGGCTTCAGAGTGTCACAGCTAGAGCTGTTGACTGGATTTATGCCCAACCGAGGACATCACGAAATCATTGCTGTATTGATTCACACTGAGAATAACCTTGAGGAAGCACTCAGAAGTACAGCTTTGTGGCTGTACTCATTCCTGTGCTTAAAATAACCCATACTAAAAGCGGTAAAATATTATCACCACGTGAGTTTTTGCCAATATAGTTATATTGGTCAAAACCCAAATTCACAGGACATTACAAAAGTGTTATGTTAAAAGCTCTTACCAGTAAAATCCTGTCTAGTTAAGAATTTGGGGTTTGTACAAGGTTTTGAATAATATTGGAATAGTTAATTTTTTTTTTTTTTAAATCAGACTCTCGATTTTTTTTTCTGGTTTTTGATCATATGCAGGAGGTTTTGAAACAGTTTTAATATGCATTATAATCAATAGCCTTTTCATGTTAGCATATTTGAGTAAATGTTCCATATGGCTACGTAGTGCCCAAGCTGGGCCCTCCATTATCCAGTCAGGATGCCATGATTTCTGCTCTTGAACCAACTCCTACGTACACCAGAGCAGCCCGAGATGACAGCATAGATACATAATTGAACAAGGGTGAATAAGCATTTTTCTTCCCCTACAATTCTTGGCATGTGTTTTCCTATGCTCTGCATATTTTCATTAAGTGCTGCACGGCACGATCCTATGAACAAATCCACTATTGCCCAGAGAAGAAAACAGTAAAGCATTTTGGAGAGATTTTTTTCCATCTTTAAGAAAGAGGAGAAACTGTTAACCTAATACTTGAAGTCACTGCATTAATGAAACATTAGTACATCATTTCAAAAAGCTTGTGCGTGCACAAAATGAAAACCCTAGTTGGATAGACCCAGTTTTGTGGAATTGAGCCCCAGCTTATATCAGGCACTCAAGGACCTCAATCGTTTTGTTTTTTCAAAACTAACAAACCCACAAACAAGAAAGAAGCTGCCTCCTCTTACAAAGCCTCCCGGAATTTCCGAAGAACCGTTGGGATCTCGAGGTTTCGCCGCCTCCTGAACCACTTTTCCACAAAATGGACTGTACTGTTACACTTCTTGGCCAGACCTTGAATCTCTGACTTAAAAAAAAAGTGGAGGGGAATAATGTTAAATAATGTTAGCAACAGCATCCACCTCATCATTTATTTTGCACGTCATAGATCGGCTTCACACTGTTATGAGGTCTGCATCTTAAAATATTACTAACATTAACTCTCTGTGAGGGTTTACCCTGCTGGCTTCCTGCTTTAGCTTTCAAGTGACTTTCACAGCAGTCGTGGATTTTCATGGCACAAATTAATTTTGATAAATAGAGCAGGCTTGAAATGTACAAACCTAAAGACTGCTATTTTCTTTCCAGTGACCTCTGATCATTTCAAGGATGCAACTTCTACTGTTAAGCAAGAGATTTAGCTGGGGAGGATTTTGTGAAGTGCCACATATAACATGTTGGCATTGTGCAATGTCTTACCTAATCTAAATTAATTATTAAATTATATTTAAATGAGTCTTGCAGGTGCGACACAAGCGTAGAAGCGAGGTAGGAGCTACTGTGTGATAGGGAGAAGGCATCACCGCATTGCCCTCACAGAAGGGGGGACACAAACCAGAGCGGGACCCTTGCCCAGGACAGAGGAGCTCCCTCAGGGACGAGTCGATCTCCTCCTGACTGCGTCAGGCCCAAGTCGCAGGAGGAGTGTGTCAGGAGAGAGACAGAAAGCACAAGTCCCAGGCAATAGTCAATAACCCTTGTTATTAGAAAACACATATTTCTTCCCCAGAACTGTGTAGGAATGCTGTAATTGCTTGGTATTTCTAGTTACTTAGGAGAATTTTTTGAGAGTGTGTTCATAGCATGGTATCTGTTTCCCATCAACAATCAGCTTGCTTCATTTTCTTAGACAGTAAATGTTAATTTTTTTTTTTTTTGGTTTAAATTTAAAAATCAACAGCAAGGTAATGGAAAGACTGTTTGCTTTGCTCTCTCATATAAGCCAGGATTAAGTATGCAGCAACATAACAGATCAGAAGGCCTCCATTCCAGTGTGCCAATATTATTGCTTGCAAGAAATATGGTATCACTTTCCAACAACAGATGTCAGCTGATGTTTTCCCCAGGCAGAATGACTTATAGATGGAGCACTGATCTGCATTGGAAATGCAGTATAACCTAGTACAGTGTGCCAGAAAACTAAACATCTTAAAAATATATATTTTCTTTTTTGGATGCCATACACTGTGTCAGCAGGATAGCAACATAAACCCAAATAAATTAATTTATCTGTCAATCAGTTGGAACCCATCCCATAGTGTCATTGCTGATAGTTGACTGAAACAGTAAGATGTGAGATTTTCCAAACCCAAAAGTACTTTAAAAGAATGAAAATCCTTACTTGGGATGGATGTTTTGTGCACTCCCGGAAATAACTCTCTAAAACAGGATTAGGCTGTGGCTTCACACGTCTTATGTTCTTTATACCTAAGGCTTTTGCTAGAGGTATAGCAATAAATCTGAAAAGACACAGGATAAATTTTTTTAAAAATGCATCACAGTTACAAGATCTTAACTATACTCATGCCAGGAGATTAAGAAAATAAATCTGAAATATATCTATCTGTCTTGGGATATGTAGAACTGTGCACTGTGACAGAAAGCCACTGTCCTCTAGCTTGTCCCCACCAGGAACCAGAGTATCTTAGCAGTTTTGCAGAAAGCAAACTCAAGCTCTTGAATGTGTGTCCTAAAATGCTGTGAAACAAAAGAATAAAGCCCTTTTTTGCGCCCTTGCAGTTCTCAGAGGCAGATTGTACCTAGGCAATGGCTTAAGGAGAGTGACATAAGAACAGCTGCTCTCTTCCCATGGGCTGCGGGACGGACACCAGGTACCTTCTCCCAGCGGCAGAGTCCTCACTGCTGCACAGGGCAGGCGCTGCCAGGAAAACCAGGTCCAGCTGCAGCCCCAGCCTCCCCCGAGGCTCTCGTCTCTCTCCACCCTCTGCCTCCAAGAGCCACAGAGCAGCCTAAGGGCTGCTCTTCCTCTTGGACAGCCTTTCCCGAAGAAGCCCCCTCCTTCCCGCTGATATTCATGATTAATTCCTCATTACTGAGAGCAGCAGTCACTTTTCCTCATTCACTCGGTCTCCTCATTCATTTTCCTCATTCACTTTCTTTGCTGATGGGCTAATCACACAGAGCAGCAGCGCAGGAGACACAGCTGGACAGGCAGTTCTTTGGGAACCACGTGGCCTGGTTGCGAGCGCACGATCCAGGCTACCTCTGATCCCTAACACAAATGATCCTATCTGGTTCTCTCTTGGCTGTGTCTTAAGTTAAGACACTCCAAATTTCCTCATTCTACCCTGAAATAATTATCAAAATACACTAATCACATTCTGTAGAACAGAAAAAAAAAAACACTCAAGCAATAATAAACAAATGAATAAGTCAAAGCACTGAAAAGCTTCATGGGTGCACAGCTTTCTTCTGTGGAGCCGACCTCTGCCTGTCCCTCAAGACTCCAGCTGCGGAAGTGAAGCAATCCATCTTCCAGTGCCAAACCGAGAGAACAGGAATTGCTGTTACTAGAGCTGCCTAAAACGTCCACATGGAATCTGGAGATCCCTCCAGCGTGCTGCGATTTGTGACAGTCACACACCTGGGATTTATCAGCCTCACACAAGGGCCCTGGAAGAGCATCTACGGAAAGGAGAGGTTCGTCTTGGAGGATAAATAACTTTACCCTTTCACCAGCAGAGCAAAGCAAAAGGAAAACCAGGTGTTTTTGGAAGAATTAGATAAAAATAGAGAATTAAAAGTAACAAAATGTTAGTCCAAAAAAACCTTGATAGAAATGTTTGCTTTGCAGACTGGCCCACAGCCACATGATCCTAATAATGAAAACACTTCCTAATTTTTCCGCCCACCACATTATCAGCACTAGATCTTTTTACTAACTGGGATTAGTCCCAGCTAATCCTTCTTTATGAAGACATGTGACTACTGATTTAAAGATACTTTGATATTCAAATATTTTTAGCATTAATGAGAATTAACAGTAGCATAAAATTGCATGCGTCTTTCTTACCTTTCACTGAGGAATCGAATAATCAGCAGCACAAAAGCATATGGTATCGTTGCATATAATTGATGTGGTCTTGGAAAGACAAGGCCCTCACGGTCTACAAAATGTGCCCACGAGCAATTGATAGGCATCCAGATATTTTCCCACCAGAACCAGCTGTTGAGTGTCTTTAATATGTGTGCCATGCTAAATAAATAGAAAAATAATTGAAAATTATTCCTGTCATATTACAAAGAAAATGCACATGCTAAAATACACTGAATCTTATGTATAACAGTGGTTCTGATCTGGCAAGACATTTCCTACAGATAAGGTACAAGCAAATTACAAAATTTTAAGGCTTTGGTCCCCAAATAATAAGCTGTCTGGGCACACATGGCTGGTGTTGGTATCACAGGTCTGACAGGGGCTTTGCAGACACTGCAGTCCTGTCAGATAAACCGCATCGGCTGTAGAGGAGGGATGTCCGAGTGTGTCCACAACTAAGTCACCTGAAGCCGAGCAGCTCTGGCCACGAAGCTCAGGAACAAGGAATGAGTAACAGCCGCCACCCAGAGAGAGCCCACGGAGGAGCGGAGTTGTGGGTTGGCTCCACAAAGGTCCAAGTGTAGGAGGTCCGAAACCCTCATACCAAGGGTGCAGGCAGGACTGTAATCCCGGAGAGGAGAAAATCATGGAGCTAAACCTTGCGCTGATGCAGAGCCCTTGAAATCTGCAGCGTTGTCAGTTCACATTGTCCAACGTCCTTTCCTATGCAAAGTATGCAGAACCAGTCCCTTGCTGAAGGACTATGGTCCCCAGAGCTTCTTCCTTCTCGCATTTCCCAGCTTCATCTCCCAGCTCAGGAAAAACGCTAGCAGGAGACAGGGCTGGCAAGAAGCACCCAGTCTGGGTGCGGTCATTCACTTAAGGCAGAAACTGCTCAAATCAAGAGCAGTTGATTTGGTTGAAAAGAAGTTAATCAAGAGACTTGATCTCCTCTAACCTGTCTGTAGGTACCAGGAGGTGAGGGTGGAAAAAGATGAGCGGACCCCTTGCTTAGACCTGGGATAACGCAGACACGATTTTGCTGCTGAGTTACTGCTGCTTCCTCCGCTAGCGGTAACACTTCGGTCCTGATGTTGCCAACAGCAGCGTGCACAAGAGTATAAACATCACAGAGCGCAGTGAACTTATATGGGGCTTTTAGGAGCTACTGGGACTTAAGTGTGGCCAAGTCCTAGGCCAGAATAAGGTGTCTGAAATCAGTTCTTGGAGGGAAAAAACATTATTGCACTTACATCAAAATATTTCATTCTTATAAAAAAACTAATTTTCAATTTTTACATTTTATATTATGTATTTAGAGCTTTCTACTATCCCTCATTTAGTTGTAAAGACTTTACAGAACAAACATTTTATATACTCCATAAAATATTTTAAAATAAAATAAAAATATAAGTCAATATAATGTCTTCCATAAGGTTGATATTTTTTTCTGGAAATAGAAAGAAATAACCCTCTTTCCTTAGCAAAGTTTCCTATAAAGGCATGAAAATTACAAGGAAAAAGAATGATTTCATCAAATCCTATTTTTCTATGAGAAAACAGTTAGGCTAAGAGAATTTCAACCAAGTGCCCTGCATTTAATCACTAGCTACAAGCAGTCACTGCAGTCTTCCATTGAGGACCGGGGCTCTGCTGAAGCCTAACACCAGGTTTGTCAAGCGGTGACTTTATGTCATTGACCAGAGCTCCATTAACAAACACTTTAAATCAATTTACTGGCCGTACACAGTAGCCAGTATTGAGATATTAATAACTCAGCCACTTAATTTTTTTAAATGCTGAAAGGGGACGATAAATCCTACTGAATGGATTTTGTGTTTATAAGCAAAAATAATGGAGGAGAAATCACAATCATTCCTTCACTGAGACTTTTTATGCCAAGTTTTGGCCTAGAGCAATTTTTTTACTGCTGAATTATAAACTCCTGGAAGTCAGGATTTATAATGGGGCTGCTAACAGACCCTTAACTACAGCTGGCAGGCGCCATGATAATGAAGCAGGGCTTTGAAACATGACATTTTAGGTCAGACATAAAGACTTGCAGAAATATTGCCTTAAAAGACCAGGAGGAGAGATTCTTTACACAGCAGTGCTTCTTTTTATTTATTTATATATGTGTGTGTGTGTATATATATATATATATATATATACACACACACACACCCCTATAGTTATGTGTGTGGGTAACACATATATAAAAACATATATATTTATATGTATAAATCTATGTGTGTACTTGTGTGTACACACACATATATAAATAAACCAAACTGTGCACTGCAAACCATCACAAATCATAACTCGAATAGAAACAGCCCAGGCAACACAGCGCAAAGAGCCGCAGCAGTTGGCCAGGGCTGGGCTGTGATTCAACATGCACGCTGTGTACTCCAACACTGGCAACAGCCAGTAGTGTAAATATTAATATAAATCCTCGGATCTACCCAATTCATCTCTTCCTGGGAGCATGAATGCCTACTGCAGCGTTGTTAGCACTCACTACCCTCTTAGGTCATTGAGGAATTCACTGACCTATCTCAGTTGAGCAAAGCACGCAAGCACATGCTTCATCTTAAAACTGAAGGGAATTCTGCGCCTTGGGATCGGATGCAGAGCGCACAGAGTTCAGAGGAAATCCCTTCTCGGCAGCCAAGCGGGGCTCTTGGGAAGCACCTCCTGTCCAGGCCCCTGTTTTCCTGTTGGGCCTTGCCTGGCACACAGGATCAGGCCATCCCTGATGGATGCTCTCCGAGTTATTCCTAGGAAACAGCTGATGAAAGAAATTCCACAATATCTGCCTGCAGCCTGTTCTTATGCTCCATTTCCCTTGCAGTGCATGTTAACCTTCACCCTTCCCGTGCTTCTTTCCAGACTGTTCCCCTCAGCGGTCCTGGAGATCACACCAACAAGGCTGTTTGGCGCTGGGGCTGCTTTCCTGTCGCCTTTCAGCTTGGCAGTCTCGAGAGGACATTCCTGGAGCACCTGGAAGGTGATGGGATCCCTCCAAACATACCCCGGCAGCAGCAGCTAGAGCATGAGGCAGTTTCTGTTTCTCCTACACACTCCACAGCTGTGGCCGTGTGATCACACACTGACTCCTCAAATCATAAGGACTATCGCAATAAATCATAAATCAATCATAAGGACTCCTCAAACTCCATAAATACTATTTCATAGTAAACAGCATGTACAGGCAGGAATCTGCTCTTAGCTCTTAGGCTACAGCTCTGGCCCTTCCAGCTCACTAAGAAAAGCCTCCTGGAACACACACACACACATAAACATACACACATACACATAAACACACACATACACACACACTGTATACATTTTCCCTGTATTAGAAAGAAAATGACTCCTATCAAAAGTCTCCATCACAGAAAGTGCCACTAGAAGCAACTGGGCTCCATACTAAGCTCTATTTATTACCTCCTCCTTCATAGCTACGCACCTGCTACTCTCTAGAAATCTTGATTAAAATTGATATTGGAATTAAACAATCCTTTCAAGGATGATCCCATCTATTATTCCATCCCCACGGTCCAACAACTTGTTTCAAAGCTCTCTGGGCATCACAGAAACAAGCCCTATGGCTTGTTCAGCACAGCTAAGGCAACCACTGCCCCAACTGCTAATCCTCATTAGCAGCTTCTCCACATTAGCACTTGATTGCTGCAGTTTAAATTATTTGCTTTGAATCCTTTTAGCCCTAAAACAATGGCTGTGAGTTATGAAAGGAGAGGGCGGAGAGGGGGAAGAGGGATGAATGGAGCACACTCGGAGCTTGTCCCTAGCAAGCTTGGAAGTCTGTTGGAAATCCCTTGGGAATCCCATGGCTGCTGCTGCTGATGCCGTTGCTGTGAACGGACTCGGACCCAGTGAGCTGGGGCCAGCGGCGCTGCTCGGCTCTGCTTTCCCACCAGCAGCTCCCTGCGGAATCGCGACCCCAAGTGCCCGCCCATGCCAATGCCATGGGCAGAGGCTGAGTGGCTGCATAGCCAGCTCTGCTCCCAGACCACATCGGGTTGAAGGCATCTTGCCAGTGCCATAGGAGAGAAAACTTCCCCCTTATTGTTTGCACAGTGCATTTTCTGCAGAAAAAAAAAGCATTTTTTTCCAACTGGGTGGCATACAATTCTGGCACATCGCATGTAAACCACCCTCAAGCACTTGCATACATTTTAAATTACGCTTGTCTACACTATTTAATTTTGTTTTTAACCCAAAGATACTTGACAGCTTATTAAATGCTCACAGGTTAGAAAGACCAGCACATCTCCAGCTCGGCTTGGCTATATAACCTTAAAATTCCCACAGAGCGAGAGGGACAGGAAAGGCAGCCACCAAAGATGCTCTTGAGACAGGACTAAGTCTTCAGCTGTCCCTTCTGTCACGCAGGACGAGGGGCTGCAGGCAGCACGGTGGAGACCGGCCTTTCCTCAGACAGTGCCTGAAATCTTCTTTCTTCTCGGGAAACGGCAAAACCAGTTTCTTATTACTCACTTAAGGGAAGTGCATTTTGCAACAGGCTCCTTTTAAGTTGCCAAGCAACTTTCGCCCCTCAAAAGCAAGTGTGAGGACTGCAGCACGCCGGCGCAGAGCCCCAGCAGTGTGAAACTAGCTCACCCCTGCACTCGTTTTAGCCAGGAGCTCGTTGCAACACGAGCAGCGCAAGCCTAGCTGGCAGCCGCCCCTTCCAGCACTGGAATCGTGCTGGGGGTGGGAAAGGGCGACCGCTCTTGTTTGCCTCCCGCCCTTGCCAGCCGTCCCAGCAGCTTCCAACAACCTGGAGCAGCTCCGGCAGGAAAGCTGCAAGGCTGTGGGGTGCTTTTCTCAGAGCATTCTCCTCAGAGCTCCCAACAGAGCTGTGGGAACTGCTACACGTGCTGGGTTCACGGAGCAGCTGACTGACCCGGTTCTGCTGAACCCAGTGTGGCTTCTCCCCAGCTTCACGTCCGCACGCAGGCACGGGCCATACTCTTTCCCTCCACAAAACTGGGAGCTTTGCCATTGCTCTACAGAGATGCAAAAGCCAAATGAAAAATAAAATAAAGATGTTCTCACAAAACCGGAACCCCCTATGCCCTGAAAATTAAACACTCCAGATAGAGAGATCTAATTACCTCCTTACTAAGGAAGGATCTCTCCTGCAACCTGTCTAATCTAGTTTTAATTGGCTAATGTGAAACAGGAAAATCAGGAATGATTAGTTCAGGAATTGCACCCTTTATAATTAAAATTAAAGCCTACACAATTGGGAAGTACCAAAGTGAAGGCTATTTTAAAACTCTGTTCCCTGGTTCCTGACATATTCAGTTTACAAAATAAATAAATAAAAGGAACGTTTAATGCTGTTAAGCAAAGAAGAACAATTTTTTGTTTGACATCTAAGTGGCTAGATTTTAAAAAGCAAAGTGGAAAGACAGAAGCAGAATTTCTGGCTACTACAGAATGTATTAAAAATGCAGGGGAAAAAATTGATTTTGCTCCTGTGTAAAAGTTCAGAAACTCAGAATTTTGCTTACAAAAACCTAACTTGTAAGCTAGAATTAAGAGAAGGCTACATGTACCTCTGAAGGATTCGTTGTGAGGACTTCCTTTCCTGATCTGTTGAGCAGAATGGTAAAACAAGTAGATCCCTAACACAATGAAAAGCCTTCATTCCTCCAAGCATCTTATTAGACTGTCTATTGAGTGTGATACTGGAGGTGCAATAGGAAAAGAATAAAATCAGCAAAAAGCATAAAATCTTTCTCCTATTTCTCTTATCATGTGCTAGAACTAGTAAAGCTGGTGCAGTAACCGTTGGGAACACTTAAGACTTCCAGATACCAAAAGAGATAGGAAAGTAGTTTCAGGATGTTAGTCATCAACATTAAGCCAAAGTGGTTTGAAAGAGTTAATAAGGTCCTGACGCATCATATCAGGTTTTATTTTCATTTAAGAGTAACCAACAAATGTATGAATACTAGATAGCACAGTGCGTAAAGAATTCCATGTATTAGGTGGGAAAAAGCATGGACCATACACTTATTGGTAACAGGTATGCAACTTTTTCCTACTAGTTAAAAGGTACCTTAAAAATGCAGATAAGAGGATTTTAACAAAATTCAAAGAGCTCATGTGTGCAAATCCTAACTTGCTGATGGGTTAGTGTTTGTCTAAGTGCTGACACTGACACTGTGCCACAGATCCTTTCAACTACACAACTGCTGCTTTATACATACAGCCAGGACACATCGATTACCAATTTTATGAGCAATCACAGGACATGATGCCAGGTTAGTTTCTCCACTGCTAAATTTTTATCCCCAAAATTTATCAGCCCCTAGGACAATAAGGGCAACCCTGACCTCCATTCTCTTCTCCCATCTCCTATTCAAAATCTTCAGACCTCTGGGTACCTGCCTGTTAGAAGCACTAACTGTTACCTCTTGTTTTCTGCCTCTCAGAGACGTTTCTGATTTCTACTTCTTGGCACTTTTTTTTTTTTTTTTGAATTTGACTAAATTGTGTTTCTCAGTTGACCAGCATATATCACTTGAATAGTGGTTTCAAAGAAAGAATTGAAATGAAGAATACTGGGCTGATACTAGAATCACCCTGCATCTTGCCCATCTTTTCTCATCCTGTTTATTCAACTGGGAATTCAAGAAGGGTTCCAGTAAAATAGGCATGAAAAACATCTTACCAAGTCCACACACGCAGTGGTACCACAGAATTAAAGGGCTGCCCCACTTAAAGGTTCTTATGGTGAAACACTCTGAGCTATTCTATACATAAAAGAGAGTTAAATTAAGACTGGTCTGAGACCTTTAACTTCATATTTACTCACCAACACCTCAACTGTAAAATTTAAATGTTTGGTTATAAGGCAATTAGAAAATTTTACCTATTTTACTGTTCTATCATGTTACCTTGTAACTTGGTTTCTACATAGTTGCATGGTAAAATGCACTTTGCAGTAACCTTCAATTAAGGTGACAAGTGAGTTTTATTACATTTTTCCCTGTTCTCAAGGGGTGGGGGAAAACTATTTGAAAGAGTTCATTTTCTGGGTAAGGTTTTCAATACCCTCTCTACTTAGAGGTGAATTATTTTGAAGCATCTAAAATTTGTTTCGCTGACAACAGGCAGTTTGAGGGAAGTGAAAACTATTTCTCTCACTGTACTATTAAACTGTGGCTGCTTTTAAGCTTTAAAACTTATTGAGTTTGATAAAAATTCAAACCTTTGCCATAATCTTGAAGCAATAAAATTATAGTTATATGAAAAAGCCCTATCAAAGGGAAACATATGGAAATTATTTTTTTTATAACTTATCAAAATTTTAGTTGCAATAAAAACTGGAGGACTAACTTTAAAATGCTACGTTACACAAAGGGGATTTAGCAGAAGTGCAGGATTTCTTGGTCATCAGGTTTCTATTTAAGGTTAAGAATCATCTGCTCATTGGCCAGGGGAGAAACAAGCAGAGTTACAGTGTGCAGGATGCTGGGCACCACGGAGCAAGGCCTGACATAGGCAGCAAGACACAGACTAGAGATAGATGGACTCAGATTTGGAAAGTGGAAAAAAAATACTGGGAGAAAAAACAGTGGCTGGGGCTTTTCTTTCCAAGATGAGAGCCAGATGAAGCAAGAGGCCATCAGAATAACTGTGTGGGAGCGAAGCGGAGAGAGTTTCACACGGAGGTGATAGTGAAGCTCACCAGAAGCCAACTCCACCACGGGTGGAAGCCACAAGCTCTTTCCTGCTGCTGCCTTTTCTATGCCATTTCATGTTCCTTCCTACGACCCTCTAGCTAAACACAGAAGGAACAACGAGCTTTGCTGTTATGGAACAGTCACCTAAGGCCCTCTAACATCCCTGCACCCTCAATCTCCTCACTTTGCCTTGTTGGGCTGAGAGCTGCTCAGGAAAGGCAGCTCCTCGTTACTCGCCCGCTGGGAGCAGTAACGAGCACAGCAGAGCCACAAACCAGGGCAAGGGAAGCAGAGTCCATGGTGCTGGAGGGGCCTGTGGGTGCGAAGGGAAGATGCTGACTGCTTCACCTGCACCTGGTATGACTCAGGGTTTAAAATCAGCCCTTGGGAGCTAGACAAAGGGGCAGAGTGGTGCAGCTGCACTCTGCAACTGTCTTAGTTCCTACCTCCTGCCACGGGTCTGGCAGACAGAGGCTTTGGCCGTCAAGTGCTTTTGCTGGCCCAAACCAGCAATTGCCTTTAATGATTTCACCGCCACCCCAAACAAATTGGGGTGTCTCTTGTGCATCACAGTTCCTAGTTCTCCTCCTGCTGGTTATCCTTTCCTTTGCAAATAACCTGCTCGCACGTTTTCCACCCACAAAGCCAACCTGAGGAGGAGCCACAGTGTAACTACTGGTTCACTGTCTCAGCTTCTGTTTGGCATCCCCTTTCTGTTCCAAAAAATGCAAGAAAAAATATCTTCAGCTAATGCGTACCAGGGTAACTTCATCGGTGCATCACCCCTGCTGAAGACTTGATCCAAGCTAGGAAGTCACTAAAAACTGGTATACATTAAAAAATAAGACTAAAAAACAGAGTTGATCTCTTGACTCCTATAGCATTTCTTTGAAAGAAGCATATGTGGCAACTTGCTTAGAGTGTATTATTCATAGCAGTATCTGCTTCAGATCTTCAGCAGCTAAGACGTGTTATAGTTTGTTAAACCCACTTTCATATGTAATGGCCTTTGCATAGCACTTTAAAGATAAAATTTGAACTATTTTAAAAAAATAAGTTGCTTAATGAAAACACATTTACATCATTAACTAAAACCATTTTTCCTTTTAGTATTTTTCTCTCTTCTCATTCAGGATTAAGTGCTCTTAGAAACACTTTCTAGAATGATGATAGAAGAGGAAAAAAGGAGTAAAAAATACTACTGTGACCTGTACTTCTTAAAATAGAAAGCAGTCTCATGGGTTGGAATAATTAGTGGTAATATATAAAATCGCACAAGCACCTGTTCCTAACATCTACCTTACTTGAATTCCTTATCCAAAGACTCTCAGAAGAGTTGCTCTAACTTCCCCTTACAAAATAGACATTAGACATGAGACAGGCTACCAATTCAAACCATAACCCCATGTATTAAAAGCAAAAAGAAAACAAGAAAAAAAGACAATTCCTACCTTTCTGATGTTGCAGGCGAACAGAACACAAGCGCTTTGGCAGCACAGGAGTATTACGCTCACTACAGTGTCAAGGTAAACACGCCCTATCTCCACAACTCTTTCAAATTCTTCTGGGACCCACCCAGCAAAGCTGTACTTCAAGATTTCTGACTGAAGGCAAAACCTGATGTCATCCGTTTCCAGTCAGTGAAACACGGGAGTAGTAGGGCTGAGCACCATCCCCATGCGCCTGTTTCAACACGGGCAGATGAAGAAATGCTCCAAGCCACGTGGCTCCTTGGTGCCGTATGGGAATTTGTCTCAACTTATATTGCTCTCACCTGCATGGGAGGATGCTGTGCCTGCTGACTGCGCAGGGAAAAACAAACAAACAAACAAACCACTTTGCAACATAATTTTTCAGTGTGTTTTTAAGTGAGGTATAGGCTTTAAAACAAAGTTTCCACTTTTAGCAGACCATCTTCAGGAATGTTTCCTGCCTCAATCAACTGAGAGTTTTGCAGAAAAGTCATAATTCTTTGGATGATATATATTTAAATGATTGAAATTTTCTAGAAGGGAGGGAGCCTACACAAACTGAATGGCACAGGTACCATAAAAACATACTAATTTTATTTAATTCAAAGTGATTTTTTTTAATTCCATGACTAACAAATACAGCTGGAAATCATTCCCCCCAAGTTTCAAGTAATACGTGACAGCATCCAAAGATATTGGCACAACTCAGCAGTCTGACGGTAGGATCTCCTGATGTTATGGGAAGAGAGAAAGGAATGCCATGTGCATGTTGGGGCCTCAGCATATGGGGTCTGCAACAAGCTCATTCACCCTCTTTTTCCACTACAACCAATGCAAAAAGGACAGACAGGTCAAAGCTGGATCACAGTTTCATCTCATCCACTATATTGTCTCTGAAGGCAGCTAATAGCAGAGGGCTAAGGAGTACAAGAACAGGATAAGGACAAGATGGCCATTGCTGAGTCCCCCAGAGCCCTCAGCAGTCTGGGGCTCAAAGACCCCCTAGACGAAAGAGTAGCTAAGTACAGAAAACCTCTGGACAGTCTCTTTGCCTTAATTTCCACAACTTCTTCTGAGCATATGGAAACTTTCATCATAATCCATAAAACTGCAATAAAAGAAGACATGACCAATATTTGGATGCACTTCTAGTTTTCTCCCAAAGTGATCTGGATTGAAAGATTTGCTTTTGTTCATATAGGGCTTTTTCTTGCTTTGTTTTGAAGTATTGTTTTTATGTAGCTATTAAATGTCTTCAGTCCTACTATAAAAGAGGGAGCAGTATTCAATAAACTGAAACACCAAAACAATATTAAACATGAAGGATTATTTCTGGAATATAGCAGTAATGCTTTGCTCCTGCTTTAAATTTCCTCCACATTTGCTCACATCCAAACCATAAGAATGAACCAAAAAGATTTAGGAACATTTTGCCAAATAGGAAAGCCTGGAGCGAGCTGATTCATACATCACTTGGCTAATACAGTGCTGGTAATGTAGCAGGTAATTGGCAGGAACATCTCTTACGCCTCAATCCACGATTTCTTCACGGTTGCACTTAATTGCAAAAAATATCTTTTGTTTAACTGGAGCAAATCTGGGGCTGCTCCAGATAATAAAATAGGCAAATGTGGTTTCTACATACTTTTTGAAGAGCATTTATTAGGCAGAACTTATGACCTACATAGGTGGTATCACCTCTATTACAAGATCCAAGATACTGCATAGTAACTATCAAGCTAACTATATCCTCTTGATCAAAGTTGCCCACTGACCATTCCGTTATCACGGCATTCCCATGGCACCTCCTCCTTGAGGCAGCTCAGATCTGAATGCTGCAAAAGGGAAAAACAACCAGCCAAACCAAAATCACAGCCTGTACATGTCATTAGGAAAAATTCAAAACGTAAACGCTGCTGACTTGTAGCATAACACCCATTCATGATAATTAAACAGAACTAGATGGTGTAAGCATATTTTACCCAAATAATTAATTTTGCATACCACTGGAAAGGGCAACATTTACATAAAAGTGAAAAAAAATTAGAATGTATCCCCAACAGAAATATTCATAGCTTCTTTTTCCCCCCCATCAGCTAAATACATATATTAAACACCTGTGAATATACATACAGGAGGCGAGTTTTCCCCTGAGCTTCTAAACAATAATTAATTACCTCAGTAAACACCCTCAGCTAATATACTGTATTAAATCTTAAATTTCTGGAATCAGAACTGTTGACTATGATGGTAGAGTGAAAGAAAGTGAAAGAGAGTGAAAGAAAGAAACAAAAGGGTTCATTTAGTTTCTTTCATACAAAAAGAAAAAAAAAGTTTAAATTCATCTGGAGAATCACAGATCAATGCCCTAACTACACTCTCTGTTAGTACCAAGCCTGCTAACCAGTCATCTTAGTGGCGGAAAATCAAATCTCAGTAAAATAAGCATTCACTGAGGAAAAGGTAGAAAGGTAGTTACATATTTTCTCACAATATTCAGATAGTAAGACTAAAAGGAATCCACCATTTGAGAAATAGATCTAATTTGATCAAATAGATCAAAACTACATCAATAATTAATACGAATTCCGAATTCTCTTTTCATGACACTGGACCCCACATGCATGTTACCTGGAACTGTTTCGAGATTGAAGACCTTGATCAGCACTACCAGAACTCAATCTTGCAGTCACTAGCTTAAAAACTAAGTTTCTCTTTTTTTCACATCGTTTCATACCTTCACTGTATGTATCAATCTTTTCCTAGAGAAAAGGAATGAAGATTACTTCATTTAGAACATCTTGAAAAGCTTTCTGCTCAATACCTTGCTTTCCTAGAAGGTATGACCTGCCTGGAAACTGTACAGGTTTTTAAGTAAGGACAGCTTTATTTCTAATTAGTCATGTTTTCTATCATAGTTGGAGAATACATACCTGGTATTGAATAAAGCCAACATTTGTACTATAACAACTTATTGTATATGAACAGCATTCAGGGCAGGATCAGGAATACTCACATTTGAACATATAAGCCCAAATTCTCAAAATGTTTAAATATTTTAACTATTGCTTCCAAGGTGATTCCTCTGCATTTCAATAAGACTCAGGAAGCTCAATACTTGGAGAATCTGGGCCTTAATAACAAAAGGGAAGATGATAATTGCATTTAAGAAAAAGGGATATCAGTAGTAACATTAGAAGGATAAAAGGAATGGATAGGAAAGCAGGGAATGAACACCAACACATCCGCCTGTTGAGTAAGCTGAGATGCAAAATCCAGATCATTAATAGGCTTCCATTATGCCTTAGGAAAAGACTTCAGGAAACGATACTGACATTGCCTGGCAACTAATTTCTAAGCAATTTCTCTCACACATTTAACAATTGAGGGTTATGAATACCACAACTCTGTTATCTCTTTCAAGTTTTTGCAAACTTCTTTCCTGGATGAATTTCATTCAAGTATTGAACATACAATTTATTGATAAGCCTCCAGGACAGTAGTTAAGAATTGTTTTTTATCTATAGGCACACAGATGTATGTGTGCTTCAGGGAGGAATTAATTTGGTTGCAGTTTTGCCAGCATTTTAATGCAGAATCCTAGTCTGTTTTGTCCTTAAACTGTCCTTGCTAAGCCTTATGCATGCAATCACAAAACAGTAACAAGAAAAACTGTATCTGAGGCTTGACTTCTATAGTTCATGCTTTCCATCCCCAAAATAGTACTACTAATTTGCTCAAATAAGACTTCCATGTGCTTGTCCTATTTCAAGATGCAGTAAACTAAGACACAAAATACTCTGGCTGGAACACTAGCAATTTACCAATCAGTCAACTAATTAGTTCAAAAGAGAGTTTTTAAATTCATTTGCAACAATCTAAATAACATAGGATAAAAAAAATGTTGATCCTTGAGGCTACAAGCACTGGCTTAACAAGTGTATGAAAATAAACTTTTAACACCTACAGAATATTGCAAAAGTTGTTTGATTACATCAGTAGAAGATTCTCATAGTGTCAATATCTTACCCTCTTCTATCCAGAGAAGTGCAAAATACAAACATTTTCTCTGTAAAACTTCAAGAGCTCAAAACTAATCTAGCAGATGGCCACAGGGATGTGGGGGTCAAATATGCCAAAGACTGTTTGTCTTACTCAATATGTACTTTAATTTCAGATTAAATACTTACTTTAAAAGGAAGATACAAGTTGGTCCCTTGAGATAATTGAGCACTTAACTTCAGGAGAGGATCTTACACATGGGAAAACGGTTCCTTACAGTTCTGAGGTGGTCTAGGATTTTAGATAATCACCCCTGACATTAATACGCTCCCATTGCCTAACCAGGGTAAGATCATTACAAACTGCATGTTAAGTGCACCAATATTGGTGGTTTCCACTGTTTTGGAACCTGACACATTTCAGATAATTAAAATTTTCTCTAATTGAGAATGTAAGTGTAAAAGTTTAAGTTCAGTATCCATCTTCCTGTACCACAATTATTTCTAACTTAACATTTAAGTAAATAAAAATATATATCCCTTCTGTGTGTATGTGTACATACACATGATTGTGTAATGAAGTGAGGAACTTCGTTAGAATTTCACTTCAATGCTACTCAAGCTTGAACTTAGATTTCTTACTGCATTACAATACTCAATAGATAGGCAACACAATGCCAATAGATAGTCCAACATCTGCCTTTATTTTTCTTTAAGGAATATACTATTAATATACTATAAAATATTAAGAAACACTAAATCCAACTCTCAGTGAAATGGTAACACTGTTGATTAAACTAGGTAAACAGTAAGAGCTAAATATTCAGTCTAGATACCAAAGAAGCATTTCAGCCAAGGAGAAACCTCTCTTGGCAGTTGTGAACAGCTCTGTGTATCCATTTAGGCCAGAGCACTGATGCAGGACTTGCAGCATTAACCCAAACTAAAGAACTGTCCCTAACTAAAAGGTTTTATTTGGCACAATATCAAAGCATCTAAGTGTTGCAGTAACACCACACACTGGATACATAAATCACTACCATTTGGCAATGATTTCACAAATTAGAATGACATAGGGTATAAATGACATCAGTTTACATATCATATACTGCTGATATACTTTCAATCATTTATTGCCAGATTTTTAATACCTAACAATTCATCTTTATATACAGTGACATACATACCATGAATAAGCCTGGGACTCTAAGGTAACGGGATCAGATCATTGAATACAACTGCAGATTTTCAGATCTTTTTAAGGTGTCAACAAAAACAAGTTTAGCCTGTTCAAGTAAAATACATGACAGGTGCCAAATGCATGAGTTTTAGAATTCATTTATCTTATGTAAATATTCCTTTGCAGACTAGTGATAAATCAGGAGAACGCTTCTTTGCCTTCACATGATTGTGAATTCATGTTCTTACTGATCTTCTCAATGTAACCCAGCAGTTTGAGCAATGCAGAAGGATTATATGGGAAAAGATTTCTTCTCTGCAACCTCAAAATAGCTATTTGCAGTTCTTCCAAGCATGCAGTTGATTTGCAAAGCATTATTCTTACCGGAAGGATGTTATCTGAAGGCACTGTACAAGCCAGAAAGGATGCGGTATTAGATGCCTTTTGTTTCAAGAGCAACACTTCAGATTTGAGTGCATTTTGTTTATCATCTATGCAGCTGTAAACAGGTTCCCTTATCTTTGCCTTGCCCTCGTAATTTAAAGGCATCTGCTTTGTTTTTATCGTGCACTCTTTTCCAGCTGACTCTTGTTCAGAATCTTCTGAGCTGTCATAATTAACAAGGCTTTTAAGGGAACCCAGCAGAGCTGCACTATCAGTGCATGGCAATGGGTGAGACTGGTTGGACTCAGCAACTTCATTATCACGTTGCTCTGTTGTAAATACTACGTGAGAAGATGCCAAAGATACAGTCTGTGGTTCTGGTTCACAACAAGCATTTTGCAAACTCATATCAGTCATGTAGTTTCGTTTTCCATGACGAGGTGGCTTGTCAGAAGAAATGGATTGAAAAGTGCCATGTTTCATATCCAAATAGTTACAGACATTGATAAAATGATGCCAGTCTTCTCTAAGAAGTTTTAAATACCTTACCAAATATTCCAGAAAACAAGTTTCCGATGAAATCAAAAAATCTAGAAGAACCGTGGAATCAAATGCAATACTTTTTAGGAAGAATAAAAATATACAATGGGGATTACAGCCACTTTCATGTGTAAAGAAGTTCCAAGTTTTCTCCTCTTTTAGGCTTAAGTTATCAGCAGCATCACGCTGTAACCTGAAAAGCAGTTAGTGAAATAGATTAAATTCAGTGTGAGCCTAGAATTATTTAAAATTTGTTATTTTTGGACAACATTACTGTTGATCTGTTTCGATGTTTTCAAACACAGTTTTTAAAAGCATGCATCCCAGATCCTGCAGCGCTTAGCTGTTTTTATGATGCATTTCCAGAAAATACTTTTAAGTCAAGAAAATCTGCTGAAAAGCATCTACAAAATCAAAACAGAGGAATTTGTTTTGTTAGAAGGACTTCCTATGCAAGAGCCACAGTTTTGCAATTTGTTCCTGCCTATGGTATGTAACAGTTTGATATCCAATAACCCACCAGGCACATCTGACTTTGCTGAAAAGAAAATAATGTTTTGATATTAGAATGACAAAGAATGTAGACAGGTGTGAGTTGCCTGGAAACCAGCTAGGAAGCTCTGGTCTAGGAAGCCAGAGCACTGACGCACTTCCTTCAGTTCTGCAAGGAGTAAAGTTACAGTATATGAACTGTTCCACGTTTTGGTAAACCTAAAGACAGACAAACTTTCAGGATGCTACTTGATGGATAAGAATTTGAGCTCCTAGAAATTAAGATATTGACTTACACAAAAATTTAAACAGCCATGAAGCAGTCAGTGTCCATGGCAAATTCCTAAACACCATGTTTCAGATGTTAGTAATGTCTTTTTCTTTTCCCAAATCAAGTATCTAGAATTAACACGGATCCAGTGCTTAGATAGA
This sequence comes from Crypturellus undulatus, assembly GCA_013389825.1. Lineage (NCBI taxonomy): Eukaryota > Metazoa > Chordata > Aves > Tinamiformes > Tinamidae > Crypturellus > Crypturellus undulatus. The sequence goes on from VWPW01006103.1 coordinate 477,019, forward strand.
TGGCTACTATACCACAAGTTCCTGAATTCTTGGGTTTTGTTATACTATTGCATCAAACTCTCAATGTTGAAAGAAAACAGTCTTGCCTTTTACTTGTGTATGATCACCATTTTATATCTGTGAAATTAATTATTCTGCATTACAAAAAACAATAATATATTTAACATTAAACTTGCACAACTCTCTCAGTTCAATCCAAAACACTTAATCAAATTATCAGAAAAGATAACAGCTCTTGCACCACACATTACTACATAATTTTGAGTCTAATATACCTTCTCTATGCAAAGTCACTATAAAAATTTATTATGTATTTCACAACAGTTCTGTCAAATAAAACATATGCTAACCTGTGAAATTTTAAATAAATGAGTAATAATGCTTTAGCAGCTTCCCACATATCATCATCTTGCTCTATGAAAATCAAAGAAAGCCATTCACAGTGATGTACAACTGGGTGAGAATGTGAGGAAGACATCAGGTGACCCCTCCAGAATGTCAACAGCTGGGACATGGAACTCTGAAACTCTCCTGAAAATGGGGAGGAAAAAAAAAATTGTTATAGTTTTTTGCTTCTAAACAATACACACCCTTTTAAAATTCAACAGTGCGTAACAATAAATGCTATGCATAAAACTTAAGGATACAGCTATTCATAAAACCATATCCTTGGAAGCTAGTCACTCATTCCCCCTGGAGTTCAAGGCAAAGTAATCAGAGGGGACCAAAAACTTTCAGGTGCAGTAGGGTGAATCCTTTGAAACATCACAGCCTAATGAACAAAATTATTCTTTCAAAAACGTTTAGATAGAGGAAGTTTGTAAAAGCATAACCTCCCACAGCTGAGGTTTCTGTATTTCTTTGGCTTCTTGGTTAGGTAGTTTCACTGGAACACAGCAAACTTTGATAATCAAGTCAAAGCCACAGATTTAATATGAGCTCTTGGGTGAGATTTCATCTCAGTCCTTCCCACATGAAAGGAAAATAAGATTTTAATATTTTAATGGGGCTGAAGCTAAACCTCCTACTGTGTGTTTCACTGTAGATAATCAGCTGCAGTGATTTCTACTCTCTGGGAAGAAAAAAAATGTCATTCCTGTAACAAAACAATAATGTAGCATAGTAACAATCAAACCTGTTCTTTATAAAATACAATCTTCATGAATGATATAGTGCCATGTACATTTCTCAAGTAGGTATTAGCTTGGAGTAAAGATACATTCATGGGATGGCACAAAATCTTTGCTAAAAGTACTGAATTTGCCAACCTCAAGGTAGTACCTGCAAAGTTTTTTTATGTAAGTCTTCAGTACAGATTTCCCACACACTAAACTTTGCACTCCTGAATGCAAAAACCATCTCAAAACTTAGCCTCTCAACACTTTAGCAAGCGTTTACTTTTGAATGCTAAGTCATATAATTGAGCTATAGGCTGCTCCTCAAAAAGTCAAGAAATTTACCTGCTCAGTGCTAATGGCACACTGTAAAAAACTTTGCAGGTCTGATTCTAGGTAGCAGTTTTTCATATAACATAGCATATATTCAACATTTAGAAGCTGGGAAGAAAATAAAAACACATACACAGAACAGTAACATACATCTTTACCGAGAAAATACACCTTAGGTAAGAAATCTCATGTTGCTGGAAGAACACTGTATCTTGAAGAATAAAGCTGCATGTTTCATAGAAACAGTGCTTAATGCTTTGACAATACTTCTTGCAACACAGGAATCAATTTTACTTCCAAAACCAGCATTATGTGGTTTGCTTGAGCATTTGATTTTGAGATTTGCTTTTCCTCTTAGCAAAGGCATACAAAAACCAAATTATCTTAGTTATTAATAGTTACTATTCAGACTGAAATTCTTCCCCGTATATCAAAGCTATCTGGAAATTACCCCCCAAATTGAAATGAATTAAAGTTAAGCCTCTCTAATTCATATTAATAAAAAAAAGATAGGATCAACTGGCTTCCCGGAAGGGAAGCTAGCACATTAAAGTATTCTGGTGCTTGTTCTAACCACTTTATTAATGTAACTAAAATAGAAGCACTATTACTTTCAACCTAAAATTCCTTACAATGGTTATGGCATTTGAATCAGTTAAAAAAAAAAAAAAAAAAAAGTTTGTGGCATAAGTCTGGAAAAGAAAAGAAAAAAAGAGAGACCTTCTTTACAAAAGTCTGCGTTTTTTAAATCAAAAAAAGGTATCAAAATAGTTTTAGGCTACTTTTATTCTATTCACTTGTTCTTGGAGGATCTCAAAGTCTCTGTATGTTTTCAGAAGGACAGCTGTAAGGAAAATACTTGCTACAAATATTTAAAAACTCCAAGAATGCAGCTGGAATGACAAATATGACATCTTCCAAAATCTGGAAAAAGCATCAGAAACAGTCTTGCAGGATTATAGCTCTTTTGCAGAGTCAGATGAATAAAAAAAAAAAAAAAAGATTTTATGTCTTCTACAGAATGTACAAATACAAAAGCAGAATAGCATCTAGAACTTGTAAAAAATGCCCTAGTACATTTATAATACTAATTTCATTCCTGAGACAAACCTTTGACTTTTCACCCCGTGGACACCTGGTTGGCAGGATTTGTATTTGTCCTCACTTGCATTTGTCCAGAAATACTGTTTCTGAGCCACCTTCCCCTTTTTGCCCAATCTCGGGTCCGGGGGCCGCTTTGCACATGCACCCGCACATGGTGTGGAGTCAGGAGACGCACATGGAAAAGGTGGTGGAAAGGAGCAATGCCAGGGCGGAAGGAGCAATGCCAGGAGTGTCTTGCAGGCAGAAGAGGACCAGCTCAGCCCAGCTCTCCTTTAGGCTCGCTGTGACCTGGTACAGTGACCCAGCAAGGCTTCCCTCCAGCCAGGGACACAAATTACACGGACTCCTCTGCCCTCCCTCTGCCTGCCTCGTGGCATAGCCCTAGCACAAGCGACTGAGCTGTTCTGATGATCTAACTCATCTATTCAGTAGTACAAACACACTCATGCAGGTATGAAAAGTATGCCTAGCACCTACTAATCCATGGGATTAGACCTATTTGAGGGTAAAGAACAACGCTACTCTCTGAGAATTCGCATATATGTACAATACCTGAGGGGAGAATGCAAAGAGGATGGGGCCACTCTTCTCAGTAGTGGCCAGCAACAGAACAAGGGGTAATGGGTTAATGGGTGTAAATTAAAACATAGGGAGTTCTAACTCCATATGAGATGGAGGGGCTCCATGAGCCCTGGAACAGGCTGCCAGAGAGGTCATGGAGTCTCCTTTTCTGAAGATCTTCCAAACCCACCTGGATGCCACCCTGTCCCGTGTGCTCTGGATGTCCCTGCTTGAGCAGGGAGGTTGGACTAGATGATCTCTAGAGGTCCCTTTCAACCCAACCATTCTGTGATTTTTCCTGTCTTTCACTCCACAGATTCCTTTATTTTTTTCCCTCCCACTTAGAATTGCTATTTTCTGCCCTCTTACACTATCTGTCTGACAGTAATGCCTCGTATGGTCTATGAAGAAAAAGGCATAATGGTACTTTAAAGGTCTGCCTCCACATTAGAAAGCAGGAGGGCATTAAGTGCCCTTCCTGCAGTTCTCCATCCATAGAGTGAATGCTTCTTTTAGGGGCTCTCTTCTTTCCCAGCTGGAGAGGAGTCTCATTTTCCTCAAGCGGCGGTAAATCATTGATACATTTGGAAATGCTCTCAAAAAGAAGGGTTTTCAATCCCAAACATGGCTGTTTCAACCCCCTTTATCCCTAGGACAAGGCCAGGATCTAAGGCAAGGAGACAACTAATAAGCATGGCACAAAGTGACAGTGGTAGCAAGTTTTCTGAATGGATTCCCTCCTACCCCACACTCTCTAACATTCGCTTCATTGAATTTTAGAAAAATCAGATTATTCATGTCAATAACTTCTAATTCAGCTTAATTCCATTTACAGTCGTAAAGCTTTCAGATTTCTAGCCACAGCTCATTAAGACTCTTACTGCTTGAACAAAACAAAAAGACTATTTTACCTTTGACTTCAGCTTCTGTAGTAGAGCTCTGAGACTTGAATTCCAGGGCTTTAAGCACAATTAGACTTAGGGCTCTCAGAAGGGTTTGATCAGGACCACTGTTATCTCCAGGATGGGGCTCGCTGCCTCCAAAGTAGCTCGTTTTTTCACCAAGAGGGATCTGATTAAGCCAAGTCAAACTCACACCTTGTAGAACCCCATTACTCAGTGCAAGAACATCCTCAGATAAATATGGCTTTTGTAACGACATCGATCCACTTACAGAATCTTCTCTAGATTTGTAAAGGATGCATTTTTTAAGGAGCATAATGAATTTCTTCTTGAATAAATAATGAACTGATGAGCTAATGCAATTCAGGACATAAGAAACCTTCAAAAATAACACTCTCTGGCATCTCAGAGGTACTTCTAACTCAATTCTGGAAGCCAAAAGAGCTTCAAGCAGATCTATGAAGCTGATCAAATTGTTTGCGGCTTCAGAATAAGTTGAAGTATAGCAATGACTGTCAAAATGATGGCATAAAATGGAATTATAAAACCCTTCAAGCACAGCATCAAGAGGAGCCAGCAACTTCTTCAAGACACCTACAGCAAAAGGAGAATGTTACAGAGTTAGACTTGCTAAAATACACCACAGACAGTTATATCACCTCAAATACTCTCATCAAGTAAGCAGCAAACAGTTGATTGCAATTATTTTCAGTTTTTAAGCATATTAAAAAATGTTAAAAACTCAGTATTTTGGTAGTGCTCTGCCTCTTTTCACCCAATAAAATAACCCCATGCTATTCCTATTTTCAGACCTGTGCTCTGGAGTTTAAAAGTAATATTCCTCCCCCTAGCGGGCACTCGTATATTGATATCATAAATATGCTACAGTACCTGCTTTAGGTAAAACTTTATCTTTCAAAATGTCCCTGATAATGGCTGTAAGAGTCCACATACATTTTGCTGCTTGAGGATTCATAGGGAATTCTGATAGAATCTTCAGACTAAAGGTGAGCCAGGTGACATTTAGTGCATTCTGAAAGAAAAATAATCACAAATGCTTTACAATTGTACAAAATGAATTCAACCACAATACATGATTTTTAAATTGTAGGTTTTAGAAGATGCCAACATAGGCATAGAGTAAAACAGGTAGAAAAATAAATCCTTGTACTTTTAAATATGTAGACCTGTATTTACAGATGTGAAGTCAAATAACCATGTAATGGAATTTATCTGTATTTTCTATAAAAGATAAAAAACCAAACCTGCTAATGACGCATGACCTGCCCCAAAACCTTATAGTGCAGTAGAAATTAGCGGTCTCACAGTCTCTCCCATCTTTGAGGTAAATATTACAAACATGCTTCTGAAAGAAATCCCCCTTCAGAGAAGGAACTAGGGTACAATACATATTCATCAAGTATATAACAAGTAGAAAAAAAACGGTAAATCATTGAAATATTCAGACAACAAAATACAAGAAAGTATCTGATTAGCATTCAGTAGGTTATTGCCTATTGTTGTCACTGCATCACCTAACAGCTCAATTAACTGTAAACATATTGATAAAATAGCTTATTGGGTTTTGGCAATTTACATACTGCAAGCTTAAAAAGAACATGTTTCTTTACATATCAGAGACGGGTTTTTTTCCCCTTTAAATTAGTTTCAGATCTTTATACAGAAAAACATTCCTCCTCATATTCCAAACTTTACTCCCACTACACATCTCATCTCCCTTCTTTCCCCACATGCTTGTGCCTCTCCTAACACACGTGAAAAATTCTCTTGGAATGTTTATTACATATCCTTCCTATCAATCATATCCGATCTCATATCTCTTTATGGGAAGACTATCATATACAAATTATCTTGTGTAGCTTTCACTTTGCTCCTGATGCTGAACTGAAGACAGCTTAACAAAACTGCATGACAGTTTCATGCTGAACACCAGCAGAGTGTAGATTTGCCTTCCAAAAAGTAGAGCATAACAGACATGCAGGCAACACGTGCAGGAAAGGAGCACTCCTGGTGTTGCTCCATGGCCTAATTGCAGAATGCACACCTTAAGAAGTAGGTATGGATTTTACCCTAGCTGAGTAGTCCTTGCTTTTGTGCCAAATAAGCACTACAAAAAGCAGGCTCTAGAATCAAATGGAAGAACCTGAAGGCAAATATTTATTACCTCATCATTTCTTAGCTGTGGTTTTACCATGCTCATGGTTTTATTATACTCACCTCTTCCTTCAGCTGGAAATACACAAGAGATGCTAAACTTTTGGATGCCATGTGAGATAACAACTGATCAGAACTACTCAACAGCCAAATCTGGAGACGTGAAAAAAAATAACAGAGTACCAAAGTTACAATTTCTTTTTCCTTTACATAAAATTCTTTCAAAAGCCTATAAAAGCTTACCAGTTTTGAGTCAATTTTTGTCTCCTTCAGAAGACAGACAAAGATATCACGGTATTTCTCTCTTGTACTGGATTCAATTTCCTGGGACTGTACCTTTGCCACCATCATCTGGATCAAGGTTAGCTGAAGTAGCATCACTTCTCGTGGGCTCAATGAGGAGCTGATGTTTGCAAAGTTATTAGACACATCATCTGTGATAGGGACAGCAGCGCCTGAAATATCAGGATCCTGATGGCTCCTAATACCACTATTAGGAGATGGCGGATGCATCTGATTATCTGATTCATCTCTTTTGGGTGACTGCTCAACACACAGATTGAGCAGAGATGCATATTCATGGCTCTCCTTTGCTAGTGGAAGGCCCACCAGCACATCCTTATACATCTGCTGCAGCAGAGAGATCTCCATTATGAGAACAGTAAATATTCTGGAAAATGGCTTACACCTTCAACAATTACTTCTGGTCACTGCAAACTTGTTTTGAAGATTATCCATAACAGAAATAGAAGCACTATCGGGCATTTCTCTTCTGCTTTACCTAGAAATAAATATTCCACTGTTACTGAGTTTAATAGATAAACAGGAAGATACATAAAACTGCACACATTTTTAGAGTTAATACTACCCTCATTAAACTAAATTTGAAAACAAACATTCACTATGTTTTTAACAGCAAGAGTGATAAACTAACAATCATATAAAATTTTGTCCCAGTGGGACATTTAAATGACTTAACCTTACAAAAATGACCACATAAATACGTTTATAGTTCCTAGTAAGTACCTGCAGAATGCTCCTTCTGAGCCCCTAAATCTTGTAACCTGGAATATTTAACCACATTTAGAAAACCTAAAAATAAATAAATAAATGAATAAAATGGATCATAAGGTCAACAAAACATTTTTTTCAATGGCACAAGAACACTCAGGGTAGCCTAAAATGAAAGGTATCAAGAATTCAAATCTTTTTACTTCCAAGTATAAGTACTGAGGCATCTACAAATTTCCCGTCACTACAGAAGTGCCTAGACAGAAATCTGATCTAGATATCTGATGAGAAGACAAAAATAATATACTTAAAATTACCAAGTTTCTTTTTCAGCTGTATTGAGAGTGATATAAATTTGTAATATCAGCATTTCCAGGGTAGTTTTAACACATTATCTACTCAAAACCCTTTTAATAGAGGAAAAATACCATTATATGCCAAGTTGAGAAGGGAGTGAATTTTTCTTTATAGGAATTAACTAATTAAATTTACTAATTAAAGACATTTACTTGAAACGGGGAGGGGGGGAATGTCAAAGATTAAGTTCGCTTCAAACATAGTAAGAGAGAGCACAGTGAAAAGCACAAAGCTAGAGTAAAAATAAATAAAAATAAAAACCTCGCCTATGTATAGCCAAGAAATGACAAACTCCACCCTTTACTTGAGTTATTTATTTGTGTTATTCATGACAGCATCTAGAACGCAATTAAGACAAGGCCTCACAGTGCCAGACACTTGCACAAACAACAGGGAGCAGCTCTAAAGAGGGCAGATACAGACAGATCAGGCTGGGAGGATAATTATACAGGGGGAAAAAAAAACAGAATGAATATTTTGTTATTTATTATTTCCAGGACTATTTTAGGCTTCAAAAATCAAAAAAGTCACATAGAGCTACAGACTGAGAAGGCAGAAAAGGAAATAAAGGAGGAGAAATGAAGGTTCAGATAGGGGTTGATGCTTATAAGGTTTACAGATCAATATAAATCAAACAAACCACGTTTGGATGCTGGCAAGGGCCCCCAGAACACTCTAAAACGGAACTATAAACATGAGGGTATTTTTTTCCAGGATGGGATGCTTTACTTAGCATGAAGCCACAGAAACCATTGGCCGGGCCAGAATTAAAAGGAATAAATAACAGTTTTGGAACATGACGCTACTGTTCCACTTAGTTCTTTTTCTTTTTTTTCTCTATATTAACAATCACGATCGCTCTAAGGCACCTGCGAAGGGCAAGGAGCTCCCGTCGGATCCGGGCACCGGGAGGCAGCGCCCACCGCCCCTCAGCGCGGCCACCGCCTCACGCCCCGCCCCCTGCGCACGCCCCGCCCCCTGCGCAAGCTCCGCCCCCGCGCGCAGGCCCCGCCCCTCCTCACCTGGCAGCGCGCGCCCCGCTTAGTCACCCCGAGCGCATACGGACCCCTCCCCCGTCCTCCCCGTCGCTAGGCAACCGCGCCGAGTCACCCGCCCCCGGGAGACGGGGCGCGGCGAGGCCCAATCCTCCTCGGTCGCAACGCCGGCGCCGCTGCAGCCCGCGCCTGCCCCGCGCCCTCCTCCCGCGCCGCCGCTCCCCTGTGTCGCAAAGCCCGCGGCGCCTTTACGGCTCGCGGGGCGGGGCGGCG
>VWPW01006103.1:486264-568167 GCA_013389825.1 Crypturellus undulatus
GGCCCCGCTCCCCGCCGCCCCCTCACGGAGGGGCGCTCCGCCGCCTGCCCCCGTGGCGGCGCTCGGGCTGCCCGCACCCCCGCTGCCCGCGGCTCCCCCGGGCCTGTCCCCGCCGGGACCCCTGTCCCCTGCGCGCTGCCCCCGGGCCGAACGGAGGGAGCCTCTCCCCCGGGCTCGGTACCCACTCGCCAGGCCGCGCAGCCCCGTCGGGCGGCCCCGGCCGCTCTCGGCGCGGCGGGGCGGGCAGCTCCGCTCCGCGGGCGCTTCCTCAGCCGCTACCGACCGCGCTGCCCTCCTGCGCCGCCTCCCTGCGGAGCGGGGCCCGGCCGGGGCTCCCGCACCCCGGGCTCCCGCGCTGGGCAGATCCCCCTTTCCCTCCCCAGCGTTGAGGAATTTTCCTGCTCCTGCTCCGTGCTCCTGCTGCCTTGGGGCTGACTCTGCTTTCCCTTCCTCCCTCTTACACCCTATCGTGGCTCAGGGCACCTCTTTTTCTTTCTCCTCTAGGTTTATGCTGCTATAAAGGAGAATTAAAAATCGTGACTCCAAAGAATGAAATAAGAAGAGAAAAAGCCGCGCTCAAAAAAAGAAAAAGAAAAGGTGACATTTCACGTAGACTCTTCAAAATCATCCTAACTGTGTGGTTTGCCTACGTTTGGGGCCTCACATTGTGCCTGTTTTTCATAATTTGAATAGGTAGTATTAGATTTCTTTGTTCTCTTAAACCTACTTGCTATCATGCTTTAAAAGTTGAAAAGCTTTAAAGCCCAGTTGAAGTCCTGTTCCTCCCTCTTCTTGTTCATTTTCTAAATTTAATCTGCGAACATTATTTTCATGATGTCTGCTAGGTACTGTTTTGTTTTTTTTAGTGGCTTCTCATTTCAGGGATGTCATTCAGGATGACTTCACTCTGCCTTGTTAAAAGCTTCTTTTCCTAAAGCCTTTTCACTGGCTTATGGGTACGACACATGACTTGTAGTAGCTGCTTGGATTCTAACATCATTATTGGGGTAGGTCAGGGTAATTACGTTATGTTGGTTTAGGTAGATCTAACTTCTGCATGTGTCAGGGTTTCTGCATTGTGTTGTAACCAAGCTGCAAAAATTGAAACTCGTTTAGTTGGGTGTTTTTTGCTTACAAGTGCTAGCTTTTTGTGTTGAAATTGGAAGAAGATAATATTGTTAGATAGTGAGGGGAAAAATGCAAAATGTGGCATCAAAAATGAATGCTGCTGTTAAAAGAAGAAAGGTTTCAGAGGAAGAAAATTTCTTAGGGTGAGCTGCGTGTCCTCTGTGGTAGGAAGATGCAGAGATGGGCTTTAGAAAGAAAGTGAGCAGGAAGGGGAGGAAAAAAGATGTCTGTCAACCTTTTTCCACATCCTATTTTCAGTATGCTGTCGATAATGGAGTTCCTGCCCATTCTTTCCATGTAAAGTCTGTACTGAACCCATTTTAATCCGTTTCAAATGTAGATGAGCCTATGTTATTTTGGCAACTCTATCCTCTATACATCTTGCTTGTCTTTGTCACGTTTTCAGAGATGCCGTTGACTGTAGCCTAACATTTTTTTGTTGTCAGCAATATGTTACTTTTTTAGCATTAGTTGCAGGGGAAGAGCAATACCTGTTGCCAATAACCTTGTTCAAGGATGGATCATTTTTCTAAAACAAATATCTTTAAGGTATAATGAAGAGTAGCCGTAAAACTTCAAAGACCAAAAAGAACAATCCCAGTAACACAAATGCGCCAAACTTTGAGATGTGTTTTAAAGATACATTGAAGAAATATTCCAATTATTTTGATAGTCGACTATAAAAACCTGCGATTACGCTGGAACAAGTGAAAGGGGCCAGTGTAATTACCTACTATATTGTTATCAAAAATCCGCCTTGCAAGTTGAATATGCATTAGTGCAAACTTGTCAATACAATTATGCCACACCTCTTATATGAAGTTGCTTTATTATAACACCTATTTTTAAAGCTAAACCATTGGAGCTAACATAGGGCTGTGCATTAATTTAGCTTAATAAACAGGACTGCTCTGATGCTGCTAAGACCTTGGATGTTTAGGATTTTTTTCACAGAATGAATTGCAACTGTTCTTCTGATCCGTGAAGCCCCTTAATGTGAAATGCCCTTTAATGTGAAATGCCAATGCAGTGAAATTTGGTCCAGCTACAGAGACTAAAACTGAGTTTGCAGAAATGAGGCATTTAACTTCTGACAGAAATTTATATATGGTCAAACCAAGCAACAAAGGTAAATAATGTGCTGAAGGCCTGTGATGTGGAGGAAATGCAGCATATTGCAAGTATAGCTCTCCCCTTAGATAAAGTTGCAAATCCAGACTTTATTATCTTCAGTCTAATGCTCTTCTTCTTCTTTTTTTTTTTTTTTTCTTAGAAAATGTGCCCAGAGACTGTTTCCTGTTGTTCCAGGATTTACTTAGAATGATGCTATCAGAGCAAAAACAGTTGTTTTCTCCACTGAAGTTATCTATTGAATATTGTACTCTCAGCCTCTTAAAGAGTACTTTAAAATGTTTTGAAGACTGTTGAATGAAATGAACTTTATAAACTGCACTCACTATTCAGTCCTAATATTCATAGCACAACTGATGAAGTGATTGCTTTAGTAATTTTTGAACTAGCCATTTTTCTGTTGTTTAATGAAGTGTTGCTTCTTGTATGCTTTAATGAGAGGAAGTCATGTTAAATTATATAGATCTTATATACTAGCACTTGCTCTGAGATGTTGCTTACTTTTTTAAGGCAAATTTTTCATCTTAAACTGCATCATTCTTTGAAACTTAATAACGGCGCCAATGTAACTTAGGAGAGAGGTAATCTTACACTATAGTTGTGGTTCAGGTTAGTGTATGAGTAGGAATTTTTGAGAAACGTTAATAGTGGGTACATTACCAGGGCTTTCCAAAGGCAAGGTCGCTTCTGTTGTTCTCCACTTTGCAGACATAAAGTCATTTGAGCTGTGGAATTTCACTTGTTCTGCATCCGGTCCCAAATTGGACCTCACAACATCTCTGTGAAATGGAGAATAGTTGCCCAAGTTACCCTAGATTTGAGTTGCAGCCACCTGCAGAGTGTAAGAGAAGTTGTTTATTTAGTATACAACAACCCTGGACAGCATCATACGGTGCCATTAGCAATTGTTGTTGCTGTAGCCGTGTTAGATCATACTGATTTTTAAGTTAAATTTGTCCAAGCTGCAAGATGGCATTAGAGGTGCTGTCATGAGAGGTGTGCATTTGTCTCTTGATGACTTCTTAATGATGGTTTCTTTCCTTTGAAGTACAGGTTTCTCTGTAATGTTTTTGGGGGGTTCATGCATTATTAATTCATTGTTTTCAGACCCAGTGGTACCCAAGTGATGCTTTATAATCCTCCTCTCGGCCTTGTGGATAGATAAGGCATACTCAGTTTGAGCCCTGCCTAGGATGTAGTGCTGGGCACCTACCAGAAAGTATATTCAGGGTTATAAGGCTCTGTGAAATTTTGTTATTTTGTGTGTTATTTGTAAACTTTATTGTTATCACATGGGAATACAAATGTGATTCACAAGTGTGTTTCAGATATGATTCACAAATATGAACGCATGATGCTTTGCTTTGCTCTGTGGTCTGAAGAGCTTCACAAATAGGAAGTCAAACAACATATGAAGACAGCGGTTGCATTTAGACTTCTTGCTGAACGAACATCGACCATTTTTAAAATGCCACTTGAGTGAAAACATTTAGCTTGTTTCAGTTTTGAATTGGCCGAGAGAAATGGGTTGCAGGAATAACAAATACTAATGTGATTATTCTTAATCCACAGGGCTTTTCCCTCTTCCTATCTTCTCCAGTGTCTTAGACCACTTCATTTCAACCAGGGACAGTTACAGTCTGCATTGATGAGACCTACACTAGCTATTAAGTGTCCTGTGTAATGGTGCACTTCTATTTTTGTGTGGCATTAGGTTGATGTTAGGGAGATAAGGTCCTTTTTACTCTCTTCAATGTGTAACCTTATGGCCTAGGCCTGAGGCTTGTCAGGCCATCTGAATGAACAAAATAATATATTATAAGGCCTTGTTTTTAGCATCAACCTTGAAATATCTTTAAAGCATATGTCAGAATTAATTTTCCACATAGTGTTTGCAGTGACTTGTTTAATGAAGGATCACACTGATGTATAAAAGTCTCAGATCTCTTTGACAACATGAGTTATTATCAATAGGTAATGAAGATGTTTGTCTTACTTTTTTAGTTGATGTGCTACTTCTACTACAATTATTAGTATTTTAAGCAAACTTTGTCTAGTCTCTCAGTAAGTGACTTCACTTTCACTAAAAATATAACTTCTTTTTATTAAAGTTGCAGATCTTCCTCTTGCCATATGCAGCTAATTTTCCTTTGGGGGGAAAAAAGCTTGTTACTTTTTTAGTGGAGCAATCTGTTACCTTGTCTGTAGTCTGTGAAGTCAGTGCAATTCTAATTTGCATCAGCTAATAAAAAATGTGTGGGTTTTAAAGTGAAAATCATGAAAAAAAAATTTAAAAAAGGTGAACTAACGACCAATCGTCTATGCAAAAAACAAGGCTAGAAATGTGATCAAATGAGGTCATGGCAGTGCAATTTTGTACAGGGTCTGTGAGCATATCTGCAGACCTCGTGTGTTATCTTGGGAAGTAAAGCTCTTGAAAACGTGCATGAGAGGGATGGAGAGAGCTTTTTTCATCCTCTTCTTGGAGCTATCACCAGGAAGGCAAGATTTTATGTTGCGTTAAGTGACAGAAATTTTCAGTTAAGCTAAAAGCTGCGTAGTTCTTGTAACTATTCTGGTACAATTCACAGAAGAAACAAGTCAGATTTGTTCTTGTATGATCTGCTATACGATGAAGTAATTAATGCTTTTGTTATTTATTATATTATTGCGGTGCCAAGTCATGGTCTAAGTTCCCATTGTGCTCAGCCCTGTAGACGTGCAGTCGAAGGAGTCCCAAAGAGCTTGCAGCCAAAGTGAAAGAAAGGTCAGACAGAAGAGGTACACAAAGAATTAATGAATAATATTAATTAGCAGAGGCTCTCAAAAGTGCTGGCAGGAATGGTCTGACTGTGGGGCTGATACTGTTAACTCTAGATGACTGGGAAGAGGATTAGCCCTTCTTATCTGAAGGAAGAAGCTGGATAGGGATTGTTACAGCCATTTACTCAACTTAGGGATAAAAGGGAAAGTGTTGGGTATTAAGAAAGGGCTGAAGATGTTTGACGTGAAGGTGTTGCTTGTTTTTTCAAAGTATGTTCTTCTGTTTATAAATGAGGTTTGTGTGTGACGCTGGATTATTGTGTGAGGGAGAGGAGTCTGTACGGTGGCACTGGAGAAGTCCAGTCGAAGGACAGGGAAGATGGTGATCTGTGCTGTCAGGTTATATTCTTTAGATAAAGAAACTTAGATGGGATAGAGAAAAACATGGTTTGGGAGGAACTAAATGGACTGTCTACATTTTTCATGGCATCTGGCTCCCATACAGGGAAGTGGCACAGAAATAGCTGCTGTAACCTTTGCATCCATGCTTGTTCTGTGGCAGGAGCAGGTATGGGAAATCCTGAAAGAAGGGCTCTTCTAGGTTTACCTCAGTGGTGTAGTGCATCTCTAATTAATCTCTTTTTTTCACTATATATATATATATTTTTTTCCAATATTCTCTGCAACTTTTTCCTTGTCTGTTACTAGCACCCTCCCAACCTCTGCAGAACTGTCGAATAATGCAAGAAAGTACGCTTTTCTGGCATACCTGCATTATAAATTAGAATTATTCTGTAAGTCAAGGTAAAACTAGGTAGATCTCTCACTTTTACTCTTTGCACCTAATAAGAAATACCATTCTTTTTAAGGGGTAGCAGGTTGTTTGATACACAAGATTATGAATAATGAAGACAGTGAAGAGTGGGACATACATCACAAAGTGTCAACCTTTATAAGGTAATGCGGGAACTCATTGAATTTATCCTGTTTTATTTGCAAAACCAGTTCAATAGTTGTCCTCTGTTTTCATGGTGCTGTTGCATGGAGAAAGCCAGAATGTAGCAATCCAAATGCATACTGTGTTCTGAATGAGATTGATTATAGTTGCAAAACATTAACTAATAAGTGCCAAATGGCTAATGACTTCCAGTAGTCCTTTCCATATCCAAGATTGCTGCTGTAAATGGGAATCTGCAAATGGGAATTTTAAATGTCTGTGGAGCGGAAGTGAAAATGTTTTCAAAGCTGATATGTGTCTAGAACTATCCTGAAACTTTCAGCATTACAATTAAGTATTCTTGTGATTTGAATTTCATTGCTTGCCATGGGGGAGAGAGAGAGAATAGATATTTTGAGAAACTCCACAATATAAAAGGAGCTGCTTATGCCTGACTTTGTCCCCTGTTTTTGTACTTACGTACTTCAGTACTAGCTAATTTGAATAAACTCTGCTAGTCACATGCAACATATGGGGCCAATGCCAACTTTTTATAATGCTGCATTGCAAATATACCCACCAGCTGAGAAGTGTGATCTAAAGAGCTTTGCTTTTCCTTAACCAACTGTCTTCGTAGATACTTGGGGGGCTGCCGATGGCCCCTTAATGAGAAATACCATAACTTCTCTCCTGGTCTATTCAGTCATCCAGTCTCATTCTGTAGTATTTTCAGTAACAAGTTTGACCTTCACTTTCAAGACAGTATGAGATGCTGCAAGTATTATTCCTTCACAAGGAATATTTCATTTTTATCAGATGCTTTCAGTTTGAGGGGAAAAAAAAATCTCTATATTTTTCTTCCTATACATGCAAAAAGTAGGGCCTGAGCAGCATGCTCTGGTTTTTGAGGTATCTTCACCTGGCCTATGCTTATCAGGCAGGTTTTACTGTCATTCTTCTGAAAATCCAATGGAAGATCTTGGCTGTGTGGTTGGAATTTCATTAACAGTAACATTACCGGTGTGATTCAGATGAAATGCAGTTTCATCTGCACCTGTCTCACAGGTGACCATGTTCTGAATTTCTAATTAGAATTTAGAAAGTGCTTAGCAAAAATCTATTAGAGTCAATAGAAATTCTTCCATTGTCAGCTGATTAATCAGATTTGATTTTGGATATGCTGCAAAAGCTGAACTATTGAGTAATCAGTTGCTGGCTTTTCAAAGTGTCTTTCCTTCCAGTACCTGATAATGGAATCCATATTATAAAGCAAAGCTAAATTAGTTCCTAAGCTGTATATAATGTATTGAGCTAGAAAACACCTCATAAACATGTGCTGTAATGGTGACCGTTGTCCTACGTGGTATCTTGAAGCATTTTTAAATGTCAAAAATAGATATTTTCTGTATGTAATTCCCCTATTTGCTTTGTAAGTAGGGTCATTGTAGCTACCTGTTATCTTCTGAGTTTATATCTCTGCAAGCAGCACATAAATAACTTAGTTAAGGGTCCAACAAGTTTATCAGAGTTAGTAGTTACCCAAGCCTTTATGTGGAAGGACAGCAGTGATTGTTTTCACTTCTCTTGTCTGCATGCATATCTGGATTGGAGGAAAACCTCCAGTTGTGCCCAGCGGGATATAGGGAGATGACTGCAATGTCTTTTGAGTGACCTGTGAATCATGAGGATCTGGAAATCCTTAAATTTACATAAATGAAGAGTTAGATGATGGTGAGAGTTGACATCCTAATAAAATAGTGTTGCTGTAAATTGTAAAGATAGTTTAAAATTCATTTTTGTCTTGAGAAATTTTACTAGTAAGAGTAACGTAATTAACTTTATGGGAGTCTTTTCTAAGCAGTTTTTTTTTCCCCCTTTTTATCTTTAAGTCTTGTATTGTATGTTAATATATGATTCGGTGTAATATCTATTGCAATAGTTTCTGAATATTTTCCAAGACTTCTGTTGCTCAGCATTCCTTTTCTAATACCTCTTATTTATCCACTTTCTTATGATTACTTCTTTCCATTCTAGGAATACCTGTTAATGGGATGTGATATATAATATGTGTGAAAATGCAAACATTTAACAGATTTTGTGTACTGTGAAAGAGTCCTTAAATATCTGTGTGTTTTTTCTTTTTTCTTCTCTCCAGCGGGGTAGCAAGTAGGACTGAAGATGAACACTTTTCAAACAGAGCATGGAGTATAGTACTTATTTCTTTCCCAATACATGCTGGTGTCTAGACTGTTTTACAGCAGCTATTTTAGATAGCCTTCTGGCCCAGCTCTCTCATATACTATATCAAGGTAATTATAAATTGAATTGTTCTGGTATATGTGGTAGTAGTGTTTGAGGGCTGTATTAAATGCACCTTTTTCAGATCTCTCATATGATCATCTTTGTGTCTCATTCTTTGATTATAAAGGTTCTTTACAGTGTTTATGTACTAGTAAAACATTCCACAAGCCAAAATACAGGCAGTAGCCTGTAGCTTAAAAGAAAGTTTTTAGTATGAATGTTAGTGTTACCAATATTCCTATGCAGTTTGTCACAAGAAAAAATTGTATTTAATGAAAATATTTTTCCTTAGCTTAGAGGTGATACATTTCTATTAAGAAAAAATACCTTTAGAAAAGAATATCTTCATCTAGGTGCTCTAGCAAGGAAGCACTATTTCATGTAACAGTTTAGATAATCTGTTTGGCCCATATCTTTGGAGTCAGTGATAATAACCATGCTGTGATCCTAAATGAAAGTTGGGTTTTGGGGATTTTTCATTTTGCTTATTACTCAGATTGCTTTAAGAGTGCACTGTTCGTTGATGCTGTCATTTCAGAAGAAAGTGCTTTCTATTTATAATGAATAAGTGTCCCTTTTGGTTGCAGTTCAGTGATTTGAACCATGTGCTATGTTTTTGCTAGCAGTAGTGAGTCTGTAATTCTTACCTATACATAAGATGGCTTTGTTCTGCATATGGAGAGTAAATCCCTTTTCTTTGAACCTGTGCTAATTTATTCATGTTTTATATTGATTCAAGGTGACTAATATGACCTCATGACGCTTCTGTAAAAGCCAGATTCAGCTAGGATGTTACACCATCACTGTCGGAGAAACCCTGAGCTACAGGAAGAGTTGCAGATTCAGGCTGCAGTTGCTGCTGGCGATGTTCACACCGTGCGCAAGATGCTGGAGCAGGGATATTCTCCAAATGGTCGGGATGCCAATGGCTGGACCTTGCTTCATTTCTCTGCAGCAAGAGGGAAAGAGAGATGTGTCCGTGTTTTTCTTGAGCATGGAGGTGAGTTGACTAGAGAAAAATCTTGATATCCCTCTTGCAGCTTTCTGTCATTTTCTATTACATGCCTTTCCAGCACCAATTAAGTGCCAGACTGCTTCTGATTTTTTTTTTTCTTTTTCTTTCTTCCTTTGGAGTGATGCTTCATTTCTGTTTCCATCTGATGCATGTTCTGGGAATGGAGTAATAGATTAGCTTTGTATCTTAATACCTTATTTTTTTTTTTTTCAGAATTGGCTAGGAACTGTTGTAGGAATGAATAAGCATTATGAAAGTAGGGCAGAATAGCTCATTATAAACTTAGATGCACTCACTATAGACCATCCTTCACTGGTAGGGAGAATATTAGAAGAAGGAAAGTCCTTGAGTTAAAATCCTAGGGAAGAAGGTTTCATAATTCTCAAGCAAGTTAACAAGTCCAAATAAAGACTAAGCTTCCATGTAGGCTTTAACACTGTCTGCTAAATTTTGAAGACACTGTTCTTTGTGCTAGGATTTCAGTGTCACCTAGTCCAGTAGAGTGTGATTCCCCTGCATCCATCAGAAATAGTGAAGTTTTGTTTGAAGACCTGAATGAATTTTGACAGTTTAAGTGGTATGCTCCCTCAGCTGATAGTTATTTCCCTTCAAATACTACAGTCAAAATTGTTTTTTGCTATCGCTTTTACAAAGCGAACTAATCTCTTGGAAATTAGTAGTCTTAAACTCTTAATCTGACTCTAGGGTGGAAACCAAAAGTTGGGAAAGGATCTCCTCATTCTGAGGAGAAATCTTAACAGCATTCTAGCATAGTTCCTATCAACAGAGTTGATAAATTATAAAATAAGATGTTGTCTGTCTCAGGCAAACTATTTGAGTTCTTTCTGATGCTTCATTTATACCTGAGGCTGTACAGGCCCCTCATTTGTATTGCATTTTGTTAGATGTATAGATCATATCTAAAGATGAGAGGCACTACTAAACTGTTGTAATTGTGTCATTAATGCTACATTACTTCAGAGTAATAGTGAAATACAGCCTGCAATACTGGGCTCTGTTCATTTACCTACTGTGGTTTTCTAACCAGCTTAAACTGGCAGCCACCCACGTCCATATTGTGGAGGAACCTACCAGATTGCACAAATAAATAACTTGAAATTTTACCTCCAAATGTCATATATAGGTAATTCCAGGATTTCAGTTTCATAATTTTACAATTTTTAAGCTGTAAATCAGATTTTTTTTTTAAACTCTGTAAACTTGAAGATGTTCTCAAAAAAGTAAATCTTAAATATTTTCATTATATAGGCTCTGACATTTAGATAACTTTTGGCTTAGCATTTTGTTTCTCTGTTTGTTGTTGTTTCTCTCTTTCCCCTAAATGGATTATCAACTGAATCTGATCCTTGGTGAGAAACATTTGTAGTGAAACATCCTTGTTCTGGAGGCAACGTGGAATTTAATCACCAGGACTAGAAAGTTGAGTAACAAATAGTGTGAGGGTTAGTCATCTACAGCAGCTTTTCTTTCGCTGAGCCTTGCATCAGAAGTTGGCACGGTTTTGTGCCTTGCCTGGTTTTCCCTCAAAACGGAGGCATAAAAGGTAATGAGTATTTTAAAAATAATAATATCACAAATGAGTTGTTAAGCAGTAAATGAGCTGACTGTTGAAGGTAAACTTAATCACGCCTGCTGTGTTCCTGAGAGGTCTGTGTCTGTCTTCACATAATTTTTCACCTTCCTCCCACACAGGAAGGGGATTAGTTTGATATTGGGCACTAATCCGTGCAGATTAAAATGATACTGTGGTGAAGGACAGGGTCGTTTTCTGGTGTGAATCTTAGGATAAACTGGCTGTGTATACTTAAAATAATAGAAATAGTGAGGAGGAGTGGATGAGACCCCAAAGAGGGGACTGAAGTGTTAATGGGAAGGATGGAGACCCGTGATGGTTGTGGTCAAGTGATGATTAAGTTTAGCAGAGCTGGAAATAGTTTCATAGTAGAGGAGTGAGAAAACCATGCTGGGCTATTTGCTGAGAGGAAGAATCTGGGACGCTGAACGCTATTAACCTAAAGAGTCTTGAATGAGAGTGGGGCTGAGATGGAGTTTGACTAATGTAGGCCGAGAAAGGATCTGACCTGGACAGAAAAGGTAGCTTTTTATGGAGTTATGACCAGCAAAAACAACAAACAGATATAGAGATAACAGATCAGATGAGAAGTATTCATCAGCAAGGGATGAAATGCAGAAACTTGAACAGAATCATGGAGAAACTTAATTTTCATAGGAAAGAGGGAATAAGACTTTCTTTGAATTTATCTAATTTTAATAAAGCAATGATTCTATTTATTCCTCCACTCTCCTGGCATCACTGTTAACATTAGAACCAACTAGAGACTTGAAAGTATATAGCTGTTACTTGCCTGTTGGTGAAATCACCTTAACGCTAACAGAGCAGGACTCTTTCCGGTTACTTTTATTAAAATGAAGGAATAATTCCTGAAAGCTTCTAGAAATTGAAGAAAGAGTTAAGAGAAGGAAGTATTCAAATAGTGGTTTGTATTTTTAGTCTTGACTAAGAAAGATAATGCAGAATCCATAAGAAACTAGAGAATGGGAAATGCTTTTTCCCCTAAGCCAGCTCATGGAGTGTTTTTGTGTCTGAGCAGTAATGCTTTCCTGGTGGTCTTTTTTATCAATTTTGTCCTAGAAAATTGAAAATAAGGAGCCTGTGTAGCCATGTTTCTAAACCTTGGGTTAAACCCTAGTGGGGAGTAAGCTTGACATAATAGAGATACTTTCTAGAGCTAGAAGCATTGCTTTCGTGGCCTCTTAAATTAGACTTTGATAGAGCGAGCTAATGAAGGCGGCATGGAAGAAGGGAAAGTCGGTCCCACTGGGCAGTAATTTAATACTGTAGAGTTTTAGACTACAATCTGGGAATCAGTTCTCTAGACTGGAAGAGTAAGAAGTCTTGTTGTCATTAACAGTTGAGTTTAAATGAAAAACTTCGCTGCTCAACTTCAGTGTGCAATGACATAATCTGCATATCCTTCAAAGTTGCAAATTCCCTGTCTCATTTGAAATCAAACATCAGTTATTCAATGTCCTTGATAACTGATGCAGCAGTTCAAGTTTTGTCACCTTAATGTACCTAATCTTAAAGAATATTAGAAGTGACCAAATGCAGTTGTTCGTATTTCTAGGTTTTGTTATCCCCAAATTAATGGGAAGCTTGAGAAGGAATAACTGTAATTGCTTGACAGTCAGGCTGGAGGCAAGATAAAGAAATGCTGACAACTGCTGGCTTCATACCTTCCTAGTTAAATACACTAGTAACACCTACTTTTTTTCCCCTCTCTGCAGATTCTGGAAGGTAAGCAAGAGAATTTTTTCCAAACTTGTTTCTACCTTGCTTGTGTTTCAGGACTAGAGAATTATTTCATGATATGAAGCAAACGTTGACATCAAGACAAAAAAATCCCAAGTTCTTAAGGCAGTATCAGCTTTGTAGCATACTTTAACATCATAGGGGCTGAAGAATGGAAGCTGTATGAAATGTGATACAGGTTCAACTTTTGCTGGAAGTGCCTGTGCAATTAGAAATAGTTTGTCCAGGAGATGGCAGCAAAACATTTACTGAACAGTAACAGACAGAATATTTTTGTAATGTTTAAATTGTCTGCTAACTGAGGAGGTTAGTGGTACCATTTATTGGTAGAAGCCCATAATTTTGAGAGAAATTACAATTTTTTTTTTTTCCATAAATTTTGTCAAGACTGGCTTTTGGAAGTTTTGTTATTTTGTGTTGCTACTTTTTCCCTGAACTGAAGTGGTGGGTTTTTTCTTTTTTTTTTTTTTTCCCTTGATCATCTTGACGCAGGAAGAAATACCAATTTTAGGTGATTTGGTAATATTTTTGGTTGACCTTTGTTATCAACAGCAATCCAATTTTGTGAGGAGGGAAGACATAGAAAGCTACTTTAAAACATAGGAAAGGGCATCATTGTCATGTAAGCTAAAATACAAAAGTTTGTGTAGAAAAAGTAAGCATGTAAATGTTGGGGCCTGCCTAATTGGAATTTGGCAGCAACATAGGCTAAATAAGAATGCAGCAGTGGCCTGTGCCTCGGAGGGAAGAAATGGTGGATGTGCATTCCTTGTCCAGCAGAGGAGGGAGAAGGCACAGCACAAAGCTGCGGCTCTCAAAACTCTAAACTTTTTCTGGGTGGAAAATGGACCTTTGCTGATGCTGTCTCCTTTCCATTATGTCCACCTTTCTCCCTAACTCTGGTTTCCAGATGCATCTTAATCCCCTGCACCTTAATTTTCATGTTTGTGCTTCTCACTTAAGGTATGTATCGCCAATTGGGAAGCTGTCTGAGCAGTGGGAGGAAACAGCCCCTCATCACTCTGAAATACTTCCCTTAGTCTTCAGTGACTTCGTGGGATTCCGTGCTGGGTTTGGGACATCTGCACAGTGTAGTTCAGGAACCAGATTTGCTGTCACTGCCTGCATCTTCCCACCAGCCTGTGGATGCTTCAGCAATTAATTTTCACTCATTTGAGGTGTAACTTTGCAGAGAGCTGAAACTTCTGCCGGCTTTCATAGAACACAGGAGTGGCTATTGCCACTAGGGGTCTAAACTTGCCTTATTTTGGTCATGACTACTGGGTACCTACTCTATTTGCTAGAGGCAGTTCTCTGGTTTTATTTCTCTTAATGCTGTTTTAATTGAGTAGCGAGGCTGTCTTGGGGCCCCCTCTCACCCCCAAGCCTTTTTTTTTTTTTTTTTTTTAATTCATAAGGTTGCTGGATGACTTTTGCAGCTGGATTCAGAACTTTCTTGTCTGACGTTTTATTTTGCTAAGGTCTCTGACCCGGGGCATTTCCAGATATGGTCATAGTAGATCCAGATAGGGAAGCTCTTACTGTTCTGTAATAAAATCTTTACATATTCAGACCTTTAGGCTAACCTAGCTTGTAATTAATATTATACTCTGAACTTAATTCACAGTAAAACAGAAGTTTAGGATGGGAATTGGTCTTCCCATGCACTCTGGAAATATGTTGGCAAGTGAACAAAAAATTCTGCCCTTTTTGTAGGGTAGAGCACAGACCAAATTCCCCCTCAAGTGATATCTAATCGTTGAGGGTTTAGAGTCTTCAGCCAAGTTTGTTTTAAACCCAAATATTCCCATCGCCTGTCCTTAGGAAGGACAGAGCTCACCAGTTTTTCCAGTAGCTTTGCTGGCATATTGAGTGATCTGCTCCAGGTTAGTCTCTTGTGCAGGTAATACCTCTCTTTACCAACTAATAGACTTAAGTGAGGAAAATGCCTCAAACTCCCAAGCCATAGTGTGCTCCTCTTGTACCATCCCACAGGCATCACCTACACGGTGGCAGGAGATGTGGTTCAGTCAGGCTTGCCGTGTGGCTGAGAGATGATAACGAGGCAGGCACCTCTCTGGTCGTCAGCGTGGCAAATGCGACCAGTCGTTTGCTTCAGAAATCTGGGTGTGCTGTGCAGAGTGAATTAAATGAATCGGCTTTGTTTTTTTTGTTTTGTTTTGTTTTGATTTTAAACTCATAAAGTGCCTTGAGTTTGTGTGCTGTTTTGGAAAATAAAATCTGTCTAATCACTTGTATTCTGGACTAATGTCTCCTGACTCTTTCCATAATGGGATGCTTACATTCTTGTAAAATCTTAAATTTTTATAAAACTATAAATTCGGAACAGATTTGTCATCTATAAAAACAGACTTTATCAAGATAATCTAAAATAACATATATCCTACATGCTTTGGAAATCCTGCAGACCACAGAGAAACGTTTTACCTAATACAGTATTACACCCTAAAAACAATACAATCCTGCCAGACCACAAAACATCCGCAATTTGGGACAGCAGATGTTGCTACACATGCTTCTTTTTAAGAGCAAGAAGCAACACAAGGGAAAATAAAACAAAAAGCTCAACACTGAGAAAGAAATGTAATATTGTAGAGCTGAAGGAAAACTGGATGGACAGAGAGGTTTGAGCAGTTAGTTGAAGAGCTGTTAAGAAAATGTGGAAAACTATTAGTCAAATGCAAACATGCATTTAAAAAAAACAAAAACAAAAGCTTTTTGTGTAATTTCTTAAATTTAATTTAACTTTCCTTAAAAATATTTTTGCTTGTGAAAGCAAGAATTTGTTTGAAGTGTTAAAAAAAAGCCATGTAATGTTATGCCTGGAAATAATAACAGAGCCATTTGATTATTACTTTTTGCAAAGATTACAGTCCTGTCTTCTAATTTTTTCTTTTTCCTTTACAACTTCAGCCGATCCCACTGTTAAGGACCTAATTGGAGGCTTCACTGCTCTGCATTATGCAGCCATGCATGGCCGAGCGAGGATTGCGCGCTTGATGTTGGAGTCTGAATACAGAAGTGACATTATTAATGCCAAAAGCAACGATGGTTGGACTCCCCTCCATGTAGCAGCCCACTACGGCAGAGACTCATTTGTGAGGCTCCTGTTGGAGTTCAAGGCTGAGGTTGATCCGCTCAGTGATAAAGGTACCACACCGCTCCAGCTGGCCATTATCCGGGAGAGGTCAAGCTGCGTGAAAATCCTGCTGGATCACAATGCCAACATCGACATTCAAAATGGTTTCCTGTTACGATACGCTGTGATCAAAAGCAATCACTCGTACTGCCGAATGTTCCTTCAGAGAGGGGCGGATACAAACTTGGGTCGCTTGGAAGATGGACAGACACCCTTGCACTTGTCTGCTCTTAGAGATGATGTGCTTTGTGCACAAATGTTGTACAATTACGGAGCAGACACTAACACAAGGAACTATGAAGGACAGACCCCACTGGCTGTTTCAATAAGTATTTCTGGAAGTAGCCGACCCTGTCTGGATTTCTTACAAGAAGTGACAAGTATGTATGTAAGAAAAGCTAATCACAGGATGCAATGTCCTCTTAAAGCCTCTTTGAATTTAGTCCCAGAAAAAAAAGATGTTTTCTCTTTGCCCCTTGAGGCTATTTAAGTGGCTATAAAGCTATTGGGAAAGAGAAGGGATAGTGGGACCGGGAATCTCTTGCTGTGCTACTCAGCAAAGGTGCTAATGTTAAGTAATCTCTTTATTTTTAATATCTATAGGAATCATCCATTTAAGGAAAAAAAATTGACTGTAAAATCTAGTTTTATCAATCTTCTTAGTACAAGTGTGTGTGTGTGAGGAGGGGGGTGTTTAAGGGTCTCTCTCGTTCGTGCCATGCCAGTACTTTGCAGTTGGCTGTTTCATCTGATCCTGTGAATAGAGGGGGGAAGAAAAGAGCTTTTGCTGCTCTGTGTTCTCCCACATTATCTCCCTTTCCCTCCTCTTGAACCAGAAAGCAAAATTGGCATTTTTTTTATTCATGTAACTTGCTGGAGGTTCATAGGCTGTGTGGCTTTGGTTTGATTTTGTTCCTGTCTCTGATAAGAGAAAGAACGGAGCTTGGGATACTTAAACAGCTGAGAGTATATGGGCTGCTAACGCTCTGTTTGGTTTCAATCATCACTTTCTGGTGTGTTAGACCTGCAGAAAGTTCTTTCACGCTTTCCTTCCACATGCAATGCTGTAATAAAATGCTTCATAATTATAGTATTACTTAAAGCATTTAGGAGTTGTTGATTAGCAGTTAGCAGAAGTTTGCGAATTAAAGCGTATTAAGCTGGCCCGATAATGTATCGTTCAACTAGGATTATCTTGGAATTGAGAAAGAGAACGCAATATTTGGAATGTGCTTCCCTCCTGCCCCCTTTCTTTACCCTGTATAAGTATCCTATATATTCAGCAAAAAAATGAAGTTCTACTTTGGAAAGGGAAAGAAAGTGAAATTTAGCAAGGGAGGCAGAGGGATAAATAGCTGAAATCCGGCAGTAGTTGACACAAATAAGCATTTGCATTTTGATTCCCGTCTTCCAGAATTGTGGTGTTTTTGCATATCTGAAATCCGAAGAGCACTTTTGTAACCAAGGAAGTGTATAGTAAGAAATATAAGCAGCTAATCGGTTTTATGTAATTTCTTTTGCCCCATCTTATACAAACACGTTTCTTCCTGCTTTCATCTTTGAGAGCTTCATACTGTATAATAGCCAAGTCAGGCTTATTGGTCAGTGATAGAATAATGAGACTTGCAGTGTTTCAGTCTTAAGTGAACCTGAAGGGTTAGATCGTTTCAGACACTCTTCTGCAATATCTAAAGACTAATTCAGAAAGTCAGAAGTTGGTATTTAGCTCATTTTCATATGGTAGATTCCACATTTTAATGCTTTAGAGTTATGATTTCTTCGAATTAATAAGCAAAATATGCTAGATCTACAGAAACGTCTTTTGTAGATTATAATATTGGCCAGAAATTTAATCTTGGAAGTATCCCAACTTTGTGCCGAAGGCTTATATTTCTGTGCGTGGAAAGGAGGGAGAAGTGGGAAAGGAGGAATGTCTAATGCTGACAAAAACACTTCAGCTTTGTGCTTCTGAGCAAAATTAATATTCGTATACAGTTTACAGCAGCCATAAACAGACAGTTGCCTTTATAATAAATCTCCAAATACTGTCTTCCACTGTTTTCATAAATCTCTACAATAAGCCGATGTAGGGGAAGGAATTGGCTGGAATTTTGATAGCGGAGTTCCCAGCTAGCTCAGATGATGTACGGAGCAGCTTTGAAATCTTACCCTGTGGCACTCTAGGGGAGAAAGTTATTTCTGGGTCTATTGCAATATGTATTTACTGGAAAAACTTTTATAAAATTTTTCTAGTGGTGGTCGTGCTGGAATTATCTCTTGTGGTTGGTAACAGTACCCTGGCTTTAGGGCTTGAAAGGAAGTTTTTATTTTGTTTATTTGAGTGCTTGACTAAATGCCTCATGTAGAAATCTGTGTCTGTAAGTTTTTATATGTGCATTTAGAGTTTAGCAAAAGTATCTGTGATAGTAAAACAGAAACCAGTATTTGCTTGCAGCAGATTGCATTCATTAAGTCTAAAAAATTTAAGTTATGAAAGGTAGCAAACTGGTATGTGTCTTCTAAAGAAAGCTGTTGTGTGCTTCAGGTAAATGATAACATTTAACAGCAACTTTATCTTACATACAGACTGCTATTTTTTCATGTCCACAAAAGACAACATACAGAAAATGTTTTGCTTTAAAGTGTTTACTCCCTGGTAGATGCTGTAATGGGCAATAACCACCGTCTTGGTCTTGTCCCTGTTCGGAAGAACTGGCAAGAAACTAAGCTCTCCAAAATGCTTAATCCCGACTCCGTAAGTCTGTAAGAAGATTGGCACGTGGGAGATGTTGTTCTTTAACCCCGAGGAAGAGGGTGATGCTTTCTGGTTACAGACAGAGGTTTCTTTACCCTTAACTCCCCTAGGAATGAAGTTAGTCTGTAGTTGCCTCTCAGTACTACAGCAAGAAGTGGGAAATCAGGAAAGTGAAGCTCCTAGTACAGTGAGTCCTCAGTGGTTAGATAGTCCCTCTTATCTGCCTCTCTTTTGCCCCCCTTCCTCTCCCCAGCACAAAAATGAGGACTTTTTCTTTGTGAAATAGCAATATTGAAGATAAGTGCTTAATGACTTTACTAAGCACGTTCCTTTTCCTTCATGTAATTCCTGTAATATGACAGAGCTTTCCCACTCCAAAGACATTTATGGGTAGCCACTGTAAGAGCTAAGATCATCTAATAGTTACTTTGGAGCATTTTAAGCTTGGAATAAATTAATGTAAATTTAAAATACAGAGGCATATATTTGTGTGTGTTTATGTATATTTAAGAATGGTTTCAGTTCAAGTTGAAAAGGTTTTGAGAATATTCGAATAATAATAAAAATAATATTGGGGATAGTTAAAATGTTAAGTAATAGGAAAATACTTCCAATTTTAAAGTTTAACGTAGTAAAAATTCAATTATGATTTTGAAGAATATTGTATCCTTGAATCCCTCCCCATAGTTTCATTTAATTTAATCACTGTTCTGATAGCCAGGCTGAGAAGCGAGCCTCTTATCTGGCTGTACAGGTTCACTAAATAAATGACCGTGTCCCTGGCAGTGTGACACAGTGTGGGGGTTAGCAGGTATCAGAGCAGCTACCTTTAGATCTGGAAGGAGATCTAGCTAAATGAAATGCAGATATTTTCTGTATATCCAGCTTTGTGTTTTCTGACGGGCAAATTGTTGGCTTTCACAAGAGATTTAAATTTGTTTAGAGCACTTATAAAGCACTATGAAAATGCAGAAAAAAATTAGACAAAAGTGCCGTGGGGAAATGCTGTCTGTGCTAAGTAAAGATAACGTTTCACTAGGATTTCTTTACTGGAAGAGCTTTTTAAAGAGTCTTTGAATAGTTTAAACTTTTATGAATAGAGAAATGTTATAATATAATACATAGTGATCTATTTAATTGTGTGGATAATTGCTGAGAAAAAAAATGAGATATCTTCGTATTTGCTATGCTATAGATGGAATTTTGCTGGAATTAGAAGTTCGATTCTTTCCTTTGGTGCTGCTGGAAATATTGCGCTAATAAACATGGTCTGCTTTGTCATCCATTACTATGCAGGGAATTAGGGTGAAAACAAGTATTTTGGAAATGTATTTTGGCTTGATCAGTGGTGTACAAATGTTGCTTAAATCATTAATCTTTTCTGCTGATTTTCAAGTAACTATTTCTAAAAGACCAGTGTAGTTTTTGATACCTTTTGAAGGGAGTTGGTTCAAATTCTCTTTTTAGGGAATTAACCTCACCGGATTCATTTCTTTCAAGGAGAAGGGAAAATAAAGGGAAGGTAGGCAGTCAGAATTACCTGGCTAAACCTACTGTGATACTTTAAAATGTAGCTGGCAAAGCAGACTGCAATTGACTGTATTAAATAGTTATTGGGGTTTTTTTGAGTGTAGATGTGAATTTAACTGAGACTAAATTTATTTTTAAGTTGCAAAATATTAAAATCTGGTGTAGGCATATAGCTTATCATATCGGCATATTAATTTTATTGCCAAATACACCCATTATGATTTACTGGCATGGTGCTTTTTCATATAAATTTTCAGATTTTTTCAGTCCAAAACCGCTCTACTTTGATGCATATTTTCTGTGCCAGAAAATGAAATTTAACAAAGTTAAACTGCGGAGATTTTTTTTTCCAAAGAGCAACAAAAGCATACTTCAAAATGAAGTATGCCAGCAGAAGCGTCCTAAATGCAAGATAAAACTAGAACTTGGAAAACAGTGTGTGTGATATCCTTTTTTTTCTAAAAAGGATTAAAAGTTACCTTTCTCCTGCAGAACCCGTTAGGAGTTCAAGGAGCCTGTTCAGTTTCACCACACAGAGTTTTAGGTTTAAAAATTTCTAGTATTTTATCTGTGTCAGGACCAGGAGTAGTCCCGTATGTATATATGTGTGCATAATAAAATACACATACACACACACATATATGTATAAGTATATGACGTGCAGAGCTCAGTTTTGATTTCAGAGCGCTAGTTTCTTGGTAGTGGCTTTTTCTGGCTTGTTTTCTGCCGTGGCGCTGTGCAAGGTGCTCGCGCCCTCTCCGCACGCTCCTGCTCCATCGTGCAACCTCATCAGCGCGGTTCCTGCCTGGGAAGCAGCTTCTCTTGTCTCTATATCCCTTTCCCCCCACCACAAACAGTAATTTCTTCACTGACTTTCCTTGCTGGCAGCAGCTCACTTCCTTCACAGTTGTGCAATAAAATCGGATTCATAGTTAGCTGCGAAGGACGTATTTATTCCTCTGCTCTAGAGGAACTGAGATGATGCTGGCTCTAAGTCACCTTGGTGTTTTTATATACATATATAAGTATAAATATATGTGTGTATACATATATATATAATGTTTCACAAAGCTTTTTATGTTTAAGTTCTCTTTGTAACTATGAAGAAACTGCTGATTTTTTTTCTGCTTTTTTCAGCCTTTCACAATTCCCAGGGCCATCAGGGGCTACGTTTGAGATACTGTTGTAATCTGCTTCTAAAGAAATGTATTAATATTGCAAAGAGAGCTGTGGGCGGCTTCCCCCATAGAAAACTCGCATTTCTTTCTTATTTTTGAACTTCTTCAGAATCTGCCTGTCCATGTGAAGCCAATGATTCTGCTTGTTAGCTTTTTTAAGTACTATTTTAAGTAACAGAACAAAACATTAGGAGGAAGATTGTCTAACAGCCTGCAAAAGCGTTAATTTTAGTTACTCCTGAGCTGTCTCTGGTAACAGAACAGGTCGTGATTCCTTTTCTTTGTGCAGATGTCCTCATATCTCCAAATGGAGGGCAAAGCTTGAGGGCTCCCCCACGGTACCTTTACAAGATTTGAATCCCTTTTTCTTAAGAGTAGATGAGGCCATCCTTAAACATCTCTATTTTCAGAGGTGCTAACTTTAATCCTATGCCTTAATGAGCCCTAAATATAAACTTTTTGGTGAATTCCAGTGTCATGCTCTTGAGGCTCGTGTCCATGGAATATGTGAGTATTTCCATGTGCACTTGTACTGCGTGGGGTTCAGTAGTGTGCCCTATCTAGAAAAATAGAGGGCTTCATCCAAAAAGTCTCTAGTTAGTGCAAATTACACAATACGTGGCAAGAATTAGTAGCATTTGTTAAAGAAGTTAAGGATTTTTCGAATTTTAATTTAAAATGCCACGAGGGGCTTATCTGTTTGCACCCTGGCTGTCCCCCTTTGCTCTCATCTGCTTTGCCCAAAGTCTGAGATGTGATTTCCTCGGATCCTGATCCCTTGGAAGAAATTCTCGCAAAGACTCTCCCAATAAATAAATAATATTACAGAGGAGATTCCCATTTGCGTGCAGTGGAGTGGTGCAAGAGGAAATATAATGATATGGCTTTCACAAAAATACAAACTACTGGCGATCCTGTTCGGTTCAAATTGGGCTTGCCTTGAGTTGTAAACATCCCCTTCTGCAAAGCTGTCAGTGTTGCTCTGTTTGCAGCTCTTCCGTGCACATTTTAAAAGAAAAACTTGGCTGGTTTATATCGTGCAGGATGGCTGGAAATAAACTCCAGCAAAAAGCGGGAACCTTTTACTCCGTGATTTTTGAAGAGCTTTAAAGCTTACTGTTTATCCCGTCCCTTCCAACTCTTGTAACTAATGTGCACAGATGTTAGAAAAATTGTTTGTGCTCTATTAAAAAAAAAAAAAAAAAAGAAGAAGAAGAAAGAAAAAAAGAGGCCCAAGTTTAACTATATTAAAATTGAGCCTGGTGGTAAATTATTGTAGGATATAATGAACAGTACCATGACTTCTAACTTGCGTGACTGAACCTGGGGCTTAAGCAGAGAGCAGCTCTGTTTGAAGCAGCCCATCTGTCCTGGGGAGAGAACAACAAGCTGCCCAATAAAATAGCAGAAAATCTTGATGTTGGGAAAGGGGAAGGGATAAAGTAATGAGTGGAAATGCAGGATTAATTGTAACAATTTCTTGTTGTTAAAATGCCCATTATTTTTTCCACTTGTTTTTAACAGAGAAGTTCAATCTATTAAAAATAATAGGGGAAAATTGTTCTGTTATTTAAGGAAATAAGTGCTTTAATTTATTCAAGATTATTTAAGGAAAGAAGATCTGGAAGTTGTTTTGTGATTATTTGAAGAGCTGAGTTAGGAAAATGTTAGGTTTCATACATAATTTAAGTGCCTCTCATAGAGAAAATGTATAACAGAGGATTTTTGCTTTGCCTTTTTTTCCCCCTCCCATAATTTCTTCTGTAGGAAAAGAACTTTTCTGTCATGTTTGCTAGACAGAAAAGTGTTTTGGTGGAGCTTTGTACTTTCTGTTACAGTACATACCATAGCGTGGGCAAAGCTAAGATGAAATACAGAAATCTCATTTTCTGTTGCTGTAATTAATATTTCCAACTTATTTAATAATTGCTATATAGCTTGCCAAGTAAATACACCGAAGTATGTAACTTGTTCGTGGGAACCCGTTAGGTAGCCTGCAGCTCTGCAGCAGCTGCCTGTTTGCTCCCGGGGTTGTAACTGGGTTTGTATAAAATTCTGACAAATAAGCTGAGTGCTGCAGAATAACAGCATTGCGGTCATTGAGGTGTCTCTGACATTGGATAAGGACCCTTTTTGTAAAGGTGCTCAGTACTAGAACTATTTCATGTTGCCCTGTTGCACTGCTTTTTTAAATTCCTTTCTTTAGCTTATTTGCTATTTGCTTTAGCATCCTTCCAAACTTGTGATGCAGGATATAACCCAAAGTGGCTACTTCCTAATCGTTTTTAGACAGAACTTTATTCATCATTTAACTTGTCTCACTTTGCCAAGTTACTAATAACATTTTTCATTTGCCAAACTAAGGTTCACTGACATTGGTCTGTAATCCTTCTTTTTTTTTTTTCCTTTTTCATTCAGATGCAACCAAGAATGAGTAAGTGCTCTAGACACCGTTTCTAATAAATCACAAATGCATTAATAACCCTGGAATTTGTAAGGCATGACCTAAGACACTAACAGCCACTAGATGTAGCAACTGGTGCTTAACACTGGAAATGTCCATTGTTAGCACATTCCCAGGAAATGTTTTTAGGCTTATCGAGGGGAAATGTCATACATTTGATAATCGGGTCTTTTTGAATTAACCGATGACCAATTTCTTCTGGGTATTTTAAGTTGTCTGTTCTGTTTTATTCCCACACAAAACATAGGTTGTTAATTAAATTGCACTCATTCCTGAAACCAGAAATCCTTGTCGCATAACAGTATTACTGTGTACTCTAGTACATTAAACAAACACACAGATTTATAGTCCTCTAGAACTGTTGTTTGCAATTGCCTTTTTAAAAGGTGTTTCCCTTCTGAACCTTGTTTGCATTTGTGTTTGAAAGCAGCAGAACTGTGTCTTTGTCATCCTAAGATTCCTGTTTAATTTCTTACCATAAGTGACTTTTCTGTAGCTAGCGCTACAAAGTCACGATATCATGCCTGGGGTATACAGTTTAAAAAGTGACATTAGATAGTCTGGTGACAAGTATCATAGAAGTGCAATAAGCTGATATCAAGGAAACTACTTTTTTCATGCTATTTAATTTCAAATCTAATCTCATGCGTTACCTCTGCCAGCTTACCTCAGATAATTATAGTGCTTAGGATAAATGCAAGTGTGCACAGGTCTGCCAGTCCATTTCTATAGGAAAACCCACCCAGGAAAGAAGGAGCCCTCGCTACAGAGGGCAGCTGAAGCCGTGTCCGAGTGCGCCAAGTAGAAAACGGGAAACAACTTTGCAATCTGTACTCCAACCAGGATGGTCTAATAACGTTGTCCTGTTGCTGTCTGCTTTGGTGGTAGAAGGATGCCTGCTGCCCCGGGGGAACTACTTAAATTTGCTTTTGTTGCTTTGTCCGTCTTTAAACAAATGATGGATTCAAACAGTCAGCTCTGTTAAATCCCCACGCTTTCCTTTGCAAAAGCAAGGATGACCTTTTGCCATTAACAGTTACACGAGTAATAAGAGATTGCAGCAACTTGCCGCACTGGTGCAGGATGGTATCCGCCGAAGCCCCTGCGTCGTTCATTGCATCACTCCCCTCCCACAGTCATCCAGTGCCATAACTGTTCAGGACACTCTCCAGGTTTAGACCATGATGCAAGTCAATGATCAAACTATTAATGAGCACACGTGATGTGTAACCTCCGTAAAGATGATGTAGGATGAGGCTGAGTACGAAGGCAGGCAGCTAACTTGGTCTCAGTTTTGGAGCGGCTTCCCTAGGATGAGATTAAATAGGGTGAAGTCTTCAGCTTTGCCAAGCGGTGCCAGGCCTGGGTGGCAGAAGGCAAATAATGTAAAGGTATGTGGAGCCCTGAGCAGCGTGGGAGCAATCACGCGATCCTTCCTTCGGCCTCGCGGCTCCAAGAATGCTAGGCACTCGCTGAAGCCATCAGGAAGGAGATCTAAAATAAATACAAGTACTTTGTCGTTTTCCAGCCAACGCCTAATTTTATATTGTGAAATATGTTGCCACAGGATGTTTTGGATACTCCAAGTATGAATGGGTGTAAAAAACATTAGGCAGATTTAGAGAGGGCATTTGTTCGTGGCTGCTGTAGACGCTGATTGCTGCAGTGGTGGCTTTAGGAAGACCCAAAGCCACTGGTGCTGAAGCCAGACAGGTGTATTGGGACGGACAGGATTTCTTAAAGTCTGTTGCTCTGGTTTTTGTTTTTATCTTTCCTTTCCTCTCTGTGCTTGGGATCCATTACTAGCTGTTTCTGAGGCAGGGCTAGATTAGCCCTTATGATGCTATTCTCAAAGGACACTGGCTATTCCCATTACATTTGTGTATAGAAAATTTTGCCTTAATGTTTTTTAAAAAAAGATTGCCTTAATGTTTTAAAAGGCAAAGTTAATTTCCACCCCCACCCCCCGCAGATGATAAAGGGATAGTAAAAAGTGTTCAAAAATTGTGTGAAGTAGTTGCTCTTTTACAGATCAGTTTTGTTCTACAAACACTCAAGCACATGTGGCTTCCTCACGTGAATATAATGAACATAACTCCTTACATGTGTAATGTTACTTTGCACTGGTGTTGGTAAAAATTCTTTGCATATACATGTCAGTGATTTGAGGCTTCATCCTTTGATTTTGCTGAATTATTGTTTTATTAACCTATTCCCACCCTTTTTTTTTTTTTTTTTTAAACTTTCCTCTCTGTCTGTGTCCTTGCCCTCTTCCCCCAGGAAAGTCAAAAGCATCCATGATTTGACTAAGTAAATGCTCTCTTGAATTGTGTTTAAAATGTGATCATTTTACTTTTATGTGTTCCTTTTGTCTTTTCAGGACAGCCCAGAAACTTGCAAGATCTATGCCGAATTAAAATTCGACAGTGTATAGGCCTTCAAAACCTAAAACTACTTGATGAACTACCCATTGCCAAGGTTATGAAAGACTACTTAAAACACAAATTTGATGATATCTGATATCCATGAAGAGAAGAACTCTGAGCAAGATTAGTTATATTCCAGATACTTAAGAGGCTTGTTGCCTTGCACAAAGTATATCCTATGCAAGTTCTGATTTTTCTGTGAAGTCAGAAGGCAGGTATACACTTCCTTGGGTTTTTTATACCACATGCTAGAAGGTCTTAATTTTTGGTTTCTTGGTCCAAGTTTACAAGGTCCAAGCTTTCTATACGATATTACATTTTAAAAATTGCTGTTGGTTTTTTGTTTGTTTGTTTTCAAATTAAGTGTGCAGACTTGCAGTGGAGATGGAAAATAGCCTTTCGAGGGAAGTGATTGGTTCCAATTGGCATATTGAGCAATTATTATAGTAAATAAAGTTTGGAAACCAAGGCACCAGACCTGCAAAAGGATACCTATAGGAAGATCTTCGGGGCCGTGCTGTGTGTTGAGACGCTTGTAGCTGTCAGTCCCTGCCTGGCTGTGTGTGTTTTGCAGGCTAGAGGGTAGAGCTGGTAATCGACATGTCCTGGAGTACCATTCAAATATCATTTGGAAATTTTAAAAAAAGATGCAGGTACCTTATCCAATTCATATGCATAAGCATTGACTCTTTTTGTATTGTTCTCTTCCTAATTACTGTAGTTTGGATGCCGATAAAATTCGGGCCCTCTGCTTTCCTGACATTCCCTGTAAAATGGGCGGCTGTTTGTAAGTCTGTTTTTAACAGTGACCGTACACTACACAGAGGCATAGCCTCTGCATTTTTTACATTAACTTAAGAGTACACAAACTTAGATTTTTTGAAGCCAATGTATTCTGTTTCTCATACAGTGCCTCCTGTGCAATAATCTTTCTGATATGTTTTCCCTTTATGTGTGATTTTTTTCCCCCCTCCCACACACACTGTTCCTCATTTAGTACGTTATTTGTAAGAATAGAAACTGCTGCCTCACTGTAGTGTTGATATATTGCTATAATGATGCAGCAATTGCTGTTCATTATTAATCCCTGAATTTCATGAATGTATAACCTGCATTATTTCACTTTCAGTTGAAATTTTATCTACGGGTTTTCAGACAAATGGTGTCCATTTAAAAGAAGTTTAGTAGACCTAAACCCTTTTATTTTAAAGGCAGTGATTTTTTTTTTTTCCTTCAGAAATTCAATTTGCTTCAGGTTAGAGAGTGCAAAGTGCACGTGACTTACTAACTTGCATCTTTTATGTGCACTAAAAAGATAACTTCCGTTTGTATTAAAATTTTAATTTTGGAAATATTAAGTGGTTTCCTGTTAATCTGAAAGCAGCAACTGCAAGCAGTACTGAAATTTGGCTACTGAATGTGTTTTTCATAATAGTTACTAAAAAGATCTTTTAGAGATCTACTTCCAGTGATTAAAAACTCTGTTCTTGCCATGAAAAGAGTGGGCCAAAATCTGCCATTATTTCCCTTTCCTCATTTCCAAGGGACTGTGGATTCATTATAAGGTTCTTGCCAGTGTCTTCTGCATTAGTTTTGCCATCCTGCTGGCTCCTAAAGAGCTCTCTGACATCAAGAGTGGTTTTGTGCCAGTTATATCAGTGATAGTGGGAGATGAAAAGAACAGTGGTGGCTTTTAATTCTTAACACTGTTGCTTTTCAAAATATTTTGTACTAAAAGTATGGAAAAGGGAAGCAAGCATACTCATACTAAACTGTGCTAGTTCCTCTAATTTTTTTATAACCCTGAGTTGGGGTTTCTCAAACACAAATATTAAAATAGATGCACTAGAACTATGGTAAGCAAGGAGGATTTGCCCTTCCTGTTATGCTTGACACTGCATCAGGTTTCCAAGCAATAGTGATTTGGATGATTTGATAATTGGTAGTGGGATGTTGAACCGCTCTTTATCTCCAACTTGGATCTGCCAGCTGGTATCGAAGCAGGACGGATCTTTAAACCTCATCAGTGCTGAGAGACAATGACAGAAGTGAAGGATTGACTGGCAAGTTTTAAGCCTGAATTTTCAGTTTTGTGAAATGAAATCAGAACCTTAACATTATTTTTTGTTTTGTTTTATTTTTTTAATCCTTAATATTGTTCACTACATTTGTAAGTTGGTCTAAACCAATATCCTTCCCCACTGAATTTTTACAGTAATATTTTCTAAGGTAATCTAGAGTATATTTTAGTTGCAACTTATATTAAGGCAAATTATTTGTTCTGTCTGTTGCTGTGACTGAAGAAAATTATGGAAGACTTTTGTTGGTAACAAAAATGCTATTTAATGAAGAAAAGTGTAATTCCATTATTTATTGTTTGAGGTTTGTTTTTTGATATTTCTTTTGAGTAACTGACATCTAAAGGGAGCACGCATACGTTTCAGGCCAGTAGAAAGCCGTTCTTTTGGATTCATTTTCATCCCTTCCTCTTTCTCCTCCTGGAGGCAGGGGAAGCCCTCGTCCTTCCTTACCAAGTTAAACCATCTCTTGTAGTTGGTTTCTCACCGCAGCACACGTGTAGCTCTGATCCGAGTTACCCGTGTGCTCGAGGGACTGAAGTGTGAGAGTTTATTCACCATTAATCCTACCCAAACTGCAGTAAATGGGGAACTTGGTCATTTTCTTTATTTTAAATATTGTGCACAAATACTTTGGAAAACAAACTGAACTTTGTTTGTTTGTTTGGACTAGAATGTGGAATGATAAGTGCATAATATAAATTTGTCATGTAGCCTGGTTCCATTACCTTAAAATTCACAGTTGAACACTTGTAATGAACCTTAAAAATTGGCAAATACACCAAAGAAACAATATGAGTAAAAGACTCTGATCATTAACAAACTGCAAACCTCATCCTTTAAAACAAAGCAGAAAGTTTTTGTAAATATTTATGTTTATAAATGTACAGCAGAGTAAGAGTGTTTTTTAGATTATTTAATTACCATATTTCTAAACTATTTACATTATAGACAATACTTGTTAGTTTGAAAAGCTCTTGAGTGTTTTTTTTGTTGTTGTTTTTTGTTTTTGGGGGGAATTTTTAAAAAAATTCATTATCACTCATGCTTGGAATAACTCTGGCTTCCTTGGGATCATGTGGAAAATTTATTTTTCTGGCTCTAGTTGGCAATCGTAGCAGAACACATCTGGACGACTTGTCAGACGCATCCCCTGAAGCAAAGAGAATATGTAGCATGTTACCGGGGTGGACCTGGGCGAGATGAAAAATTTGGATCCTAACTCGGCTAAATCTGTCCAGAGCCCCAATGTCCTGTGACAAGAGCAATTTACAACCTGCCCACAAACCTCGCTTCCATGCAACTCTGTGTTACTGATATCATAATGTATTTTGTTCTTCCTTTGTAATGTAAGTTTTTGCTTTGGGTCAATTTGAAACTTTAAAAAAAAAGAAAAAAAAAAAGTTAAATCTGGTTTAAACCTTTTCTTTGGTTTACGTTCTGTTTATTTATGATGTGATGTTTTGATAACATAATATCACTTTACACACTTACTCTCAATCTTTGTCTCTTCTGCTCCGTTTCCCTTCTTGGTGCTTTTGACTCTGGTAACTCAGTTGATGCTCAGATTTGCCATCCCGGATATCAGTTCATGTTCTCACAGATAATATGGGGATTTGTACCAGTGAATTGGGTAATAAAACTCAGTTTTAGGGCTGAACTGTAGAGAGGAGGAACTAATCTGGTTCTTAACCATGAATAGTTCTTCCCTGTTTTGGTTCCAGTCCAGCCAGTCTAAGATCTAAAAGGGAAACTCTTCCTAGCACACAAATGGGAACTGGAAGCATTTCCAGCTGAGACTGGTGTACAAGCGAAGATCACGGTAAGCTTTTACCCTCCCAAAAGTTGGAGGGGAATAAACTGGAATAAAGACATAACTATTGCTGCTAAAAGGTAGTGTAAAAAATGTTTTCTGTTGCCTAGAGGTCAAGTATTCAAGCATCTTTGGGTTTACACAAGTTGTATGAGAGAACAGTTGTGTTTAGACCTGTTGATGATAGTCACGAACGGACTGACCAGCCTGTGCCTGGTGTGTTTACTCAATGCTATGTTAAAGGCTTGGTTCCTGTTTTATCCATCATATTTCCTGTTTGAGTGTTCACCTGTTAAGTTTAAAACAATTAATTAATGATTGATGTTATTACTTTAAAAAGTTGATTTACAAGCTGTTGACAAACGAGATTATATAGAGAATATACGGTCTTTCCGTATGTTGATATAATAGTGTGGTAAGAAAGTGTACTTATTCTATATGACTTTTTTTTTTTTTTTTTAAACCATGGTACATAAAAACTTTTATGAAAGCAAAAGTAATGAAGCCAGTGAGAATGAGGCAAGATCTCAGAGCAGAATTCTGCTCTGTATGTGCCACATATTTCCCCAAACAGCCTAGGCTGCAGCATTTTAACTTTTCTGCTCTAGTATGTGTCTGTGTCTCTCAAGTTGTTTTTACTCGGATTGCCACAATCTCAAAGGCTTTTTAGTATTCTTTGAAACTAGTTTTGAAAGGCTGAAGTTTGTTCTTTTCCCGTATCACTGGCATGTTTGAATCTTTTCATAATTCTACCTCCCGGCCTATGATGTGAACCAAAGTAAAATTCAGCATGAGATTTCAGAATCGCAGAATGGTTGAGGTTGGAAGGGACCCCTAGAGATTATCTAGTCCAAGCCCCCTGCTCAAGTGAGGGCACGTAGAGCACGGGGCACAGGGTGAGATTTAATCTCATGAAAATAAGAAACAAGCATCTATTTACGCTGCTGCAGGAAACCATGCTGCAGGAAGCCAGTGCGTTCCCCAGCGATCCACAGCGTGCAGCTGGAGCCGCAAAAAGGTTAGGATCGAAAGCTGCATTGACTTTTATTGGGAAATCTCCAGGTGTTTAGCGAAGAAACCTGAACTCCAGCTGTTTCCTCTGCATCTGGAAGCCCCAGTGCTGCTGGCTGCTGTTTGTGAGGTCTCAGGTAAGAATCCTTATCGGAAAGGTTTGCCATTCACTTCTGGAGCTACTTTTACAAGTGTAGAGGAGGATGTATTG
The DNA here is from genome assembly GCA_013389825.1 of Crypturellus undulatus. Taxonomy (NCBI): domain Eukaryota; kingdom Metazoa; phylum Chordata; class Aves; order Tinamiformes; family Tinamidae; genus Crypturellus; species Crypturellus undulatus. The sequence goes on from VWPW01006103.1 coordinate 517,521, forward strand.
CTGTGTCTTCTCTAAACTTGCCCATTTCTTTCCACGTGAGGAGGTTTGCAGGATCTTACAGCAAGTGTGCTCGAGCTACAAATGCTACATAGTATTTCCCAAGTTTTGACTTGTAGTTTGATCTCTTGCAGTGTTCTGGAGAGCCCTCTGGGTCCATTAAATATATCTGGAAGGTCTGGGAAAGGTAGATGAAGAGCAAGTCTATATTCAGTAAGTTATACAAGGGCATATGCTTTTTGGAGAAAACTAAAGCCTGAAAACTAATGACATACAGCAAAGAGGATCTGTTCTTTGTTAATTTTTAAGCGGTTTCCTTTATTTAAAAGCCACAAAACTGACCATAACTCTGTCTTCAGAGTCATTAGCAATCTTAGTACTCACCAACTATGTCAGAAGATCATCATGCCATTAATTTTGTTAGCTCTCAGTTACTTATACTGTACTAAATTATTTCCTCAGTCTTGATGTGTCATTGTAACTGGTTGTTGTTTGCCATTTAATCTAGTGTGAAAGAGCAAATCATTAATAAAAGGAGCTTTCAGTTGAGCTTCTTGCTTTATGGCCTAATAGGGAGAGTATTTTTTAAAAGGATTTTCAAAACACTTTGTGAAAGAGCCCTATGAGAGGTAGTTAGGGTCATATTTGTAAGCCAGAAGTAGGCATTTTTTTTTCTAAAATCTTGGCCTGTTTTTTATATTGTGACAAAGTTATTGCTAAATCCTTTGAGCTGATGACACATTTTTCATTTTGTTCATTTTGTATTTTGATATACTTAGTATATCTGCTCCTTTTCCAATACATCATATTGAAGTATGTCTGAATCAAAATGTAAACTAATTTTATTTTTAAACCTTATTTTGAAACCGTTGCAGTTTAGTGTGTGGAGGGTTTTTTTGTTGGTTTTGGAGGGTTTTTGGACCATTCAACTGTTAAATTCCTCAGTGTGATATCAGGGTTTTCTGCCCCTTGCTGAATGCCTGCCTGACTTGTGGGCTGGATGACTGCTGCCTAAGCAGCATCTTGAGGACTGAAGCCATTAGAACTGCCTTATCTCTAATATATCTAAGCCTTAAGTGAGGCTCTGAGAAATTAGATGCTGCAACCTGTGCAGCTACAAGGCAACTTCGCATGTTTTGGGTTCCCTTGTGCATTTTATTACCTGTCTGTGGTGCCTGCTTGGTCTGTGGAGTTTAGGCTGAATCTCCTCCCATGCTTGTCCTCAAGAAGTTAAACAGCTTTCAGATAGCGAGTGGCATGAAATTAAAATGACGAGGCTGTCTGGTGGGACAAAGAAATTAAGGTGAAAGAGCACAAAATGCTGCTTTTGGAGAAGTATTTAGTATATTGTATTTTGGGGCTCAGAAGTCTGAACGTCCTTAATATAAAATGATCTGTGTGAGTGTTGGAGAGATCCTTTGCTAATTTGTGAGCTGTTCAGTGAGACAAAAAAAAATTCATTCCATTTTCTGCTGGTTCCTGCCCCCTCCTGATGAGTGAGAGGCTTTAGTTCTCTTTCCCACTAGCAATTAACACCTGGGATTTGAACTAATGTTCCCACCTTTCAGTGCTTTGATTACAGGGTTGTCAAAGTGTGCGTGTGTGTACACGTGTGTGGGAGAGAGAAAGAAAAAAAAATGAAAAAAAGAAACTTTTATACAAAAAGAAACCTCTTATGGCTTTTCAGGGCCAGCCTCAGAGGCTCCCTGCTGACTGGAGCTCACCCTCGTGTCTTTTATCAATGTGAACCAAGGGTTGTTCTTGTCCCTGCTTCCCTCTCTTCTGCCTGGGGAAATGAAGATCCTTCAGACCTTTTCTGGTGCCCTCGCCTCATCCTCTGGTGGGATTTACCTGCCTCCAGCTCTGCTCTTTGGTATCGCTGCTGACCACCTCGTCCTCCTTGCAGCCTCGGCTCCTCCCCAGTGCACCCAGGTGGACAGGTCTGCGACAGGAGACCATCCAAGCAGGTGGCATTGCCAGGATCATGCGACGGTGGCATTCAGAGGTCCCAAGTGTAGAGCTTGGTAGCACTCGGATCTACCCAGAGCGTGCAGGTGCTCTGCCGTCCCCATCACTTCTGGTGGGAACGGTCTCTGCTGTTCCTTCTGCTCCACGGTTAGGTCCTGGTTTGGAGGGAGCAGTCTGTGCAGTCAGGCAGAGCAGCCTGGGGACATTTAACGACTTCTTATCACAGCCTATTACTGTTTTAATGGGTCAGATTGACTAGGGATATTGCAAAATCTTGCAGTGACCTATCTGCAGCTTTAGCACTTAAGAACTACTAAGAATAAGAATTACTAGCCTTAGTAGTTAGTAATTCTTTTGCACAGCAGTGGAAATTCCATGCTTTGAGTCTCATCAGTTGTTATCAATTAATACTAGATTTAATGTAACACTTTATGTTGAATAGCCCCAAATAAGATTTCTTTAAAGGATGATCCAGATTCAGACCCTATCAGTTCAATCTGATAAATGAATTCAGACAGCCTCTGCTGCTGATTGAGTTGTTGGGGTTCTTTATTATTTCCCCCCCCGCCAAGCATGGGGACAACTCTAATTATCTTTCCCTCAAATCACTTGGCCAGAATTTCCCAATGTCTGCGATTTTTGAGCAAAGAACCATTTTGCTGAATTTGAATTGCTCTCACAGTTCATTGACTCTCCTCTGTCCTGGTATAAAGATAACTTTTAATGGGAGGAGACCCCTTGTTTTAAAGGGCATTTTAAATAGCCACTAGGCTTTGCCTGGCTCTTCAGTGACTTGTCTCTAGTACTTTGTAAAACTGTAGTTATCTTGTCAATAAAGTGACTTTTTTATCAGATGCACACAGTATAACAGTTATTAGTTATATTCTTATATACAGCTGAACTTGCTGGCTTTAAGTATTTCCTGTGCTTTATAAATGCTTGTATAATCTGTTATGCAGGCTCAGCTGTTCTTAATTCCAATGTGATTCATACCGTGCTTAGATATTGACATTCTTGGCTTGTCAGAAATACTAATATATATTAGTGCCATATCTATTGAAAATCACCATTTATTTTTTGCAGTGCTTCAATTTGCAGTTCTTTATATCGTAGCATTCCTTATTGAGCAACACAAGTGTTTGCTTTTAATTTCTGTCTCTTCCTCAATCAGTCATGAGAAGTCAGAAAAAATAGATTTTGTGTGTGTGTGTTTTGTTTTTCTTTTTAGCTTGCATAGTTTTTGCTTGCAGTGAATTATGCTATGTCAGACTGTTCCTTGGTGAGAATTTGGTTGTCACTCTATGCCTGCATGTGGCTTGGTGTCAGAAACCTACCTCACTTGCGAGTCAAGAGTAACTCCTGCTCCAGCAAGGCTGCTGTATTGAACTTTCTCAGGCCTTTCTGCTATGGACAGAAAGCCAAAATCACTGCCTGACCAAGGGACAGACTATGTTAAAGTCAGATTAGTTAGTTAAAGACTTGTGCAAGTAGTCTTGCTCTAAGTGGTACTTGCCTTGGAATTGGTAACTGAGCAGAGTTTGTGGCTGTTACATGTGTGGATAGTCTTTATTCTTTTTTCTTTCATTTTACAGTGGGTCCTGCTTCAGGACTACCTGGCTTAGGATCCCAGCTCCTCATTCCCCATCCTTCTCCTCCGTGCTCTGCTGGCACCACAGCAGACTGGACTCTTATGGGAGAATTGCAGAGAGGATTGTGGCAGGTAAGAGAGGCTTGAATAGGAAAGGATATTCTTCATAGTAGTGACTTTAGAAGGTAGTATGGTCTTGATTCTCAATACAGAGACAAAGTATTTTGAGAGAGTTTTGTTCAGTGAACAGATTTTTTTAATTTTTTTTTTAATTTATTTCAGTAGGTCACGGGAGATCAGTAGGTAAGTTCAGACTTCAACTCCCATCTACATGAGCCAAATAATCTTCAGGAAGAAGTGGAATGTACCTTAAAGGTCTGTATAGTGACAAATCAAAACCCTTTACTGTTTGGCCACTGCTGTAGAATGACCTCACTGCTGAGATGTTGAAGTCTTTGTTTCCAGATTGAATCTTTTTCATTTCACCTTGGAAGTAATGAATGTTGCCGCATCTCTGCGGAGTCTTTCATCTTGCTGGTGCTATCATTTTCACATATAATCACCGGGGCAGTAAATAATTACTGTTGAGTAATTATTCCTTCCTCTTCGTAAGCCGAATGAGGCTTAAAGAGATTCCCTTCCACTCCCTGCTTTCCACCATGCTCTTTAGCAAGCACTTGTTGGATGATCTCCCGAATCTGAAGCAGTTTGCTTCTGACAGGCTGTATTAATAAAAACAAGCCTTCCTTGGAGGAGTTTCTCTTGAGAAAAAAGCAGCAATGTCCCTTGGCTGCCCAGAAAGGAAGGTTACAGTTTTGTGGAGCTTGGGGGCATTTCTTGTTTGTTTTCTCCAGCTCATTTTGCTTGAAGCTCTTGAGGCACAGCTACCTTCTGAAGCCTGAACTTGTTTCCTGTCCTCATTTGTTTCCTCCCCTACCTCTCTTTCCTAACTCCTACAGCTAACAGTTCTGCTTGCTGCTTGGTCCTTGAAGACCAAGAGGCGCCCACAAATTGTTTTAATGTTTTAGTTCATCTAGAACACTTCTTAATTAGTCAACTATTCTGAAACAAAAAAAGAAACTTGGAATTTTATAGCAGCGTGTAAATGAAGCCCAGATCTGGTTGCACCGCCTGTTATAGGTCTCTGTGTAGAGTGCTCTCCTGTTGACTCATCTGACTTACTAGAACATAATGCAGCATCGATGCTTATTACTTTCTAAGTAACATTTATTCTCAAAGTAGCTAAGTTGCAGCTGCCTTTTATTCCTGTAGTGCGCAGATGTGAGGTTACGGTACAGTTCTTCCTCCAGAATGATGTATTGCAATTGTGACCTTGACTTCTGCTCTTACAGAGGTTCATGGTCATAAAACTCACTTTGTTCAAGAGCAGTGGCTGTAACAAATAAGCTTAGCTAAAGCATCACTTTTTCACTTTTACTGATTTCAGTCTCTGCTGTATGACAGAGGTTAATGCAGAGAATTAGATTTCAGTGACATTGTTTAAACCTCTTTATCCTGGCCTAATTGAACTGAATACTTTAAAGATGATTCATGTTGCTTGACACCCTTGCATCTAAGTGCTGTTTCATTTACTTTGTGACTGGAAGAAAAATCTAGGCTAGAAATTCAACTTAATCTTTCTTTCAGTAATTAACTGAGAGACTTTATTTTTAGAACTTTCATTAGAAAGCACTAATATTTCTTCCCAATATTTAGTGCCACGATAGCCAGATACAACCAGATTTCCGAAAAGTGTTTCTGCAAAGGAAGAATTCAAAAGCCTGCAGAGCAATAACTATATGCAAGGACTTAGTGGACATGTGTGCAGACTTACTGTGCAGAATCTCTCTGCTCATGTGGCTTCTTGGTCTTGGGAGCTGCTTTCTACCCCAATGAAGATGTTTGAGGGAGAGGACAGCAGGACTCACCATGACCCTTGCAATGTTTCTTGTGTTGTAGGACAGCTGTGCTCTTGCGGTACAATCAGTTTTTGTTGGGTTAGTCAACAAGGAGACACAAAGATGAAAGTTTTTGGCTTTAGTATAAATAATTCTGCTTAAGCTACCAGGAATTACTTGCTTTTGTGTGAGGTTTGTGTGCTGTCTCTTGCAGAAGGTGTGGCATGATTAACAAAGGCAGCATTGAAAGCTACTGCAGTTTCCCTTCCTCCTCCTCCAGAATTTAATAATATGAAGAGCCCATTACTTCACTGGGGGTTGTTGTTTCTGCTTGTGGGCTTTGCACAATAGGTCATGAAGATGACAAGAGGTCGTGAAGATGACAAGATACAGGATGACTGGTGTCAATCTGCTCCCTCCTTTGAAAGAAATAATTCTCTTTTCTGATTACATTTCCCTTTCCATCCTTTGGAAAGTTTGACTCAAATCCATCAGAGATGAATTAAGTTCATCTGAATTTCTATTGAACTTTGACCACCCACTTTTTTTTTAAAAAAAAAAAGTTCTGTTGTTCTTTCGAAGCAATGATTCAGTTCAGAATAAAACAGCTGGTGCATCATGGTTTGAGTTGGACAAGATATTACCTTTAAATAAATAATTTTCCCTGGCAATCCTAAGGTGCTGCTCTCAGTGCTGTTGTTTGGGTGCTGCCTGCACAGTCTTTATCATAAACGTGCATTTTGTCTTGCACAGGTTACTAAAACTTTATTCTTAAGTCTTTCTACTCAACTATAGCAGATACCAATGTTTTTTGTTTAGGTAATAACAACTTGTGACAGATGTTGCAGGTCTTTATTTTGTCTTTTTTGATTGATTGCCTTGTTGTCTTGAAAGAGAAGCTTAAAAGAGCAACCTAATGTGGCCGTAAAAGAGGTCTGCTGTATTTTGGACATGAGTTATAGGGCCTGAGACCTGATTTTCAACAGCAAGTTAATTCTCTGAAGTTTTGAGAATCTCCCAGAGGTCAGGCTGTTTTTAAGTCATCTTAGTAAATCAGGTTTTCATGGTAGCTGTGAATATACTGAGCTGTAGGGTGTTTTTTTTTTTTTAATATATTTTTAACAATCAAGAAATAGTCTTATGGATGAAAGGTCTGCTTCATATTATATAATACTTGGTTTTGTGTATCTTATTTTCATTCTTCTCAGAATAACAGATGGAGATAGAAAGGCAAATAATGAGAGTAAAATGAGGCCACAACTTCATAAATGCTACTTTTTTCATCAATATTGAGTTTTTTTGTTCATTTGTTTTTTTTCTCAACAGCTAAAAGCTGACAAGGAAGTTCTGTACTTACTGCTAATTATGTTCCAGTCAGACTTTACAAATCTCAATACTCGTGTTCTCCACTAACTTCATCTTACTTATCTGGCCAAAAAAATGATGTTTCTCATCTTGAAAGTACTTGATTTCGTTAAAAATAATAATAATAATAAAATGGGGAAGATTTTGCAGATAATCATTAAATGAGGTCATCAGGAGCATTTTTGGAGCAAGTTGTTTTTGCAGCTCTCGTACTATTAAGCAAAAAGAGGAGACGGTTTTGCTGGGAAGCTGCACGCGGCTGCTGTTGGCAGCCACTCGCCTGGTTGTCACTAGTGCAGGGGACAGGGGCAAAGTGTCACTTGGCCCTGCTGCGGTCACTCCTTTCTCATGGCTCCCCCAGAGTGGTGCAGACTAAACAGAGAGGCCGTGTGATGGCTGGCAGGGTCAGGAAGGATGAGAAATGAACGGGTTTGGGCTGCGTGCGCTCTGCTGTAGCTGCTAGTTTGTTTGCAAGGAGGATAAAAATGTGCATGCCTAGTAGGAGTATTTAAATATGTATAATCCCCATAATAAGGCAGGCTCTTAGTTAGCAGTCTGTTTTAATTTGATTGCTTGCATATTCAATTCTGCCTTCCAGCTCCTGTAACTTAGGGCCATGTATTTACAGCAGTTGCTTTAATTCTCAGGGTTTTCCCCTCAAACGACCCCCTCAAATTTTTATTGAAGGTTTCTAGTGGTTTTTGAATAGAGGCATTACTGCTTAATGGGTTGTCCCCTGCCTAGGTTGACTTTAGGCAGTAATTTCTGCCCAATCTTTTTGCAATAGCAGAATTGAAGGGTGCGTTATAAAGACTAATGAGCAACAAATGAAGCAAGGAGCAAACAAATCATGTTTGGATGCAAGTAGAAGAACGCTGGGCAAGATGTGCTGGGTTCTAGAAGCTGTCATCTATCTCCAAACTCTCAGAGCTTCGTGCCATTGATGCTTCTGTGCTGGGGCTTTATGCCAAGGGCTGGTAAGTCTCCTGTTGGCACTGGTAGCTTTGGATGGGACTCTGTGTCCTCTCAAATCACAGGAGAGATCTGAGATGCTATCAGCTGCTCAGGTTTCGTAAGGAACTTCTCTGTATTATAGAGACTTCTCTCTGTTGCGAATAAAACCAAGTCACCAGAGCCAAGAATAGCCCAGTCTTGGAAACCATTGAATTGTTTTCTGTGTCAGACACTGTCTTGATTTAGTGACCTCAGTAGCTGCAAACGTTGAGCCTGTGCTGCTTGCGTGAAAGAGCCAGACACTCTAGCTGGAACTGGAAGAGATTAACAATGTTTGTGGCTGCTGGCAGAAAAACAGGACAGGAAGCGTGTTGACCAGCATGTCAAAGCTCCGTTTTCTCATACAGAGCATATGAATCTGTTGGGCTCTTAGTAAAGTTATCCCTTGTGATTATGGACTAGGTGATTTCCATCCTCCGTCCCTTTGCCTCGCGCCTGCAGTGTCAGTGCAAGCTGCAAGACTGGCTAATCCCTCCCATTCTTCAGCGGAGACAGGCTGGAGAGCTTCCAAGGAATGTCCCACTGGTGCTGTTACCTTTTTATTATGAGGAATTGCAAGGTGCTATGGTGTTGGGGGGAATTAATGAAATTTGTGTTGGTTTTATATGGCTTTTGAGGTCTTTAAATGACTCACTGTTGCTCTGCGTTGTAGGATAGATGGGTCAGGATCTCAAGAGATCACCTACAGTTTGGTTTTTTTATTTTATTTTTTTTTAAGTCTTTCCTTGAGCAAGATAAGCAGGAAGGATAGTCCCTAATGGGAGGAGGAGGAGTGAGGAGACATGTGGCATGTGCAACCTGGAAAACTTGTCTATGAGCTTGACTTGACTCCATCTAGGGAAGGAAGCTGATGCTAATGGCTCTGCATGAGATAACAAATGATACCCAAGCATGTGGTTTTTGTATTCCCTACAATATGTCATGGGGGGTGGGGAAACAGGATGTATAGTGTGTGCTTATGGCTGCAGCCTTGGGAGAGCTACCCAGATGTTGAGAAGAGGTGAGGAAGAGAGCTGGAGATAAAGGGGAGAGACCTCCAGGGTGGGACCGTAAAAGCCGATCCAAGGAGAGTCACTCTGTTTTGCTCTCAGTCACACCAGCTGCCTCCAAGTGGCAAGGGAGGCTTCCAGATAAGCTGTGGACAGTAGGAGCAGAAATGCAGAATTTGTTCCAAGAGGAGCGAAATAAAAAAGCTGAAGGACTCAGTACACCCATAAATAAATATTTGTACAAAAGATTTTCCTCCAAACAGCTGCTGGATACATTGTCCTAACGTGAGCCCGAGGTGTGGTGTGAAATGTGGTGCGAGTGTGCTATTTGTTGATGGTTGTTGTGCAGTAATCTTAAACAGGACGTTTAAAGAAACACCCTTGTAATCACATTGCCATATGTAACTGTGTGCTTGAGATGTTTCTAATCCATGTGGTTAGCTGTCAGAGGCTGCCTTAGTGACTGATGTAACTGCATGCTTGATCACTGTGTGCTCGGAGCATGTGTTTCTGAATGAACTGGCCCATCTTGAGCCTTCCCCAAAGGCTTTTCCAGGACTTTTCTCCTGTTTTTGTGGAGCTTCTCTGTGCAAAGTGTTGTGGGGCTCTGACCGAACCACGTTTAGGTTCGGCAGCCCTCCTGACCCGCTTTGGCTGCGGTAACAGCCAGGCCACTGTTTGGCCTGGTAACATTCCAGCTTTTTTCATCCTGTTGAAATTACACTTTATTTTTATTTAATCTCTGAGTCTACTAAAACCAGAGCTCAGGCTCTGTCCTGCTCCCTGTGTGATGCAGTTTTGCTGCAGTCAGGACATGCACATGTAGGTGCATGCACACACATGCACCCTGTGTTTGCAAAACTCCCTCCGTTTGCAAGGATACAGATGCTATTACTGCTGGAAGGAAACACTGACTAGCAGCTGTTTATGCAACGAAGCTCTTGGTGCAATTAATTTATTGAAATTCTGATGTGATGGGTTTGTCCCTCCAATCAAGCCCGTGCAACGTAGCCTGCTGTGACCCCAGAGCGGGCAGAGCTCCCCCTTCCTCTGCTGCGAGCAAAGGGGAGATATCTGCAAGGCAAAAATCTTGATGGCCTCAGCGAAATACTTGAAAATGTCAGAAGTGAATCCAAATTATTGTAACCTCGTGGGTCTGCTAGCGCTGGAATCAAATGGGCGGAGAGGAGAGTAAATCAGTAAGGGTTGCGAGGCTTGGGCCGATGGGCAGTGCCGTGCAGCTGACAGATAATAAGATGATATCATCCATTTCCTGGAAAATGAGCTGATTCTGGCCAAAGCATTCCAAACCCTGAGCACTTAAGTGAGTTCCAGTTCTTGGAGCATTTTAAATAGAAATTTCAGTAGTGCAGGTGTAACATGACAAAGAATGAATAACCTCATAGCAAGATGTGACTCAAGATCAAGGTTTCTGGTAACTTTTCTGTAGGCAACAGTGAGAATCACAGGCGAGGAAGGTGGAGGGGAGTAAGAGTTATGGTCAAGATTTGGGGAAAATTCTAAATGTAGGGTCAGTAATGTCTTTTAATGTTTGTGGCTCTGTGAGTGGAGAGCATTAGCTGGGCTGTGTTACCATCAAATACATAAATATTTAGGCACAGATATTTTTCCCCTTACAGGAGGACTTGTATAAGTATTAAAACACCCAGAAACTCTGAAGGAGGAGGGAGCATCAAGCAGCAGACGAGGTGGAAGCAGCACATCTGACAGATGGTCTGAGAAAAGGCTGTGGGGCTGAGCTTTTGGCAAGGGTGACGTTTGCCTTTTGTGTAACAAGGAGCAAGATTCTGGTAACTCTTCTGTTTCCTTCCACTGAGTTTATGATAATTCCAGTCCCGCGTAATCTATGTGCAGGGTCCTTGTTTGAGAGGCCCAGGAGCAATCCTGGAAAGCAGTAAGGTACTTTCTGGATATTACAGACAACTTGGAGGACCGGCAGGGACTTCACTCACCAGTTACTTGACATCAGACTTGAGGCAGAAAGTGGACCGGGAATTTGTGTATCTCTTTCCTTGGAAGAAACTGCAGGGAAAATGCCTAGTAAGGAATCATTGACTGATGTGGGGAGAAGGAAGTGCACTAACATTGGACAAGTCTCTCATGAAAAAGCACATCTGGATCCCTGGCTGAAGCAGATACTGCCACAAAGGCAAGCGGCTTTCAACTCCTGTTGAAGGAGAAGGAAAAAACATATAAAGACGGAAAGAATACCTTATGTCAGCATAAATGAGAACAGCTACAGGTAAACCTAGTCATTTGTCGCCCTTCTTTCCATCCTTACTCACTCAGGGTTATGCATGCTTGATCTGGCCTCTGAAAACACTATTGCATTACTAAAAATAGGAGCCTCCTGTCCAGACTGCTAAAAGGCCGTTGTGTTTAGGAGGATCTTGGAAGAAAGAAATGCCTCATCCTAATAGTATTCTGTGTTTAGCATTTGGCAAACGTGAGCTAATCTTTTTCACCCTCATAAGATCTGTTGGTCAACATTACGTATGTGATTATTGTGTTGTCTTGTGGGTGGGAGAGAGGGAAGATGAAGAGTAGGTTGGGACTAAGTACAAGTCATCTTATTTGCTGTGTAATAAAATCTAGTTGTTTGGGAAAGCAAAGCCACGAGATCCCTACTGAGTGTAGAAATCTTCTAAATGTCCAAGGAAACAAATTCCAAAGCACAAGAAACTGCATATAAGAGAATATAAGAGTATTTAGTAGTGGGATCCTAGCTCGTCGGCGGATGCAAGATGCATGGAACAAGCTCTGCTTCCAGTTACATAGGAGCTTAACTCCTTACTCACATGTAAGGAGGACTGATCCCTCTCAAGCTCTTGCAGCTTCATTTTGCACCAGGATCTGTTGGTCTGGCTGTCTAGCAGCTGGCAACTCTTGTCCCCTTCCACCCATAGAGTCTTTATTATCAGCAAATAGCTGTATTGTCATCTAAAATCTTAGACTGCTTTTCTTTTACCTTTCTGGTTTTCCTTTACCAAAGCTCCAAAATATTAGATGGAGTGATGGCATTTACTGTACAAGAATGGACGTGGCAACAGAAGAATGGACTGAGGAAGAGAAGAGGTAAAGAAATGGTGGCAAAAGCTTTGGAGAGGATAGAAGTATGTAGCAGCATAGAAATACATGGTAGTCATATTACCTTAAAACTGATAAAAGCTATGGAAAGAAGGTCTGGAGTCATGTATTGAATGTCTAAATATGTGGCTGAAAACTGTAGGTCAATGGAACCTGCAATGAAATATTGGCATTAGGGAATATAGAGTTACTGAACATCAAGTGCCACAGAGAGCAGTTATTTATTGTCAGTGCCCAAATTGGACAAAGATAATAGACAGTGGAGCATAAAACTCTAAAACTCTGTTTTTCATGTCAAGTAATGACTTAATACGGTTAAATGACCTTGTAAAGGAGGAAAAATGTCTGTTTTTTTAAAGTCTGTTTAGAAAAGCAGTTCAGGTCTGTACATGACACTTAAAGTTTCAGGACAGCGTCTTTGACACACTTCATGCTGCTTCCTAAAACTTTAAGTAGAAAAACAAGAATCAGACCATCTGATTAGGTGGCTCTAACACTTTTTTTTTTAAAAAAAAGAGAGGTGTTTCAAATTCAATTTCCCAAAATGGGAAAAAAAAAGAAACAGCAAATATGTTAGAGTCAGCTGAGTTAGACTGTGCAGATTTCGGGCTGTACAAGTATGTGCAATGGTATAATACCGGCGGAAAAGTCCCCTCTTGTGAAAATGGTCCTTGGTCTTATAATGTGGTTGGCAAGCAAAAGTGGGTCTGCCAGAGGCAACTACCTTTTCAGAGCGGGGGAACAAGGAAATATATTCTGAGCCTCAAGTGTCAGGAGCAGTCCTGACTCTGGAAGAGCAGGGCAGTGACAGGAGTGGGCTGATTGGGATACTGTGGGGTCTAAAATTCCCAAGAGCTTTGAAAATGCGTTACGCACATCCTGTTCCCTTTCTCAGAAACTCCTTTCTGATTAATTTGTCTCTTTTTTGCTCATAATAGTCCCATCTCACTTGGACACTAACAGTAGCTTGTTGTTTCTTAAAGGAAAAATCGGAGCAGGGCATGCATCATCTCTGATTTGTCTCGTTTGTGGTTTAGGGACTTTCTGAACCAGAGGTTGTGTCTCCCTCCCAGTCCTTCAGCAGCCTCAATAGATCATTCTCCCATTACTTGCTGCACCCCTTTTGAACCTACATATAATTTGGCATCCAAACTATCCCATGGCAGTGAGTTTCATAACGTAATGAATGTTGTGTAGGAAAACATGCTTTCCTTTTCTGCCTCATTTTTTCATTGGTTTTCCCCTAATTTTTGTATTACAGGAGTGTGAGTTATTTCCTATTCATCTTTTTCCATCAGTGCATGTGTTTGGTTGCCTCCTTGCATCACCTTTGGGTCCAGGCTCTGCTCACATTGTCTTGTGTTTGGCACAGAAGCCAGTCTTGACCATTTGGCATTCTCATCGCTTGCTCTAGTTTCCCTATAAATCGCTATATGGTAATACTTGTAGTGCTAACGGGAAGGGTTGCCCAGCCCATAGCAGGTGTTTGGAGATGAGACCAGACACCACGAAGGTGGGCAGAAGAGCAAGGACCTCCCGCACAAATAGCGGGATAGAGGAGACACCGCAGCTGAGCGGAAAACAAGTGCCACAGCACATGGGAAAGGGTGGAAGCAGCGTTGGCTGGAGGTGACTTTAACAGCTCTTTGGGGACCTGGCTGTGACTTTTAAGAGCCGGTTTTGCTGAACCACCTCCACCACAGCCCGGGGATGCTCTGCAGCAATTCAAGTGGGCAGCATACTACTCAGAGGGAAAGTACTAAAGAAATACGGGCACCCGTGAAGAGTTATCGGAAACAGGCTATTTTGGTAATGAATATGCCTGGATCTTTGGTTTTTCCTTCATCAGATACAATCAGACAGTAAAGTTGCTAGTTTGAGATATTTCCCGGAATCTGGGGGCTCCCTTCCTTCATCCGCTCTTCCAAGCATTACTGTCCCTCTTCCAGTGGGCTGTTGTGTTTTGTTGTAGCTAAAGTCTGGGTAGTTTAATCTCTAAACCCTCATTGCTCAGAAGGTTATGTCAGAGGGCACAAACTCTTCTAAATGTCCACAGACTCAAAGAAATTCGTGAGTAGTGCAGTAGTTTCTGATTTTTTTAGTGATTGTTGGGGTGGAAATTCTTCTTTTATGACATAAGCAAGAACGATGCGTGTACGTGTAGCACGGAGAGAAGCTTGGAACACGGCGTTCCTGGATGTCCCGTTCCTGGAAGTCCACTTCACTTGACAGAAGCGTAGTGGTAGCAAATAGTGTTTTAGCTTCAAGGAGCCTTAAAAACAAATGAAGAAACAGCTATCAATCTTGGATAAATGCTTTAATGAAATAGTTACGTGACTTCAGAATTTTGAAACACATTTTTTTTTGTCTCCTCAGTTCTGAAGGAAAGTCCCAATTTTCCTAAGAGATCAGGAAGCCTCAAAAAGGAGGGAAGGGGGAATTGTATCCCACTTCCAGGTCCTAGTAGCAGGAGCAGCACCAGTGGCAGCTGCAGCATAGAATTTTAGATATTATTTTGGAAAGGAAGAAGACAGAATTTTAAATGCCTTGGATTTTCCACTATATAATGGAGCCTATTCCTTTGGCCCATAGGTGCATGTGGTCCTGCCTTGCGCATGTTGGAGGATGCTCTTTTACACAGGCAGAGCTGCAAGAGCTGCTGAAACTTTCCAAGTTGGTCTGAGCTGTTAAACTTTGATTTACAGAAGTGAGAGACTTGACAGATGCTTCTGCTCTGTGATTAACTGCAAAATCCATTTGTTATCCTATATTTAAGCAATATAGCCCATCCCAGCATTAAACTAGGCACCAATTTCTACAGCGTAACAGATCCCAGACCGATTTCTTATTTGTATAATAGATAGGTTGCAAGCACTGGTATTGCCGCTGTGGTGCAAAGGAAATGGAATAAGTTCATGAAACTGCAACCTCTTTAAATGTTTGGTTTGAAAATATAACACAGGACGTAATTTCTACCTAGGACAGCTGTGTTTGGCTTGGTTCTCGAGTGCAAAAAATGGTAGGGGCTGCCGCTCCATTCCACTCCATAGGAAGGCTACTGCGAAAATTAGTTTTATATTTGTGTTCCTGCTACTGTCAGAGGCATCATTTTTGTGCTTGAAAACCTGCCTTATTCAAAAGAGACAAAAATCCATAATTCCAGTAACTGTTTTTACAGAACTTCTTCATTTTTCTTTCCTCTCGCCCCTAAGGGACATTCCATGCAACTCGAGTTCAAAGCTCTCTCTTGGGCTCCTGTTTATAAACACCGTGGCCTTGTCCCACGTTCCTTCGCCAGCGCCGACTCCCTCCTCCGAAGGGACTGTCCGGAATGACAGCGCGCTGCTCCACTTGACCCACTTAAACACGGGAGCAAACACGGGAGCTCTCATGGAAGCAGGGTAAAGTCATGCAGAGGGTTACAGCGCACGGGGATACAGAATGGAGAGATTGTTCAATGCAGGAAAAAATAATTTTAAAAAAATCATGATTCCCTCAAGATATTAAAACATAGTTCAGTTCAGAGATGACGGCCTATTTAGAAGGCAAAGTACTCCCTTTCTAATATCATTGATGAGCGAGTTTTGGGGAGGTTTTTTCTGTGTGTAGTGTTGTGGGTTTTTTTTTTTTTTTTTTTTCCCCAATATCCTGTATAATTTAGGACTGAAAGCACCTGTCTTCTCAACCAGATGTACAGGCACTGGTGCATGACTGACTGAAACTCCGGCCCTGGAATTCCCTCCTGCTGAGGTATTTCTTTGGAGCTAATCTACAGTCGCTATTTATCTGCAAGGAGACTTCATACAGTGTCAACCTGGGGAGACTGAAAAAAATTAGGAAAACCAGATCTTGAAGCAAGTGACAAGAGCAGTGCGAGGATGCGTGAGCGCAAACCTAGGTAGTCTCAGATGTCTTCAGCTGGAGATCTCTAAGCACCAATAAGAGGAGCAGAAAAGGGGCTCGATACAGAACAGTAAGGGCTTTATTTCAGTTTGAAAGTTGGAAAAGGAATATGAAACATGAGCTGATTAGCTGGGTCTCAAATGCTTGAAGATCTAGCCTTTGTCTTCACAATAGTTTGTCATGATATTAGCCTGACAAGGCCAGCCTTGGTGACAGCCAAGGGGCCATACGTTTCTTGAAATAATTAAGCAAAAATATCTCACACATGGCTTCTCCCTAAGAATGCAGCCTTATCGGGTTTCAATTTTATTTTGGTTTTGTTCTGCATTATGGCTTGTTGGTCCCTGCTCGTTGGGGTTGGTTGTGGGGGTTGTGGCAGGAGGAAGCTGAAGGGGAGAAGTGGGGAAAGACGGCGCCGAATGTTTCCTTTATTTTGGAAAAGTTATATGACTTGCAGACAAGCCACCGCTCAGATATGTTTTCATTGCCTCTTGTGATTGTAGATTTCAATGAAGATCATAACAACAGCAGATCTGATCAAATCTTGCATACACCAACGTGCAGATATTTCAGCAGTCAGTATTATAGGAAGTCTTATATTTTCTGTGCGACTTCAGGAGTGGCAGATGCACAAACTGAAGAGGATTTTTATCCTCTGAAAAAGTGAGAATTGTTTTTCTGCTGGAAAAGCAAGGTAGCTTTGGTCAGTGGCAGGTAGCAGTGATGGCAAAAGCTTGGCTTCTTTCTTCTGGTCTAAAGGAACTGGGAGTTTTGGCAGTTTGGCATGAAACTGCAAGCAAGGTAGGAAAGCTGCTCAGGCCTCCATGGGGATGCCCAGGTATTTCTAATGCAGACTAAGAGAGGGGGAAAACAAATACAAAATATTATTTACAAAGGTGCACATAGTGACTGAAGGAAGCTTTTCCTATGTGACACCTCTTCTAGTATCAGCAGTGAGGATGGGATCAATCCATCATTTTTGAATGGTGATTTGGAGCCTGAACAAAAACAAATTTCAGTTTACTTTGAGCTTTGGAAAAAGATATTTTCCTCTCGGTTCAAACTCCATTCTTGTCTGTTTAACTTCATGGAAGATTAAGCCTGCAGAAATCAGTCAGTTACTTCAGTGCCCTCAAGGTGATGTTTTGTGAGAGATTCAAGTTGTTAGGTCTGATGACAGGGATGGTTTCACTTTCCCTCTTCACCCCAGTCACAGAATCCCTCTCTTTCTTATGCCAGTGCTAAAACTTGTGTACCCATATGCTCATCGGAAGACTGGTTGGTGCTTGGCTTAATTTTTGGTTGAATTAACTGCAGGAGAGCGGCTGTTGCTGGAGGAGAGTGAGGCTGGGGAGGGTAGAGCTGCTCATGTTGTCAGTAGGCAGTGGTTAAACATTTTTTAAATTAATTCGGTCAACAAATCTTTGGCATTTACTAAAGTGTTATTCAAGGCTTGAACCTGCTGGAATGGTATCCTAGAAAACAGAAAATTGAAGTTCTTCTCCAACTTTTCAAGCATTCACTGGGGTGAAGGGACTGTTCAAAGGCACAGAAGTTTCTAGGATGCCAGAAATGTTTTAACCTGTTCAGTAATGCTTCAGGAAAGAAGCTATGGAGATGAGTGATTAGGTCCTTATTTAACGTTCTTACAATACTTGAAAGAGAGTTATTCCTTTGATAACTTAAAAGTTAACACATGGAAATGATCGGTTACATCATTTCGTAGTAGCTACCAAAATCTTGCAGCAGCCTCTGACTTAGTAGCTACAGAAGGTCATGGGACATTTGCCTCTTGGCATGCAGTTCAGATTTTATTTTTTATTGTTGTTCAGGGGAAATAAGAGAGGAGCTGTTGCAGGGAATCTGGTAGCACAGATGGAGCAATATATCCAAAAGCACTCACTAGATACAAATGCTGAGCTTTACTTTCTTCAAAAAAACAAACCAAAACAAAAAAAGACTCTTCAATCTCTCTCTTGTAATTTAGTGAATTTTTAGCTCCAAAATCTAAATTGTTATATTTATTGAATGGAATAATTGTCTTGGGATTAACCTGGACGTTGTAGAGCCTATGCTAGTTATCAGTTGACCATCTTATTAGAAATGCAGAGCACTTAGTAATACGCCAGATCATCTGTAGGTTCTGTGCTGTTGAACCCATGTGTTTTTGCTGTTTTACAGCCTTGTGTATCCTGCTTCCTAGCTGTACAGAAATCCAAGGAGGTTGGATTGTTTAATTCTGTGTTATTCACTTAATGATGTGTCCTGTCTCCAAAGGCTGGAAGTTGATATCCTGTCTTGCAGTGTTACAGAGTCCACTCATCCACTGCTGTAAGTTAATGCTTTTCCTCGGAAATGTACGGCCTTGACCGCTGCTTTGACGAGTGCCTTTCAGCACAGCTTCCCAGGAGACGTGGCCAGCACCTCCCTGGCCCACGGGAGAACCTCCTGGTGTGCAGGTACTTGGGAAGGTGCTCACAGTGCTGCCCTAATGCCAGTCTCCCATATTTGCAGAATGACCTTGTCATTAATCTGATTTCCTTTGGGCTCCGCTGTGGCAACAAGAAGTTGGGCTGAAGCAGACAGCAACATAATGCTGGTGCAGAGCAGAGCTGGAGAGATGATCTGACTCTTTCCCCCAACATGAAACCAGTTTCAGATGTCCTTGTTCCTGTCCGTCAGGACAGGACAACAAGTCCTGTAAGTCAACAACAAACATGAGAAGGGTGGAAGTCCCGGAGTTACAATATCCCTGCAGGATTGCAACAGATTTGGCAAGCAGGAGGGAGTTCAAGAGGGAATGACAGAGTCAGAGTTGTAGTGTTTGCACTGAGGAGCTCAAGTGCTCATGGATGGTCTCTTCAACCATTGAACGTCGATCTGCCCACGTGCATTAACCAAATGTTCAGTTCGCACTCGGCTCTGAACCAGCTGTGGTGACTTGTCCGTGTGGTCGGAGGCCACTGAAGGCAACAGGAGCAGAAACACGAAGTGTAAGGACAAGTACTTTGGGGAGGCAGCACACGATCTTGTAGTGAAACCAGTTCCATTAGTTCTGCTGTGCAGAGAACTTGGATTTCCTTAGGTGATGCTTAGGAATAATACTGATCCAATCGGCGACTGTATAGAACTGCTGAATATTCTACTTACCTTTCGGGGCGGGGGTTGGATGCCTTTTTTTTTTTTCTTTCTCTTTCCTTTTTACTTTGTTTTGCTTTTGGTATTAGGTTCAAGTACTGTTAAAGACTCAAGTACTGCGGAACCCTGTAGAAAGTGAAGTGCTCAGATGGGCAGTCATTTTCAGTAAGTGGACTTAATCAAGCCTAGGTAATGGAGAGTGAGGCTGTCTTTGAAATCAATCATCATGTGTGTCACGTAAAAGGCCTGGAGAATTACTATTATGAGTTTAAGTGATGTGAGATTTAGCTTCTTACGCATTGGAATTCTTCAAGGGGCTATTGGCATGGAAAATTAAGAGGGATTTTGCTGGGGAGGTGCCTAGGGGCATTGCTTCTGTCTTGGTCATTTCTACCCATACAAAAAGAATCAGAAACAGGATTGCTGGTCTATAAAAATTATATAAGACATTGAATAGAGGCTTGTGTTTCGCGGAGAGAAAGCAAGATATCATCTGCTAAAAAAACAATTTTATCATGGATTGTGATGCCGTGAATCTAATTTAGGGCTTTGAAGTATTCTGTACCCACCTGCATTACCATCAAATCCCCCCCCTCAGTTAACATGCTCAGGAAAGGGCACATCTCTCGAAAGAAACAGCCACGCAAGGGGCCTTCCCCATGATAGCTGAGGCTTTCGTGCAGACTTTGCGAAACGTAATCTAAAACTTCCTTGGCTGCAATTAAGTAAATCTTGTGTCCTACAGCAGTGAGATAATATCTCCCCAGAAATGCTTTTTAAAAGTTTCCTGTTTCCATTGTATTCTCAATCCCCACGGGATAATATTCTCATTCACTAAGTCCTGAGCCCTTAAAGAAAAAAAATAAGAACAAGAAATTAAAACAGGTGTGAGTCAATGGGATTCCCCAACTTACTTTGTGTTTTTGCTTAAGTGAGATTACAGCGTGCCTGGTTTGTTTGAGCGGTCTGGAGAGATGCTGGTGGTTACACGCAGCCTGGTGAGCCTGGAGACGCGAGGGGAAAACGCGGATTCTCAGGATGCACATCAGACCCTTTTATTTGATACTTTGTCTACATTGGCAAAGATTTTCCCTGCCTCCGTCCCCTCCGGTCTGCGTTTTGGCTCCTTGCTCCGAGGAAGTGCTGCCTCATGATTCGCGCACCAGTACCTCGTGCACGTGGATCCAGGCCCAGCTCTGCTCCGATTCAGTGCCTCTTCCAACAAATGATTTCATGCGCCTCAGTTTCTCTGACTTCAATTACTGCCAGCCAAATATTGGAAGAGCAGAAGTTGCACAATATCTCTTTACCGCATCTGTTTGCATCTCTGGGCTCTCTACCTAGCTCGAGAACCTGAAAATACCTTATAAATGGTAAGATAGTGATTCTACAGTGAAAACTCTTGGACAAATGAAACCTTCAACTATTCCCAGTATGGCTCGTTCTGTAAATGAACCTAATCCACCACTGACTGGTTTGACCAGGTTTCTCTGATCTGCTAGAGATGCTTCTCTCAAGCATCTCATGCCTTTTATTAGGAGACCACTGTGTTTCTGAGCGCTTTTTTGGTCTGATGCTTGCTCCTAAGGAACAAGAGGAGGAGAAAATGGACCAGAAAATTTCCATTACACTGAAAAGCAGAAACATCTGTTGGAGATTGCAAGTGAAGTTGGAAGTGGTATTTACCAGCAAGAGGCTGGCATCTAGTCTGTTCAGACCCTCTGCAAAATAACTCTCACTTCCTCCCATGGAAAAATAACGTGGAGGAATCTCTGAGTCAGGAGCTGCCCCAGGCACTTAGATGGCAGCAAACTGAGCACATCTTTGCCAGACTCTTGTGTGTGCACGTATGTATGTAGGGCACACGCCTGCAGTTGAGTGAGGTGCATCTCATGAAAGAGCCGTCCAGCAGCCAACTGTTTCTAATAACAAGCCTTGCATAAAGTCAGCTGTTCTGCATCATGCCATTTGGGTTGAGAAACTCAGCTCTTTAAAGCAAAGTTTCGTAAAATAAGGATGTTCTTTTCTTTGCTTTTTTGTTTTGTTTTGCTTTTAAAAGAGGGGTTGGTGGATGTAACAAAGTTCCCAAGGTATCCGAAGACCAATGGTCCCTGCATTCCTAGCAAAACCATTTGCCAGGGAAAGGGGAACAGCCTGTCTTCTAAGACAATAAAATGGTGCCTTGGTCTATATGACACTTGCTTTCTCCATGTGTCTATGAACCACGACTGCCTCTATCTTGGTAATTTTGCAGCTAGAGGGACAGGCAGCTTTACAATTGCAGAGCTATCCCCGAAGAATCTCCTGGAAGAAAATGGTGCTCGTCAGTGCTGCCCATTCCTTTCTCAGCCTCTTGCTTTGGCAGCTGGAAGTGTCCTCTGCTCCAGCCAGGAGAGGCTTCCCAGTGTTGCTACAGATCCCGTCAAGTCGGTGCTGAAATATGGAGAGAGGAACCATACCTGGGCTATTCAAGTGTCCACACTTTCACGGAATGAAATGTATTTCGCTAAGTATTGGTTGTACTTCAGTCTTGCCTCTCACCAGACCCCAGCTGAGCCTACGACGTGCTCTAAGTGCCAACCAGAGCAGGCAGCACCAGCCAAAGGAGCAAAAAATCCAAAGGCAGGTGGGTCCTGCACGTGGCCTCTTCCCAGCTGCATCCCCTCCTGTTGGGTGAGGGGTCTTGTGTCCCTATCTAGGCAAGAGAAGTATGGCAGGACACAAATAACACCTTTAGTTTCTGGTTTAGGATGCCTTGCCAGCTGCTTCTTCCAGCCTGTTGTATTGCATATTTCATTGGAAAGCAGGGGGATTTAAATAGCAGTTTGAAAATCGACGGGTAGGAAAGGCTCTTCTGTATTAATTTGGTACAATGTTTCATGAGCTCAAGACTCATCTTTTGCTTGAATTCCTATTTTGTTCCAAGAGGTCCAATAAGTAAATGATTCAAAGGCAGATGTGAGCAGAGGCTGATTTTAGGGATTGATATTGGTTGCTTCATGGAATTAAATTAATTGCAAGCATGATGTTCATTCTTATACTGTGTTGGCTACCTGAGTGATTTAATAGATTATTTCCTCGATTTTTGCTTAAGTTTTTTTGACACTTGACTGGGTGGGTGCTACTGCTTCCCACGTCGTGATGCATTATCTGAAGTGTTGTCTTGTGTGTAATCCCATGCTGAAAAGATTGGAAAATCCTTGCACTGGAGGGTAAGGGGATGCCAAAGCCGTCAGACACACATCTGCGACCAGGTGTTGAACCTGGACTTGTGCAGTGCTTTGAATCTGGCTTTCTCCTTCCCACCTGTGCCGCAGAGCTGCAGTGCGGACCCAGGGCGCAGTTGTTTGGGGGTTATGTGCATCCCCCTGAAGCAGCTAGACTGAGGCTCGACTATTAGTCTGACCGTACGTGGCATTTCTTTCTGTCCTTTTGCCAGGTTTTCTTTTAAGAGTAATATATGTCCGTTGCAAAGTTAGGTAATGATGCCAAGTACTGCTGGAGAAACGCTTGCAAATGACTTTTTCTTTCTTTTTTTTTTTTTTTTCTTTTTGGTGAGATAATCTGTGGGTTATTAAAAAGACATATATTTAAAAATCCTAAAGTCAACAGATTTGCATGAAAAATTGTCTGACTTGTCTGGCTTACTTGACACTTTGGCCGTCTCGGAACAGATGGGACAGTATCCAGCTGTGGGAAAGGAAATACATTTAATGTTCATATTATGGTCATTGAAATGTGAGGGGCACCAACAGGCTCATAAGGAACCATTGAGAAAATCCCCAAAGCCTATCAAAGCCTAAGTTGCATAATTTTGACATAACAGTGCTGCTCGGGGTAGCTGTGCTAAATCTAATAGCTGTCCAGGCTGTTCTGTGTTGTCATGAAAGATTAGGTTTGATTAAGACCAGTATGTTTCAAGAAATCATTTGTCCCTGCAGATCCATGCAGGATGTTCTTGTGGGCTTGAAGAAGAACATCTGAGGCAGCAGAAAGCAAGCAGTTTCTGGAAAAGGAAACAGAAACAGACTGGATTAGAAAGGGATGGGAATGGGGGGAGTCCTCAACTATCCCTATTTTCACTAATATTCCTATTGAAAGATATTTCCTTCCCTTCTAGAAACCATCCATTACCTCCCTAGTGGTAGCATAGTGTTGTGTGGTGTTGGTGGTCTAGAACTTTCTTGCAAGACTAGGAGGATTCCTATTGTGAAAGGAGACCTAGGAGTTAGGGGTGGATTAAAAAGTGCTTCATCTGTGTTGCGGCTCTTCTGAGCCATCTTGCAGGGAGTTTGGGCAGTGATGGGAACATATGGACAGGACCACGTGAACATTTTGATTGCTGTAAATTGTGAGGTGCGTTATCTCCATGCCCGGGGCTGGACATGTTCCAGAATGGGAAGGACACAGCCTTATTTCAGCTTTCTTGCCACCGAGTCCTGTATGGGTTGTTGAGTGGCTTCCCTCTTCTGATTTTTCTCCCCATGCTTTTTCTTAGAGATGAGCCTGGATTCAACTCTTTCTGTCTTCCCTTTCTTGCTTTTGATAAAATTGATATATGGACCCCAGCCTTGCAACAGCCTTAGCTCTGTGCAGCGGACGGACTAACAGCTCAAGTAGGAAAGACTGAGCGTTCAGCTCCACCTCTGAAGTCCACAGCTTGAGCCCATCTCTACTTTTAATTATACCAGACCATTCCCATGTGTCTTTCTAAAAGACGCGTCTCTTCATATCTGACTTTGCTTTAAAATTATATCAATTGCCATTTTTCTAAATCCCTCTATCAAAGAAATCCTTTCCCCTCCCTACTAAATCTCCTGCACTTGGAACTTCAGGGAACAGAGCAGATGCAGTTTGATGCCCTCATCCAAACTAATGATTTGTTTCTGGCCGAGAACATGTTACCATCAAGGGGTTTTAATATTCTGCAGAATTTAGTAGAGGCCAATGGAGTAGGAGGGGGGTTAGATGCTCTGCCTTTGCCAAGATGTTTATGCAGCAGGAATGTTATTTATGTAAATCTGGAAGCACTCTTGAAGCGATAGCCTTGCTCTTGCATCTCAGACTTTTTTCATTAAGTCGTTGATCTTCCTTCAAAAAAAGCTTTTTTTTTTTTTTAATAATAAAAAAAAAGAGAAATCCCTCAGAAAACCTAAAACTCTAGCATGAAAACTGCTCGGGGAAAAATATTTACTGCACAACTACTCCAAACTGCCCACGTTATGCAGACGGCGGCAATTTCTTGAAGAATGCTGGGGTAACAACCGCCTGATTCAGGGTTTTGCACATCCTCTCCCACTCTTCTCCAGCTGCCTCCTTTCTCCTCGCAGAGGAAGGCTCCAGCATCCGACTCTGTCCTTGTTCAAGCAAGCCCATTTCACCTAACCAGGCTTTACACAACCATTAAATTACAGAATAGAGGCTGGAGGAAGTCCTGATTGCCCAAGTATGTGCACTGGGGCAAAGTACCTCTCCTCATCTTCCACTTCTTCCTTTCGCACTGGTAGAAACCCCTGCAGAGGCCGCATCTCTTGCACGAAGCAAAACTCAGTCTGTGCTTCTGAGCTTCCTGGAAAGACTTGCTCTCCTTGTAAAGTTTTTAACATGTTTTATAAATTCCCTCCCTGTAAATAGCTCAGTAAATAAGTGCTGCTTGCAGCCTTGTCTGCTAAAATTCGGCACATAATGAGAAAGGCTGATAGCGTGGAAAGAAGGGTGCAATGAATGTGGACATCTATGGATATCTTCTGTTGTAGAAAACGAAAACAAAAAAGCGAAAGTGTCAGGGCAGGGCAGTGCTGGCTGTAGTAGGGCTGGATGCTTATCACATGCAAAAAGGAAGTCTTTGCCTGGAGACTTGCTGTTTTTGTTTCCTCTTTCTGTTTCTAGTCTTTTTGGAGCCCTCCCGTGCCGGAGGTCTGCAGTGCTTCACCGTGGTGGTGTCTGTCCTCTGGGTGTAGCTGCTGGAGGCCACATCTCAGTGTTGAGCTTGGGGACTGTTTTTGTCCATGGTCATGTCATGTCCTCATCGCCGTGATGCTTTGGGTGTGAGAGGAGGTGGGGACATAGACTGGGGGAATAAGGCAGCGGTGGCCAGAGAGGCCGAGGCGAATGCGCTGCACGGAGATCAGGGCTGCTGTGTTGGGCAGCTGGGCCAGCTGGTGACAGCCTTGCAAAACTGCTTCTCCAGAGCCTCTGCTCATCCATCCCAAAGAGCTTAAAAGTCTTCTGGATGGCCAGTGTCAACTGTGGGGAAACACTGTGGAAGAGACCTCAGGAGAAGGTGCTTCCCCAGCCCGTTTGCTTCACCTTCAGGTGCCTGATAAAGCTCCCCCTGCACAGGAGAGGCTTGTGGAGCAGGGTTATTTTGCACAGTGCACAAATGAAGAGCTGTAATGAAGCGGATGGTGCATTCCAGGCACTTGGACACGGTGATTCCCATGAGGGAACGTGCATCCAAAACTGCTAATTTGTATTCTGCAGCCCCTATCGCTGCCGAAGCTGCTAAGCAGGCCCTTATGTCATGTACGAACGGAGTATGAGCAACGAGGCAGAAGGTTTCATGAGCAACACGTTCTTGCAAACCAGTAATGAGAATCACTCATGACTTGGACGTGAGCAAAGCGTGTACTGAACTACCTTGGGAAATGGAGCTTATCAATAGCATTGCCAACAGCCAAGATTATTGGGAAATTTAGCCCGCACAGCATTGATTCCTGATTAATGCAGAACTCTTGGCTTGGCATGTCATTCCCGTGACTTATTGCAGATAATTGACCTCACTTATGTTTGGGGGATTTGCATTATCTGCAGTAGCAGCAGAATTTGGCTGTATCTGATCTTCTCTGAACCCTGGCCAAACTAATGGCAAAATATAAACATCTGCCTGGAAACTCTTTTTGAAAGGGCATATATGGTAATAACAATTTGTAATGGAAGAAATGCACCTACTGGCATCCCAGACCAGTCTCTGTTGTCCCTTTGCTCATAGAGTCATCTGCTCAGAGCAGATTTATATAACTCACAGTAGTAGAAAAAGGTGGTGAAGCAAATGGTGACTAAAAGCCAAGTATTACGGCTTTTATGACAGCACAACCAAAGCACTTTCTGAATGCAGGGGGAAACAGAAGGAAGTTGTTTTACAATCAACACTTGATCACAGTGAGGCCATCGTCATCCAAGTTTTTCTCAAGCTGAAGGAGCATAGGGAAACATCCTGAATTCTCCACTAATTTACCTTGTACATTTGCACATCCCAAGCCATCTGAGACCCCTGATTTCAGTAAAGGAGGAAAGAAATGCTATGGGCCAGATCCTTACACCAGATGTGCATCTGCCTTTAAACTCCAGCCATAGAGCTAAAATTAGCTTCTAGAAAAGAATGTTAAAAGAAACCAAGATGCTTTTTTATTGCACGTTTTCTTTTGTTGTGATATTTTTCCCCCTAATGGTAGGTATGAGACCAATTATCTGCATTTTCTCCACACGATTGTTACTGAGGTTTATTAACATCTGGTGTTTGACCTAGACCATCAGTGTGTGGCACTGGTAGCAAACAGGATTATGATGTGGCAAGGGGACATTCTTATGTGCATGAAGAATTCTTGGCCTCCTTCCCACTGGGGATGCTTGGATCCCTCAGAGATGGGTGTGGGGTTTATGAGGAGGGGTCACTGGCTGGTTGTTGAGCCTTGCTGGGTAACACCCTACCCGTGGGGCAAATAGCAGGCAAATCAGAACCAGGAAGTGATGTGGCACACGCACATGAAAAACGATGGGTGGGGAATGCTAACCAAACTCGCCTGGAACTTGGGAGAGGTGCCAGGTCGTGCGCTGGTTCAAACCCTCTCCTTGGTTCCTAGTTTATCCCTCTTCAGTGCCCCGATGCATAAACCCCATCCCCGCCAGACAGCCCGTGCAGTGAGGGGCAGGGAGGAAGCTGCTTGTAGGTCCAAATTATGTTTAAAATGAGGATGTAGCAGAGGTCGTGCCTTGCACAGGGGCTTACTCCGTGCTCTTGCATCGCTCAGCACCCTTCCTGTGCTCTATCAGGCAGATTTGGCTTTAAAGCAACTACTGCAGCTCACGTGCACTGCTGATGTGATAGGAGAGGTTTCTAGTGTGCACTTGGATTCTTTCTTGCAGTCTAGCAAGCCAAAGGGGCTCCGGGAGCCAGTGCCCAGCCAGGAATTCTGGCGCTCTGCAAAATTAAAGGAAATCTGGAATTTGCTGTGCTTGGAAAATCACTGAGGTCACCTGCTAGCTCCTCTGGCCATTGGATTTCATGAAGGGCAGCTGGATATTCTTAGAGCTGTTACAATTACATGCAATTTCCTTTCTGATATGACTCCCTTGTCCTTATAGCAGGATATCCCATAGACATCTGGCAGAAATGGACTTTGGTTCTAGTCCAGCTGCAATCGGAGGAAGATCCCAGTTTAGGGCAAACTGGAGTATTTGTATTCCTCACGCTAGGACTGTGAGCCCCGAGAGTGGTCGGCACCAGAACCATTCCAGTTTCTCCATGTGAGAATCCCAGATAGACCTGGTATCATCCTCAGTTTACTGCAGCATTAGATGAATCTAGTCCTATGTCCAGAGACACTGGGCTTGGGTGGGCAGGATGGTGGAAGAGGTGCAGCCCGACACGGACATTCCTGTGGTCCAGGCAGAACCTTTCCCATCAGGATAGCTGGGTTGACCTGTTGTATCCCGTGGAAGGCACAGAGCAACCATAGCATGAAACAGGGCTTCTCTTTTGAAGGCAATTATTCAACAGAAGTGAAGGCAGTGGATTAAAGAATGCCCCCCAAGAAATGCCAAGTATCTGAAGCCAGAGAACTGATAGATATATATGATTTGATGGAATAATTAAGAAAATATGCCTAGTTTCCATCAATGAAACATGTAAGCCATCTCTAAATGCTCATTTGTTATGTCGAGATTTTGCTGCTTGGTTCCTAATTTTTCACAGCTGTAAACAGAAGACAAAGAAGGATGGAAAAAAACAGTCTTAAGTAGGAAGGAAGAGGTGTGTGATCAGAAAACCTTTGGCAAGTTAAGAGGATTAAGAAAGGCCCTAATGTTCTGATTTTAAGTTCTCTGAGTTGGACTAACATCATGGATTAAATTTGGGTGGTTAAGAGGAAGAAAATACCTCATTAAAAAGAAGCAATTGGGTTTAAAGTTGTTGTAAGACAATGGCTGAAACAGCTCAACTGGAATGGTCTCGCTTGCTTAATTCTGGGTTTTTGTGAGTGTGCGTGTGTGTTTTTAATGCCCTCCCCCACCTCTTCACTCCCAATTTAAAACCTGATGGACTTGCTTTAAAATATATTATGTTCTTTCCTACTTTGCTTTTAGCATTGCTGTGTTTGGACTGTGTTGCTGCTCTGTAGAATTGCCCTCACTAGTGAAGTGATGCTGATTTTAGCAGCAGAAAGTGTTGTTCTTTGGGACATGTATGCTGCAAAAAGGATAAGAGACTGGTCTTAGCCATTCTTTTAAGTCTACTTTTCCCTTACAAAAGCAATATGCTTAGGTTTTTGCACTTTCGCTCTTTGCAAGGTGATAGACCAGTGCCAAATAAGTAGATGACCATTCTAGCAGGATTAGACCCTATAGGCAAAGGGGAGACTTGAAGTATTCTGCCTTCACTTTCTCAGTTAAAGCTTTCTGATCATGTGTATCAGTGGAGAGAGAATTAAAAAAAAAAAAGCAGAGATTCTTTTTGAGCAGAGAAGGAGTAAATACAGGACAGAAGGGATCCTGGGCTGTGAGGCTGGTGCAAACAGACTGGGAGGAAATAAGCTGGGAAGTCATGAGGTAGCAAACAGTAAAACAAGAAAATGAGGGATCCTTTGGCTCTTTAGTGCTAGATACCCATTCACACAGCAAAGTTACCTGTGTTTTAAAACACTTAGCTGGGTCCTTGTTGTTGTTTGAGTGTCTTGCGAAGCCAAGAGAAGAGTTGGGGTGGCTGGGCCTGAGCAGGTGCAGCTCCTGTTGGCTTCTTGCAAGCCTGAGCCCCATCCAAAGGGCTGATTTTGCTAGCGAAGGTGCCGTAACTCTCCTTGCCCGAGTGGGTTCGCACCAGGAAGGACTTTGTGGTGCTGCCGATGACGGTGAGCGCAGCCTCGCGCCAGCACAACCCGCAGCCAAATTCCCATTGACGTTAGCGGCCCGGCGGGCCGGCCAAGCCCGCGAGCGCGGCCCTGTTTGCACTCGGGCTATCTCGCCGTTACCTTAGCTGCCTTTCTGTTGCGCATTCCTCTCACCCGGGCTGATTTTTCATTTTCATGCTGAAAGCAGAACAATTTCTGAGAGAGCAGCGCGCTCAGCCATACTCTCCTGCCAATGGAAAAAGTGACACTAAAAATAAACCGTTTCGGAAAGAAGCAAAAGCAGCTTCCAAAAATCCCTAACTAAAAAGAAAAAGGGTGGGAAAAAAATTCCCAGTCTAGACAGCTGCACTAGGTGGAGGCAGTAACAACCAACAGGAATAAATTAAACTGCGGTTAAGGGGAGAATTTGTGTCCCCTGATTGCAAGACAAAAGAAACCCAATTCCTTGTTTGTAGAAAGGGATGTTTGGGAATTTTTTAGGCCAGCTGAGGTCCTATTAGAGTGATGTGAACTGGAAATGGAGTTCGAGGGCTTTGGCTGGTTGCATGACCCAACGCGAGACCACACACGACACAATGTGCGAGGCTCCGACAGAGCAGCAGGCAGCGGTAGGTGGCAAATCCATCCCTTGTTGCACTGAATAACAAGATCGGCTTGTGCTGCATGGCCTTGACATCGGCTAGAGTGGCCGTGGGGGCAAGAACAAGTCTTGTTTCTTTGCACTTTTACCTTCTCCAGCCTCCTGGACAGTTAATGGTGGCATTAATGAAGGGACGTGCAATGGTGTCGGCAACGCAAGCTGTGACCATGTTTTGAAAACTTGCAGTTTTTCCATTTTATTCTCTTGGCTGCAAGTAAACTGCACGCTGGGTCCTGCTGTTGTGTTGGGTGTTTTCTGGGGTGGTTTTGGTTTTGTGTTACTCCTGCTGCATGCCTTGTGACAGGTTTTGTGCTTTCTGTGTGTCCGAAGACGTGCATGGGGGTATGTCTGCCATGCAAACTTCACAACTTGTTTTCCAGCCATTTGATGGCATTGAGGCAGGATTTCATCCTGTGTCAGTACACGGAGACTTCAATGGAATTGCTTCACCGTGTGTGTTTTTTAAAAATAAATAAATAGAACTTCTGAAGGAACAACTGAAAACTCATTTAGAAAATAGCCACAGTTGCATTCTTTGTCTTCTCTGTCCTCGTACTGCGATCTGCACTGCTCTATCTATTATCTGTCCTGTAAAAATGAAACAGCTCTTCAAACATGGGCGCTTAGGGAAAGGAGATGGAAACATTTCTGTTTCAGGACCTGTGCCTGGCATCTTCCCGCTGTGTCGGTGGTTTGCATGGCAATTCCTATCATCTCTTATCACACCTGAGCGTGGGAGGAATTGCAGGAGGTGGCACTTTGTGTCTTCTGATCTGCAAACCAGCAAGTGACACCCGAAGTGTCACCTGCCAATGGTAAAGGCCCCCGCATTTGCCATCATCTCCAGACTGAATTCCAGCTCTCTTGTTAACATTTTTCCTACATGAAGTTCATTCTGTGATTTCAGCTGAGACCCAGACTTTTCTTTGATTTTTTTTTTTTTTTTTTTTTTTTTTTTTTTTNCCTGCAGCTTTACATTCCAGAGCGACTGCATTTCAGTGGTAAACAAAATGCTTTATTATTTTTTTTCTCTTGTAGGATCAGTTGGTAAAATAGCTGAAGTATTCTGGGATCCAGCTGGAAGAAAGGCTTTGCGGTTGGCTTATTTACTCACTGAATGCAAGTTTCCTTTTTTAATTGAATTATTTTAAAAAGCTTTGGGATTTTTTTGCTGTTATATTTTCTAAACATAGTAGTGAGCTGTTTACAAGCAGGCTGCATGTCTACCCCACACTCCATTGATCACAGCGGTGGGACTGGAGCTGCTCAGGACACCAGGAATGCACGGATGGATGGACGGACACATAAGCTGACTCAGGGTTGTGCTGAGGACCAGATGAGCAAGGTGAGATCCATGTCTTGGGCATGAGGCGCCCCAATCCAACCTGCTCCATGCAAGGTGGCAGTGGGGGAAGGAGGTAGAGTGTTTTGTGCAGCTGGGTTCATGATTGCTGTCTTAGAGGTTGAAATCCCTTGTTGAAATGCCCATCCTTTGGCCCAGCACATGTTTGGTTTGATAGAAAACTTGAGTCAGATCAGTCGGAGGGTCTTTACCTGTGCAAAGCCCCGTGAGGGCATTGCCAGCACGACAGGTTATTGTATCAGGTATCTCGTCCCGTTAAATTCAATGCTAGAAGTGTCCCACAAGGTATCTCCACCCGTGGCTTTGCTGCCTGCTCGTGGTTTGTGGCCTGCTTGCTTGGGAAGCAGCAATCCCCACAAGGCGGTTTGGATGGTCCAGGCTTGCCTCGTGCCTGTGTCGGGTAAGAGTTAAGTGTTTTGGGACTTTCTCTTGGTTTCCTATGGAAGTGAGCTTGATGTGACTGCACCATTCCACTGTGTCCATCGCTATTTCTTTCCTCTAGTGATAACTCCTGTGACTACTTGCCAGTTTCTGCAAAGTTTGGCTAGGAGTTAATGGTCTGAGACACAAGGGATACCCCTAAGTCTCATGAAACTTTTGGCCAGGAGGGATGGGAGGCTCCATCTAACTGGGGAACCAGCGAGCCTGGTTGTGTCTGCATGTCACACACCAGAACAGAGCTGAGGGAGAGTGATGTTGCATGTAAAAGAACAGTTTTTCTCAGAATTCGCACCTACTTTAGCGTAAAATTACTTAGCGTAAAAACCTCTGGCTTCATAAATGCCATTGCCGCTGTTGGAACAACACATATTTAAGTGTGTGCGGCTGCCTGGAAGCATCGCACGAGCTCGCTTGAGCAAGGGCAGGTTTCTTAAACCCGTTTAGTGTAAACGGCAACTCGTGAAGATCCCTGCGATAATAAATCCACCCCGCACAAGCGGAAAGCAAACACTGCAGCGAGAGCAGCGCGTTTTTCCCCGGCTGCTGTGCAAACACTGAGCACCCCGGGGAGGAACGGGCGGCTGAGTCAACGGGGCCGCAGAGCCGGCTGAGCGGCCGCGCCGTGGGCACCGGCACGAGCAGCTCGCGTGAGCCCCATTCCTGCATCCACAATGGGCAAAACACAGCGGACTATTCCCTGCCACCTGCTCTGCTTCCTCCAAAAGTCCCTTTTGATGTTGGCCTTCACGGCGGCTTCGCACAACATGAGCTTCATCCTGGCTGTAACGGTGTGGGGATGATGCGGTTTTCTACACGGACAAAACAAGGATGTGGAGCTCTGAAAGATTCCTCCGCTCTTTAGCAGCTGCTGCTTTCAAGTGCTCAATGCTTTTTCTTTTGCTTTTTTGTTCTGGGAAGGTGAATTCGTTCCCTGTGCTGTTTACTAATTAAAAGTTAGTTGGTAAAGAATAAGCATATTGTCCTTGTGGCGGTTTGATCTATTGTTATTAGGGCTCTGTGTTGTTACAGATGAGATCAAAGAATTTAATTTATGATGGGTGGATAGGTCAAGTTCAGTCGGCTGAAGCGAGTGCTGGGTAGAAAGAAGGGCTGAACAATAATGTCTTAAGCAGCAGCTCGGGCAAGAGGCTTTTCCATACAAATAATACAGTCCTACTTTCCCCACTTTTGAATCAAGAAGCCAAGCAGCGCTTTGGATATAAATATATAAAGAGAACTAGATGTTGTCTGTTAATTCCCCCTTGGTGCAATAGCCACGGGGGAGAATATAACACTAAGGACATCCGGGGCTTGAGATAAAGGAAAATCCTGGGACGATGAGAGCGCATTTCGGACAGCCTGATTCACAGCTTTGCGTGGTGTTTGCATGCGTGCCGCAACTTCCTGTGGTATTTTCTAACACAATTTTAAAACATCCTTGAGCTTGCAGCAAGAATCTCCAATTAAGACCTAACGTTGATGCTGCTAAGCCTTAGTCACACCCTAATAACAAAAGACGAGCGGGGCGGGAGAACAAATTTATTGGGTCTGCTTATAGTCTCTAGCCGCAATATTTTCCTTGAACTCTGCTCAAAGAGGAGTGGGTTGGATTTTTTCCATTTCATCCTTATTTATTACACATCGGAGTGCAGCACTATTATGAAACTGAGAAAGTCACCCACCTCTCCCCTATGGAAACCATGAGGCCTGACTTTGACACGCAAGATGAGTAACCTGGGAGCAGTTTGGGGCTTCTATTATTAGTACGTGTCGAGGGACACATGGTTGATAGAGCTGCCTGCGTGGTTTGTGCTTGCCTTGTATTCTGCCCAAGCGGAGCCTGGAGGCTGTTTCGGGTGGGAACCACATTTCCTTGTGTCTGCTTGGAAAGCGCTCGGCACACCACGGGCTTGGTCAAAGAAGAGTCTAGTTGGTGGCCATGGCTCTGCTCGCGGTCGGGCAGAGGGAGTTTTGCTTTCGGCTCTATCACAGAGCTTCTCGGTGCATCTGATGCCCTTGTGTGTTTTTCTGTCCCAGCAAGAGCTGCGATTGCTTTGGGCCAGGCAGATTCTTACAAGTCAATAAAGCTGCAGAGAGGCTACGAGCAGATGTGGCCGTTGCTCATCCAGAGGATCCATTTTTTTCACAACTCAAGAGCCTTTGGGTTTGATCAGAGTCCCCTTCTAAGACCCCAGGTGCCCACTCCTATGCAGAGCTTCTGCTCCAGCTCTCTCTGTCTTAACTGGCTTCTTGCTTGCCCAGTCCACACACTGATGAAAGTCCATTTGCTCAGAAAGCCCCTCTCTTTCTCTCAGCTTTGGTGATGCCAGGCCGGCAATAACCGAGTCTTTTCTTTTTTCCATTTCTTGAAGAAACGTCTCTAGGCTCTTCCAAAAGAACAAGAGAAACTGGAACCACCAGTTCTGAGATTTTATGACCATCATCTGCAGCCTCCCCCTGTGCAAAGTTGCTGTGTGCACTGGTGATTCTCTGTTCTCCTGTTCTGGAGGTGATGCCCAGCTGCCTGCACGTCAGCTGGGCCCATGGGTCTCAACACAGAGTCTTTGGTTGCGTGTTCAGCTTATCACACCGATACCCTTCACCTCCTGTGTTTCTTCTCCCTAGCTGTAGTGTCCACTCTTCTGTTAGACACAGTGATCTGACACTGTCAGATTGATGGTGGTCTCGATTAGGGCAATAATCTGGCTTTTTATTTACTTATTTCTTTTAAGTTGCTCATAACTTTGGTTGATTGGCTGTGTTTTTTCCTGCTGGGTCACAGCGCAGTTCCACGCAGAGCTGTGCTGGCATGAGAGGAGGAAATTGTACACCAGGAAGGAAGAAAATGCTCAAGTAGGGGAATATCTTAAAGAGGTTTGCAGCCGCACTTCCAGCCGTGACGCAGCCTCAGGAGACCTGCTGGAATCCGTGTGCTGCACAGAAATAGATCGCTCGAATTGTCCATGGGAAGGGTCACAGGACTGTCAGCAGTATTTCAGCCGTGGTGACACCTACGATCACAACAATTTCAGTTCCTGGTAGCATCATCAGTTCCTTATTCTCCCTTTTTAGCAGCATTTGTAACTTCACAAAGTGAGGTCAAACTCTGCAAAATGTGACTGCGGCTGCGCAAACTCCTGACTTACGAGAGGTTGAGGAGTTGCCTTCCAACAATAGCGGCCTCTCCACTGGCCTTGCTTCTCAATATCTCTTTGCTATCTGGTCCTTTTCTATCATCTCCTCACACTGGGCTCTGGTTCTGATGTTTTTGTCCTGGCTACTTTCTGGCTTCTGTCCTGGGTCCCTCTTTTCCTTTGTGTCATTATGGCTGACTTCTTAAGGCTCATCTCTCTGTAGTTGTTCCTTTCCTTTCAACCTTGGATGTCTCTTGGGGTCTGATTACTAATCTGAGGTTTCTTGAATTTCTCCTGAGTCATCAGTGAGACTTGCAGATTCTCACAAACTTGGACTTCAGGTGCCACTCAAAGCCAGGTGTCAACCACGGCCTGGGATTATTCATCACCCAGCAATGCCGGTGCCTCCTGCGCGCTGGCATCCAGGAACTTCCTCGTGCTTCCCTTGCCAAAACCTCCATTCTGCTGCAGAAATGAGGAGAATGGTGCTGAAACCAAGACTTTCTTGCTGGCTTGGCCCTCACTCGGGGGTCCAACCTCCCATTTGAAGAAGCTCCTCTGTGTTTCCAGTTTGAGTTGTATCTAAGACTGCTAACCCACAACTGTGTTATGGTCATATGGGGATAGAAGATGCTATCGTGGCCTTTCTTAACCCAACTAGATACTAAGAAAATCCTCAGCATATCCTTGTAAACCTTCCAACCAGCGTGTATAGATCCAGGAAACTCGTGCAGCTTCAGGGATGCTCCCAAACATCACTTGCCCAAACCACAGCCCCATACTCACAGTGTTCCCATTATCACACTGTCTGCCACTGTTGGCAGCTTTGAAAGGGGAAGCAAGTGGGTGCTATGGCAGGCTTCTTCCTCTCTTAGTTATAATTACTGATGTCTTCATTTTCTGGGATAAAAGCTTAAGCTTGTATTTCTCATGACTTTATAATGTATCATCTTGGAAATCAATCTTCCCTTTAGTTTACTTAATAAAGCTGTCTAGAATCATCAGCTAGAAAGCATTCAGTGGCAATTACAAGAAATCTTTTCAAAACCCACTCCCTGCTATGGTAAAGTGCAAGAGACAAAGAAAATCTTTTACAGCTTATTTTCCCCGTCTTAGTATAATAAAAACAGCCCCCAGAGGGGCGTTAGTGACTGTAGAGGCTGAATATTTAGATGTAGTAATTTATCTTCATGTTTATAAAGCTGCAATTAAATATTTAAAATCTCCAGAAAATTATAATTGGAGATGTGTAGCCAATTTATCTTTTTTTTTAAGAATGACTTTTAATGCCTAGGGATTTTGTGTTGTTTGTTTCTGTTGACTAATACGTACAGTAAAGTGCCTGAGTCCTGAGGTGACTCATGGCTCTGCAGATGGTGGGGTTTCCTCCAGGCCCACGGAGTTTAGCGAGGAGGAAGAGATGCTGCAGAACCGCCTGCTCCGGCCCCACGTCCCCTTCCTCCGCTGCAGAGCCAGAGGGTGTGTGAAAACCCCTCCTGGAGACCCAGCTGCAGGAACAGTGGGTTTTCCAAGCGATTACGTTTTTGGGAAACTTGTGCTCTGACCCAGCGTGCATAAAACAAAATGAGCTGGGGTCTTCTGGAGCTGCCAAGACAAAAGCCATGCGAAGGATGCAAGCGTGTGGGAGGAGAGCAGCTCTTGGAGGAGAAAATCACTGCTTTTCTTCTGAGCAAGAGAGTAGCAGTCTCCAGGGCTGGTTTCTTCATGGGACGGGGTCTTGGTGCAAGTCGCACTCTGTCTCTTTTTCACTGTTGTAACTGAACATTTTTTGCTTTCATGAGTGTTTGGGGTGAAAAAAGCCCTGGGTGACCCTTTCTATGGTGTGTCCCTGCTTCTCTCATGGTGGCACATTGGTCATCACCACCTGAATTTGGGGACTTGGGCAATCCTGCTTGTGAGGCATTGATAGGAGAAGCAATACAGACTCTCCGTATGTAAATCCTGCAGGAAATTCCCTGGAGAACCCTCACAAGTCAACTTGTGGCAGCCTGGCAGAAGAGCCATAGTGCCGTGGTCCTTTCCCTTGGGCACTTACCAACTTTGGTTCTTTATCCAGTCTCACCTTTCACTTACCTGTACATGATCCTCAAAGCTGAATCATCCTTGTGCTTAGCAGTCATGAATTATTATTATTCCTAATCCATTCATCATTCTTAGGCTCATCATGCACCCAAGCAATGCCCTGACCACGAGGATGGCACCACGTTTGCTTTGGACAAAGTCATTTCCCAATGGAGCCTAAGTGGAAGCTGAGCTCTGACGAGGACCTGGCCCTGGCTGTGAGCATGGAGCTTTTCTGAAAATCCTGATTTTATCATGTACTCACAAGCACTATGCAAAGCCCCTTCTTGGCGTGGGGACAGATGCACGCTCGTAACAGTATGCATTTAGTTATAGATGTAATTTTATTTGCCTTTGTTAGAATCTTCAATATAAAACTCAGTAAAAAGACCCCTCTAATAAAAATGGCTCAGAGAAATAACAATAAACAGGTTTTATTATACGGAAGATACTTTTAAAAAAAATCCTACCAAGAAAAATGATCTAAAGAGTCTCAAAAAAATACGGAATATGGAAGGGGGGGATTTTCCCCTCACCCCCCACAAGGATGGGTGGTCTGTGTGCCATGTGAGCTTCCTCGCTCTGGCTTTTGCGGGCAGGAGGAGGGGAAGCTGTACTCTATCTCCGTAATGAACTCTGACTGTCCAGGAAAGCATTTATTTTTGCAAAATTAAAAAGTGGGGGGAGTCAACGGATCTGTTTATAGCTATATAAAAAGGCAGAAAAGTTAATGCTAACATATGTTGCTTTATGTTCCCAGAGCAAAAACATTTGCAGGATAGTAGTCCAGCGTGCAGGTGGTAAGCGATCAGTACGGATATTTTATTTATTTATTTGCAAGGAATGGCAGAATTGCTCACCTAAGAGAGGAGTTACAGCTAATGCATAGCACCCCTATGGGCACATTAAATTTGTGGGTGGATATTGTGCATGTTGTAGATCTCTGGTGTTGTCCTGCACAAATCGTATGTCATTTCCAGTATTGTAGATCCTGGTCTATAAAATGCTAAAGTTTCTTTCTTCTCCTCATTGCTGTAGGCATTTTAGCTCATTCTTGGTCATGAGCTTTTAGAATGTGTAACCTCAAAGTTCTTGTAGGCAACCAATTATCCTACCAGGGCAGTAAGATGATTAGATATCCAAATGTGTAGATGAGATATTCAAAAGAGAAGTGGGCTTGTCCAGAGAGATGGAGAATATTATGCAGGCTGTAGTTAAACCTTTCCATCGGTAGCTATGTTTGAGGAATAGCAATGAGAAAATAACTAAACAAAACTAAAAGTACTTGAAATTACTTACGATATCTTATCTTTACAGATCTACACAGACTGTGCATTTTTCCTTAGAAATACGTATTCTTAGATTTCCCTCTTTGTCTTTTCAATCCCAACTATTTGCTTGGCAGTTACCAGAGTCTCACCTACATTTCTCTGTAAGTGGGTTCTGGTGTTTTGGGGACAGAACGCAAACTTTTTGTCCTTTTTATTGCTATAAGTGATCAGATGAAGACACAGCCCTATTTCTTGTACAGTGTCCCGGGAAGAGCAAGGCTGCTGCTGTGAGATCATCATCTTTCAGGGGACCATGAACAGGGCTCTGAGACGGATCCACGTGTGGATAAGTGGCAAGATTCGAGTTCTTGCTTCAGGGCCTTGTGTATCCCCTTCCTATCCCTATCCAAGTGTAATAGGTTAGAGTTGATTTGATTTCATCAAATGTGATCTCCTCCTTTTTAAGTTCAATGCTAGGGTGGACCACAAGGATCCTAGACTTACAGATGTCCCCATGCTTTGATTTGCAGGACATGTGGACGTATGAAAATATGGACATATGGAAAATAATCAGCATTATTTTCCATGGAGATGGAAGGTTCTAAATGTTGATAGTATGAGCCCCATGGTTGGCTTTCCAGTTCAGACCAGGGCCAGGAATAGGTCAGGAGCTTTGGAATGGGAACTTGTAGACAATTTCCTTCTGGTCATCCCCAGCAGACTGGTAGGAGATGTCCGGAAGGTCTGGTGGGACAGCAGGCAGGATTCCAGATCCGTGTGCCAGCCTGGGCTCTGCTGGGATCCTCCCGCTCTCCCTTGGACCATTCATTGTCCAGACGGACATTTTCATGCACAAAGCTTTGCCTGTTGACAGATTGTTTTCCAACAGAAATGTTCCACCCGAGCATTTCCAAACAGATCTTCAGAGTAGCTTAAATAATAATTAATGGTTCTTTTGCTGTATGAATTCCCACAGGACCCATTGCTGGTTGTTTGATTGAAAACACGAATAAATTAAGCATTAATCCATATCTACAAGTTAAGAAAATACATTACTTTTATTTTTTCAATGACTTAAGAGAACATTTTTTTAAATGGGCACAGCACAACAAAATGGGCCAGTCTCACTGGGCACAGTACAACAAAATTTGAAGACATTTATCCATTTCCCCCTAAATTTTGACAGAACTCAGCCTTTAGTGCAAGTAGCAAGGTCTCCCTGTCTCACATGTGAAGATGACTCCTGTCCTACCCCACATCATGTCATACTCATGCAGAGGCCACCTGACAAGTCTCTCTTGGACTGAGTAGAGTAAAGAGGTTTGGAAATATTATTCCAAAATTGCAGGCTTTCCTGAGGCCAGTCTTTACTAGCGATATCTGGTTGTTTTTAAACCAAGCTCTGGCGTGGGTTGCTCTATCTATTCCAGCTGTGGCATTATGGCACGAGGAGCCCGGCATACTCCTAGGTGTCAAATATTGCAAGGAATGAGTTTGTTTTGAACTCAAGGGTGGCCTTCTAGAGGATGGTAGAGGAGAAGTGATTAGATCAGGAAAGATGCTGAGTGCTTCTGCTGTGAATACATTTCAACTTCTCTATTTGGGGGGAAAAAAATTATCCTGGGGTTTTAATTCATCTGTTTGCTTGTTATTATAATGGGAATAATAGTGGTTACCTCATTGCTCTGGCTTGGGCCAGGGAAGGATCTGTCGTTGGGGCTGTTGAGGCTTTGCTGATAACCCCTGCCCAGGGCTGGGGTGAACTGCAAACACTGCCTGTTCCGAGGTGGAAAAGCGCACATCCTTCCTGCCCTATGGATTTTCTTAATGTGTGTTGATATTATGTGTTATTAAAATCGATCACCTCCTTCATTTACTTCCTTTCCAACTGCTTGGACTCTGGACTCAATTACTTTGCATTTTTTTTTTTTGGAAATGTAGGTTGAAGCTGATACAAGGGAAATAATATCCAATCTGCCTTTCTTAAGGTACAGGACCAGTTTGTCAGGCTGTTGGCACAAAACAACAATTGTTTTATTGTCAGGGTAAGTAAATAAGAACAAGAAGTCTTAAGTATTGGCATATGTTGATACTTGGCCAAAAAGGTCTCTAAACAATACGTTTTCTATTCATTCCAGAAACCTCATACTCCGTTATTTCTCATTTAATGCTGTTGGCAAATACCCATGTCACCATCTAATTTTGACTATAGTTCAACTTTTTTAGTGCAAAGCTAATCCTCATTATAGTTGTAAACATGTGTTTCATTTGGCCTCATGTTCATGTACCCAAGTGACAAAGACAATTTAGGGTTTGCATCGAAATGGGGATGTATAGGTAAGCATTTTGTTCAATCTGCTTCATCTTTTATACAGCGAAAATCCGCTCAGTTGCTTAATAGCAAAGAATGTTTTTATAAGCCTCTCTGTACTCTCATGCTTGGCTCATTTCCTGCTTTGACTTTTTTTTTCTCTTTTTTCTTTTTTCTTTTTTTTTCTTTGAGACCTAAGACATGGGAAGCACCAAGAAAGAAAATAATAAGTGAATCTAAGAAAA
The DNA here is from genome assembly GCA_013389825.1 of Crypturellus undulatus. Classification (NCBI taxonomy): domain Eukaryota; kingdom Metazoa; phylum Chordata; class Aves; order Tinamiformes; family Tinamidae; genus Crypturellus; species Crypturellus undulatus. The sequence goes on from VWPW01006103.1 coordinate 558,100, forward strand.
GTCTTGAAATTCATTAAGTTTTTGTGCAGTGGCTGTGTGCGTGTGTGCGTGTGTCTCTCATCTTCCTTCTTCAGACATAAAGTCTTATTTTTTTATTAGAGATGCCTTGGTTTTTTGTGAGGGACGATTAACTGGAGCCTTCTACAAGACCCTTCTCATAGGCAATCCTCTTTAAAATCAAACTGCTGGCAAGACATCGCAAATCAGTGTCCTTCAAATCACTGCTTATCTTGAAACAATTTTATTTTTTAAACCATTTTGTAATTTGGCAAAATCTAGCTCGACTCCCCTGCCTCCAGCAGAGTGAGTGACACACTGAATTTTGTCAAAATAATCGTATTCACAGAACATTAGTAGTAACAAGACTTGAAGCCTAAGTGCTCTTGGGATGCCAAGTACTGCCACCAATCTCCAAGTTCCTCAAAATGCAGAGCTGTAAAAACAGCGGCAAGGCCTGAGCTTTCCAGGGCTGTGAAACGCTGCTAACGGGACTGAAATGGGTCAACCAGACCCATTTTCTCCATGGTTTCTTTCATTAAAATTATTCCATTGTAGTTAAGCTCCTGCTTGAAGTACATGCTGTCTCTTGAGTACCTGAAGTAGAAGGAGTTGGAGTATATGGTGGCTCTTTAGCTAATTGCATTAGGTTAAGAAGTCACCTAGGAATAGATTAAGCAGAAGGTAGAGTTTGGAGGCTGGAAGAGAAGGGTTTTTTCTTGGTGTCGGTTGAGAGGATGGAGAACGTGTTTGCCCCATGGCCCTGCTCCAAGAGCTGCAGCCCTGTGCGCACCTCGTGCTCAGTGCCTTGAGGGAGCCCATGGACTTGGTCCATCAGCTTTGATGCTCTCTGGTTTGTAGGAGACCTCGCTCCTCTTCTGCTCGTGATATTCACTCAGACGGTGGCATCTGTCACCCTGCAGCAGACATGGAAATGGGCCGAGAAGCTCCCGGTTGGACCCAGGCCATCTGCTTGGGCTGGTGCGGGTATCAGCTTTAACAGCTGGCAGCGCAGTCAGTTTACTGCTCCGAGAGAAAAGAGCGATTGCCGCAAAACAATTTTTTTTATATTCAAATATACAGCTGAGCCGCAAACGCTTCTCTGTGTTTGCAAATACCACCGAGTCGCAAATTGTCTTTGTGTGTTTAAATAGGTCTCAAATTCAAGCCATACATTTCCAGTCATTATCACGCCATTAGCCTTTCTCTTTTCTGCTATTTTACTTACCAAGCAGTGGTAAACCCCAAGCCTTTTCTCCAGCATGTGGTTGATAGAAGAGGAAAGGAAAGTTCTTTTTCAAATATTAAAATGTTTTTAAATACTGTTTTATAGCAACCATGCTCATCTGCAAGAAATCAGTTTTCAAAGACGCATTTGATAGACTGACAGTCATTTGAGGCCAGGGCGAGATGAAATAGTCCAATTCAAACTGGATTAGGGCTCCCTGTTCCGGAGAGCACACGAGTTCAGAAGAGGATTGGTGAAGCTGAGTTTCAAAAATACCAATCTGGGCTTTTCAAGTGTCTCGCAATCCAGATTGGTAACAGCAAAATAGCAGAATGCCCTAGAGAGTGGCCACCCGCTTTGGCAGCAATGGAAAATTGTAACCGACAGCTGTTGAACAGCCCAAAAATCCACATTAAAGCATTTGTCATCACCTTTGGTGCCAATGGCAGTGAGATGGGTGCTCTAGTCCCGCGGGTATTCCTTCACCATCTTTAGCAGGAGTTGGATGGAGTTGCAAGCATTTTCTTAAAATCCTTTTGCTGGCTGAAATGTCTGTTTCGAGACCCTGTTTGCAGAGCCAGGGACATGAAACAAAGTGCTAGCAAGTTCTGGGGAGTTTGGGTGCCTTTGGCTGGTTCGTGGGGGCTGGAGCGTGTCCTGCTGCTGTGGCGGCTTCGGAAGCTGCTGATGCTCGAGCATGCGGGTCCCTCCATCACTCCTGGCCAAGGCTACATCCATCCTCAGCCTCTGGAATATGAGGATCCATCCCAGCCTCTGGACTACGAGGATCCGTCCTCAGCCTCTGGACTATGAGGATCAGAGCGAGCTGAGGACTGGAGAGCGTGGAGGAAGGTGATTTGCCTTTAGGAACCAAAAATACATGGGGCAAATCATCCCCTCTTTCATTGGGCCAAGGGACAAATCCAGCCCTGACCTCTGATCCCCTTGATTAAGGCTCTGAAGTTTTTAATGCTCCCCCACCTCAGGATTTATAGTGTATTTGCTCTATAGCTTCCTGCAGTAATGTTTACGGATCTCCAGGGGACGGAAAATGTTTGTTACTTACATACTTCAGTTTATACTTTTTTGTCATTAACTCTGGATCTTGTTTTGTTTGTGCAGTCTTTCGATAGTCGGTTTCAATGCGCTACATGGATGGAGCTGGAGAGAAACCCTTCCTTGGTTGGACTCCATCAGATCTCGTGCAGTTTCTCAGCGTCTCTCGTACACACTGTGCTCTTAACTGCTGAGTTTTCCATCATTTACACGTTCTCTCCAAGGCATCCTGGTTCAGAAGCAGCCAAAGCTCTGCGTTTTTGTAATTGCCCTTATTTGCTGCCTTTCTCACAGGAGCGCTCGCACGGAGCCGTCGCGGGGAGCGCGAGCTGCTCCAAAACCCGTCGCTGCTTTTCAGGTGTCCGGCAGCCGAGCGGCTCGGGGCACAAGGGGGAATGTAAACATTGTTCTGTTATCCAACCTACTACATGAGAGCATTGAGTTGGACACGGCTCCGGGTACCCCCGCGCCCCCCTCGCACCTAGATTAGACGCTGATATCCCTCAACGGGGACATCGGATCCATCCGCTGGCGCTCGGGGTAACAATCGGCCACTGTGCGGGGAGGCTGCGCTTCCCCGCGCCTGCCCTGCCGGAGCCCAGACGGGAGCTCCTCGCTGCCCTTCTCAGCATTCAGACTCAGGAGCCTTTTTTTCTTAAGTATAATTCAATTTAAGCAGGCACTCAGGTGCGTGCGCTGCAGATACTGCATCAATTTTGATGCGTGATGTTCTGCATTAGATCAAAATGATTCATATTTATACCCAGGCCAGCAGAGACCCGGTCTGGCGAGCAAATAGAGCCTGACTCTGCAATGCTCAGAGAGCATTCCCATGGCTAATTTAAAGAACCAGGCTTATATATGAATTATAAGCAGTCATAAACATGCTGCAACCCGGGCGGCAGGGTCTTGCTCCTTGCGGTCAGTGGGCAGCGCTGGATTTAGAGCAGAGCTCTGCTCTTTGGTGCAGCTTGAATTAAACGGCATTTCTGCCTTATATTATTTTTATAGTCTCTTCCTGCCTGTCGGAGATCCCTATTTCTTGGGTAATGTAAAGCGTACGGATCTGGATTTTGCGTGCTGTGCCGCCTGCCCATGCCGGGGAATAGGTTTGCAGGAGAAAGAGCTGAGATTTCCAGGCTGGGGTAGTGCCACAGTCATCCCCAGCCCTGTTGCATCCCAAACTCCATCCCAACTCCTTCCAGGGCTACCCTGGAAGCATCCGTGAGGCATCTCCCTAGAGCCATCGCCTTCCCTTTCCTTACCTTTGGCCGCAAGGTCAGGAAACCGGAGTAATTTCCTTGCTATTAATTTAATCCATAGTTCCTAGCAATTACCATAAATTAAGCCTGCCGGGGGGAGGCCGCAGCCAATAAACCTCGGCCGCGGGAACGCACCCGCTCGTTCCGCTGCCATCGCAGCGTTCCCGCTCCCGGCTCGGCGCAGCACATGGATGCCGATGCCGCGGCCTCGCCGGAGCCTGGTGGTGTTGCGGGAAAAACCTTTTTCCAAGGGCTTCCCAGGGGCTGCCCGGAGCGTTACGGAGGACGCGGGAATCGTAAGGAGCCGGCGCTGGCGCCGGGCCGCCCTGGGCCGCGTCGCTCCCGCCGGCCGTAAAGGCGCGCGCGGCTCTTTGCGAGTTGTCGGAGCGCGCGCCGGAGCCAAAGGTTGCCGGGCCGAGGTGATAGATTTGCATTCCTCCACTGTCTTAGCTTTTTTATTTTTTTAAATTAAATTCTTGAAACATGAGGATTTAATCCCTCCTGCTCTATATGGGGTGTGTATGTATACATATATATATATATTTTCTTTTTTTCTTGCAAAACATTGGTCAGGCGAGTTATTTCTGTTGCTGGAAATTGGCTCCGATACAGGATCAGTAACTTTCCAACCAGAGCCCGCGGAAGAGCTTGGGGTTGGAAGCAGAATTCCCAGGCAAGGAAGGTTGGTCTGTGCGGGAGCTGCAACCCGAGCCGGGCTGAGAGCCACTGTGGATGAGATCCCTTGTGTTGCTCTTAAATTTCTCTCTTCCTTTTTTAAACAAAAATAATGAAACGAGTAGTTTCTCTCATGCCCAGATCTTTTAAAAGCAGAGAATTTCTACCGCATTGAAAGTGGTAGTAGGAAAATTAGTAGTTTCCAGAACGGAACAGGATTTGAAACCAAATCCCAGAAGGGTAAATGTGGAGCTGCGGACTCCAAATGAAGCGGAGCAGCAGGCGTTCCGGTGACAGCAGCGGGATGGGGAGGAACAGGGATCGCATCCCGCTCGCGCTGGCAGGGAGCTGTTGGAGGAACAATCCGAGCTGGCAGTGCCAGGCTGATGCAGAACCTGATTTTCACTGCAAGGAAGCTCAGTCTAGTCGTGAATTTGTCCTGTACCCGGTGCTGGGCCACCATCTCTGCACCAGGGTGATTGCCCATGCTCTGTGCAAAGGCTCGGACACGGTCCAAGCCAGCACGGCGCTTCCCAGCCCTTCTTGTCCCCAGCAATGGGAAAGGCTCCCATCCATCCGTGCCGCCTCCGGGCTGGCTGGGCAGCACTGCCCTTCAGCAGGGCCTCAAATACTCGTTACATCTGGTCTCCTTTGCATGCAAAACTTTTTTTTTCTCTCTTATTGAAGAAATATACATTTTTTTCAGCAGATCAGAAATTTTTCTGAGGCATCTGGTTTTGAAAATATCTGAGAAAAATTGAGATTTTTTTGCCTGTTACAATTAACAATAACCCAGCTTCTTGCCCACTGCAGTCGGAGAGCTATTGAATAAATGTTACAGCAGATATTTTTTGGTGTTTGCCTAACTATTTTTATGGGACTGAACAAACTGAAGACACTCTTGTAGCAAGGGCTGATTTAGTAGGATGAATTGTAGCTGCTGACTGCAATTGGCTTATGCGGAGCGAAGTGATTTATACCAGCTAAGAATTTATCACAAGCTTTCACATTGCCTTGGAGGGCAGGCGTGGGGAACGAGAGGAGCTTTTGCTTCCTTTCCGGACGTATTCTGCTTGGTTCCCTTGTTGTGGAACATGCTGGGATCCGCTCCATCCGTCTCCGTGGCCGTTCTTTGCTCCCGGCATTCCCGGGACGCGGCAGCTAAGCTCAGGCGTCGCAGGGAGGAACTTGATGGTTCCGCAAGTCGAGTTGGAGAATGAGGGAGATGGAGCGCAAGGCGAATCCAGCCCTTGCAGCTGCTCCAAGCTTCTTCCAGCATTTTTTTCCTGTCCCTGCTGTAGTCCGGGGTGGTTTCTGGAGGAGATGAGAGCTAAACGTACAGCGCAGGCGCCCCGGGCAGGGCTGGAGCACGTTGTGCAGCACCAGCAAGGGCACGTGCACGTTTTGCCCTCGCTGTTTGTCCCACAGCGTTAAAAAGGATGGTCTGGAACAGGCCCCTTGTTTCAAACCAGATGTCTCTTCTCCGCTTTGCTTCTCGCTGACGTCCCATTCCAGACCTTCTCCCGCAATGCTGCGTGATGCAGCGTGCCCGGCGCTATCACATATCTGCAGAGCCAAGAGCACCTCGGGTGGCCCAGAGCAGCTTCCCCCCGTCGCTGCTCATAAAGCAGAGCGATGGGGGTCGGGAGGATCAACGACCTCGTAAAACACTTCAACCGTATTCCTTGCACGGTGCCTCGGCCGCACGGCAGAAGCGAGAGCTCCGTGGGCGCAAACCTCGGTCTGGTTTTCTCATCGCTGCCTCTGCTTCGACCTGCCTCCTTGGCCCAGCAGCAGGGTTGTGTCCTTGGTCCCGATAAATCTGTGAGGAAATGGGATTTTTTTCTCTTTTCTCTCTTTGTAGCTTGTCACATCCCAGGGTCTGTTTTACAGCGGTGCCGGTGGTGGCAGACGGGCTGGTGCAGTGCCTGGTCCTCCTGCAAGAGGCTCCCGCAGACCGAGGATGTGCCCGATGCCAGCGAGCCGCCCTTTGAAATCCTCATGAACCAGAAATTGGGGATTTTTTTCTTGTCAACAGTCTAAAGGGCAGCCTTAGTTTTGTGTCTCGGCTGCATGTACGGAACAATTGAGCCTTCCTCTGCCACACTCTGCCTCCACCTCCTCCCCTGCGGCTCCCGCTGTCGGATCTGCTCGCCGCCTCCAGAAAGCAAGGCAGAAACACGGGCGGAGATGGGAAGCTTCCCCGGGGGGCTCCATCCTGCACATTTTCATCCCGCAAACCGCTGGGCACGAGCTTCCAGCCTCAAAGGTCGGGCTCTTCCCAAGCCCCCAAGTCTCAGCTTGTTTAAAGCTGGATTTGCGTTAAGTAACCTACGGAGATTGAAAGGAAGCGGAGATGTGTCCATGGAGCCAATGTAAGTATTTGGCTCTCTTTCCCAGCCCCTAATGATAATTCAGAAGAGGGGTGCACGCTCATTTGTGGGATATCTGCTGCAGAAGAGCTATCAATGTTTGAGGAAGACACAGTTTTAATGTGAAAAAGAGCCCGAGATTGCAAAGCCTCTCCCTGCAGCCGAGAGCCGAAACGTGTTGTGATACCCCTGGGTAAAGATCAAACTGGAAAGGACTTACCGACATCTGATTCTCCTCAATTTTAGTTGGATCCAAATCTAGCAAAGGGGCATTTTATATCTGGTCACAGGCCAAAAAGATATAGCAAAATCACCTGGAGTTACAAATGTGTTGCAGAACCTGTCCCTAATCACATTAAGAGCTCTAAACTGTAAGGCTCGGTTGTTTGCCAAATGAAATATTCTCCTCCGGTATTTGCAGAAAGGAATTACAGCCTGTGAGTAATGTTTTTCATTTGGTATCGAAACACGTTTTCTGTTTTAGGGGCCCAATTCTGCGCTGGAGGACGCGGGTGTTCGAAGGGCTTTGGTGCAGGATGAGGATGATGATGCTCAACCTTCACGCCCGCCCCGGGAGCGCAGGCAGGCAGGACAGACCCGGGGCTGCTGGAGCTCAGGACACCCAACGTTTGTATGGTGCGAGGGCTCAAACGCTGCATTTTGCATTCTCAGTGAGCCTTGAGATTCATCGTTTCAAGCTTTCTTCTGCAGTCCTGCAGAAACACTAGTTGCATTTGAGATGGAGTTTAAAACCCAGGAAGGTGGGAGCCCATGTGGGATTCCTGTCTCTAAGGCGTAAATAGTATCTCTGGATGCTGCGCGGCTCGTGGTGGGAATGCAACGTCTGCCGGGAGCCCCGTGTCCGCACCAGGTTTTGTGCACCAACACCCCGCGTGCCGGTGGCTAATGGAGCTGATGCTTTGTGTGCTGCTAGCCCATGTCTGGCCTGCACCAGCCACTTGCCACGGACAGCAACATCCAAGTACCGTGAGCAGCGTTAGGAGAAAGGAGCGGGGCTGGAGGCTGCTTCAAGGTCCCCTTCGCCGCACAGAGACCCGTAGAGCCCCAAGTGCAACAAGGATCTCAGTTGCCCAAGGGCTCCTGAGCAGCATGAGGAGCAACTGGCTGGGAAAGAGCCCCCCAGACAGCATCATCCCACCTCGTATCCCAAACTATGGGCACAGGGAGCGCAGAAACCCCTCGGGATGGAGGGGCAGCGTCCCCCATCCGCCTGCCCCACGCGGCCTTTCCGGGAGGAAGCGGAGGCCGCTGGAGCTGCGGTGCCCTGGGGATTTTGGCCTGACTTCTTGCAGTGCCTTAATATGCCCCAGCTGGCAGCAATAATTGAGGAGTTATTAAATAACTGTCCGCCGTGACACACACTCTGCGCTGCCCTGTACCAATTACTCTCCGTTTGCTTCCCTCTCTCCCGACATGTCTCTGCTTCCCCATCCCACTTTGTTGCAGTTCCCAGGAACAATTTGCTGCAGTGATTGCAGGGTAGCAGGAATCCTGTGCAACAAAGGAACTTCTTTGCCTGCTGCCATGGTTAATGCCCCAATTTAATGAGCCCCTCATATCATTCTCACCACCCTAAATTAAAGGGTAGCCTATGCAATTAAACTGTTTAGGTTTCAGAGTGCCCCTCGCACAGTTATCTGCAAAAACGGGTTGAAATGCAGCTGCTACTAATATTGCCTGTATTAAAACTGGCAGAGGAAAAATGCTTTCATCTCTTTATTTTTAGTAATGTGCCTTTACTTTCAATTAAACTAATTATTTGCACCGTCTCGTTCCAGATCACTGTCCCATGAGATTTGCCCAGCCAGGAAATATTTTATGCAATACATAACTGTGGATGTTCAGACCTTCATGCTTGTGTCTTTCAGGAATGAGGAGAGTGCTGAGATTTGCAGCCAAATCTTAGTCTAATTTACACCAGTGATAATCCCAAGTAAAGCTGTCGCTTGCGGTGGAATTACGCCAGATCTCTACTTCGTTAGCGCAATCTGAAGTTGGTCTGGTTTTGTCAAATAGCCTCTTAATGAAGCCAAGCTCCCCACACCCTCCTCCCCACGTTGCTTCTTTGCATCTGGAACGTATTGCTGCATTAGCGAGGGTCAGATAATATCCTGCGTTACGGAGCATCCTTGAGGACCCCAGCTCCTAGCAGGAATCGGCTCTCCTGCCCCAAAATCCAGCCCGTGCGGTAGCTTTTCCAGAAGAGGGAAGAGCAGGGTCACAGCTTAGCTTGGGGAGCTGCGTATTTATATATTTATTCTGTATCTTGCAGATGCCAGCGCTCCAAATGTCTCCTTAGATTTTGCCCCCAATCCCCCAAGCATCAAGATAGAAGGATGGTGTAAGAAAGAGCTCCCTGGCACCCCGGAGCTGAGCTCAGTGCTGCAGGAATCCGAGCTCTTGTCCTGGGGATTCATCCACACTGAAGTTTCCTCCTGCCCCAAACCTGTCAAGCTCCAGTACTCATTTTAATGATCTCATTTTAGAAATAATGGAAAGAAAAACAATACATGCACTAGAAATGAGATTAGAAGTTGGGAGGGGAATGAATTACAAATGCAAGAGTCTGTAGTTCTTCCAAGGGAGATAAATCTCATTTTAAGTGGTCTCCTGTGAGGCAGCGTCTTGCTAAGAATAAAGCAAAAAAAGCTGCTTTAGTGGATAAACAAAAGCGTGGCGGGAGCATTTGCTGACTGTAGTCCGTTGTCGTGCTGCCTTGGGACTAAGGATACCTGGGGTTTACTCCTGGCCTGGCCACGGTCTCTGCAATAAATGACTTAATGCTCCGTGCTGAATTTGCAGCAGAATCTGGGAAATCCAACTGCAGGCACAGAGGTACCGAGGACACTGTGGAAGCCGGGCATCTGCTGGGGACACCTTGGAGGCTGGAGGACACTGCGAAGCAGAAGGTGCTGGGTGAGCAGCTCCCCTGAGAGCAGCTCTCGGCAGCTCTGGGGAACAAGGTCCCTGCAAAAGGTGTTTCCATGTTTTCCTAATAGGAAATGGATTGGACTTTTCCCCTCAATGGTGCGGAGGGGAGCGGCCAGAGCAGGGGGATTGCAGCATTGTGCTCAGATGGAGCCAGTGTGAGAGGATTTGGGGAAACAGCTCAGAAACCTGTCAGAGCTGTTGCAAGAGCCATCGCTCAGGTGGACGTTGGGAGATGGGGACAGCTTTGGGCTCCTGGGATTTCTCTGGGAAAGTCGTCAGAATCAAGCACAGATGCGTGATGCTATCGCTGGTGTTTGGGACACCTCCTTCTGCGAAGCCACCAGTGAGTCACACGTAGCTTCCAGCCCAACGTCACCCGTAGGCAAAGCTCCAAGATGCTGAGTTGGACGGTGACAACCTTTAGGGCCCTTGAGGTTGACCAAAGACATGAGAGAATGGCGAGAGAAAAGAGCTTGAGGGACAATCAAAAACTTCACTAAAGATCTGCGCTGAAGAGCTTGTCTGG